>CM033649.1:92047538-92067023 GCA_019512145.1 Engystomops pustulosus
AGAATCAAGTTTAACAAACAACATCAAGGATCACTTATAGGATCAAGGATCACATACAGAATCAAATGTCACATACAGGATCAGGGATCACACACAGGTCTAGTATCAATTATCACATATAGGATCAAATATCAAATAGCATCAAGAATCAAGTTTAACAAACAACATCAAGGATCACTTATAGGATCAAGCGTCACATACAGGATCAGGGATCAAGTGTCACATACAGGATCAGGGATCACATACAGGATCAAGGGTCACATACAGGATCAGAGATCACATACAGGATCGGGGATCAAGTGTCACATACAGAATCAGGGATCACATACAGAATCAGGGATCACATACAGGATCAGGGATCAAGTGTCACATACAGGATCAGGGAGCACATACAGGATCAGGGATCACATACAGGATCAGGGATCAAGTGTCGCATGCAGGATCATTGATCAAGTGTTCCATACAGGATCAAGGATCACAAACTGTGCAGGATCAAGTGTCATATACAGGATCAGAGATCACATACAGGATCAAGTGTCACATACAGGATCAATTGTCACATACAGGATCAAGTGTCACATACAGGATCAGGGATCAAGTCGCACATATAGGATCTACTATATCAAGTACAGTTCTTAGAGACTCTTCACCCAGAAAACTAAATGTGACTATACATTATGCATGAATAGTTAATTTATAGGTTGGACTTGATGTACTAACCTTTTCAACCTTATCTTCTATGATACTAAGATACCTGGTGCCCCCTGTTCTGCTCTGGGTCCCTCTATTGACTTATTCATCATCCTCAATCAGTCTCCCCTAAAATTATCTCTAACATTTTCGCATTCCGAAAGTAATAGATACACCCCCTCTATTGCCCCAGTTCAAAGCAGTGTATGACGCTTTTGCCTCAACCCTTGAGGCAGGCTGGATTAGGACACAGAGAGGGGCATTTATCACTTGTGGTGCAGGGTCTGTGTTTTTGGTGCACAAATTGCTCTTTGATTTACACTGGGATGCTAGATTGTGGAGCAAGGGGTTAATGAATTGGTGCACGACCAAAAAGGTTTAGAACTGTCTCCACATTCATGAAGGTGAAATAGAAACTAGTAGTGAGAAAAAGTGTTCAGATTCTAAAGCTGCGCCCAAAATGTCCACCCAAAAAGAAAAAAGCTGTGAGTGTCGGAAAAGAACAGATATTGTGGCACCAAAACTCCATAAATAAGGCGCAACACGGAAAAAAAAATGACAAAAAATGGCGGAAAGTTAATAATAAATGCCCCCCAGAGACTTCGGAAAAAGTTGGGATCCAGGGTTCAGGGTCTGTTGTATCCATTATACCGAAATGACTTCATGCTGGATCCTTCCAATTCTGTAGGAGAAATACATCCGACTTTCCGCTCTCTGTCTCTTGGCCACGAGCCGAGCGGCAGGAACGTCATACCATTATTCTGTTCACTGTAAATAATACTCGTCCTTGAGTCGTCTGTCAAGTAAATGAAAGTCCTGCTGTTCTAAAAGTTATTGCCGCTGGGTGACAACTACTATGACCCCTGGCGGGGCAAAGGCTGCCCTAGTGGCCGTTACCCTAATATACCAGATAAACATGGACCCACTTACAACATACAAGACATTAGGGCTCATTTACTAAGGATCCGTGGGACGCATTTTCGTCGGGTTTCCCGACGATTTCTGTTTTGCACCAAATTGCCCCGGGATTTTGGCGCGTGCGATCCGATTGTGTCGCAACGGCACTGGCTTGCACGTGACAGAAATGGGGGGTGGTGGGCCATCAGACAACCCGACGGATTTGGACAATGCGTGGGATTTAACATTTAAAGTTGTGTCGCAAGCTCAGCACTTACATGCACCGGGAAGAAGCAGATGAACTCCGGCGGATCTGAGCGGGGAACTCTGGCGCTCGATGTTGGTGAATCGTGCCAGACCTGAATCCTCATCGGACAACGCACTGTGGGATCGCGACAGGACCGGGTAAGTAAATCTGCCCAATAGTGTGAGATACAGCAGATATTCGGCAACAAATTTGTGTCTGGGTTTGTGTTATTTTGCTTGAAATTGTGGACGCGGGATGATTCGTTGGTATTTAGGATCCTAGGAAGCTCAAAACTTTCCATCAAAAAGTGGCCAATTTATGGGACCCTGCTTACTTACCTCAGTGGGCTACCATTAGGACAGGACTAAAGGATTAAATGGAGGATCAGCCAGAATTAGCGTCCCCTTATAATGGGGCAGTTTTTAGAGCCGTGGAGCCTCTACCTGCATTATGACAAATATGGCAAATCAAGCCCCGCCCACAAAGCACTTTCATTTCAACATGATTATCTCTAAATTGCTTCATCGGTTTGTGTTCACAAAGTTACATTTCTGCTCCTATTGAAGGACCCTCTATGGCACTATTATTGGTTTGGGAGGCATTTTGGACCCATTACATTCCCTTTAATTGATTTTTCAGTTTCTACCAAAATACTGTACATTAATCCAATAATAGGAAAAGTGGGAGAGCAGATGTCGCTGCTGGGCACTTAGTGGCATCATGGTAATAGGAGGCCGTGCAGGCGGCGGGTGCTGAATCACACTGGGATTAATGCTTTTGTACCACTTGTGGGCACCCGGCCAGGATGCTTCGTGCCCAGGAAGAGGATTGAATTGCCCTGAGTCATTAACTATTGCAGAGACAGGTTTCGCCTTTGTTAACCGGAAAAAAAATACTTGGCAGTCCTGTCATTGCTAGAAATTTTGCTGCCTCAATTGTGTAGAAGAGAAGCTCCTACAATCTGCACACTCTGCTATCTGTAAGTGAATAGAGACCAATCCCACATCATGACTTGTCACACGCTGCAGATGTCTCAGGACTGACTCACAGTCCCGGGTCCCCAGGATGCTGCACGCTAAAAGGCCTTTTATGAGTACAGGCGGTCCCCTACTTAAGGACACCCGACTTACATACGACCCCTAGTTAAAGACGGACCCCTCTGCCCACTGTGAAGCTCTCTGAATCCTTATAGTCCCTGTTTGCACTGATCAGCTGTAAGGTGTCTGTAATGAAGCTTTAGTGATAATACTTGGTCCCATTACAGCAAAAAATTTTGAAACTCCAATTGTCACAGGGGCAAAAAAAAATTGTCTGGATCTACAATTATAAAATATACAGTTTCTACTTACAAACAAATTCAACTTAAGAACAAACCTATGGACCCTATCTTGTATGCAGACTAAATATTCTGCAGTCATATTACACATTTCCTAGGAATGAAGGACATTTGTCCACACGTTTATCAGGCCAAAACATGGGGTATCAGTATTCTCTGCCTCCGGCAAATTACAGGGAAGGGGATTTTGGTGCCTTTAATTCCACTTTACATGGCGTCTGACACGGCAGAGTAACATGAGACCTGTCCTACTAATATGTGGGAAGTGCCATGTGTTGGGACTTTCTGGACACTGAGGGGGGAATTTATTAAGTTTGCTATAAGTGGGATGTAAGTTTGTAGCACAAGGGATTATTGATTTGGTGCACAAACAAAAAGGTTAAGAACTGTCTCCCCATTCACGGAGGTGAAATAGAACTCCTTATAAAAACTTTTAGCTGGTCTAAGGGTGAGCCATAAATTGCGACAAAAAAGGAGTTGGAAAATTAGAAGCCCCGGAAAAGTGGCACATTCACAAGTGGTACCACAAAGTTCTGGTTACACATGATGAATGAAGCTGAGGACGGGCCATTTCCTATATACATGATTGCCACATTCATTACTGGATATTACATCCCGGGCCGTTCCAGTATGTGTTTAATCTGGGATTACAATATGAGTACATGGGAACCACTAATACATTGCTCACGACATCACTATCACAATACGAGTGTAAAAACACCGGCATTGTGGAGGACCCTGAATTCCACAGCGGATTTAGTCATCCCATGTGACGATCTGCAGCCAATCTGTGTGTTCTGAGAAATCTGTTTCCATCTGGGATGAAACCAAAAAAAATAGCTTCCATTGCATAAACAGGAATAGTAATCTGCTCACACCTCGGCATAAAACCATTAACCTGATGATAAAAGAATCTGCATGGCAATGGGCGTAATGAGGAGAGTGCGGGCAGGGAGTGGAGGGGCCACCACCCTGTCTAAGTGAGCGTTAGTCAATCCCGGGCACCACGTGCTGACTGAGCAAAGATGTTAGACTTCTTCATTAAGAGATTAAAATGCAGGATATCATCAGTGGACTGAATTCATCTTTTGCTAATTGAATAAAGTTGAACATTTTATAAAAAAAATAACAAGTTGTTCAAGTTTCTAATAATTAATGATATGGACACTATGGGGGCGTTCATTACTAGTGTCGCAGAGTCCAGGAATCGTGCAATAATTTACACCGGGCTGTTAGATTGCGGCGCACGGGCTGAATTAATTGGCGTACGATGGAAAAGGGTCTGAACTACCTCCACATTCATGAAGGTGATAAAGAACTTGTGTGCCAAAAAAGTGTCCCGAAACTAAAAGTGCAAGAAAAGCTGCGCCCAAATTATCAGCATTTCTGGTGAAACGCATGCGATCTGTTACCAGTACCCGGCGCGTTTCACAGCAAAAGCAGATGCGATTGGGTCAAGCCCGCACCCAGTGGTTTGCATTGCAAAAGCCATGCGTGAACGCATCCTAAAAGCAGTGTGTGAACCTGGTCTCACGCTTCTGTCTGAGGGTGACGCGAGCTTCTCACACCTGGTATGTCCTGCACCGGACACATGACAGGGCCGTGTTATTACTGCTCCTCCGCATGGTGTGTGCTGTGTGTGAGCTGCCAGCATGTGGGTTGGAGCGGCCCCGCACTGCACTCACCTGGCGACACATTCCATTAGCTCTGGTGCCAGGTCTTGTCTGGACTTGATCTGCACGAGTGTTTGAAGTGGGGGCCATGAAATAGTTTATCAGTGACTGCAGGAATTCTTAATACGTAAACCGAGAAATGTATTCACATCAAGAGTCTTTTTTTCCTTTCATGACTTTGTTTTGGTATTGTAGCCAAGCCCAATCCAAGTGAAGAATAATCTGTTAAAGTTAAATCAGTGCAATACCAGATACAGCCTGTAAGTGACGGGGGCGCTGTATACGAGAAGTTGATTATAAATGGAGATTTTTCATCCCATAAAGTAGTTGAGTGTCACTAAAAAAAAAACATTATTCCTACTTATCCTGAGAATGAAGTGACTGCTCTGATACAACACCTCTAAGTAAATGAGACTGCAGTTCCTTGCACAGCCAGGTGGTCAGAGGAGGCACTGTGCAGAAAAAATATTAAAATATTAAAAATCACCACTACGGTGCTTGTTGTGCTACAGGATTAGTTTGACACATCATTGACCCACTGTGACGTAAACAACCCATTCTGCCCTATGAGATACAGCATGTGACCCTTGCCCTCCACGATGCTGCTGCATCACCACGAAAAATTAGATTGTAAGCTCTGGGTCAAAAAATTCCATGTGTTTCATAGTGAACTAGAACCTCCCGCTTGTTCCTGTAGACTGCGAGTAGTAATTACAGGGCTATGGCTGGCGTGTATTTTGCTTTGAGATGTCATCAGACCTGATCCATGGATCCACTTAGGATACAAACCACTTATTTACATTCCATTGCCGCCCCCTGTGGCACCGAATATTACAGGGGTTTTCTTTCCATTCGGCTCTAATTTGGGATGGGTCCAAGCAGGGCCGGCACGAGCACAGGCCATACCTGGGCAAATGCCGGGGCCCAGAGCTGCTGGGGGGGGGCCCACATGAGGCTGTACATAAGGAATCCATGGGCGAGATGGGGGCTTTACATAAATTTATATATATTTTAAGGAACAGGAGACTGTTTTAGTTTCTGAATTTTTAATGCCATAATGTGAGTTCACCGCAAAGGGGCCCACTGAGGCTCTGCCACCCAGGGGCCTACTGACACCTGGAGACAACCCTGGGTCCAAGGGTTCCCATTCTTGAGATTGATGCGATGAAATAGATGGGACCCCAATGTATCAGGTAGGTATGACATATCATGTGGGTATATCCTGGGATGAGTGGAATATACAATGTAATATAGAGCAAAGCGTGATCCACCCACAACACGACTCCTGACAACATCAGGGCGGTAAAGTCTATTTATAGTTTACTGCCATTCATTATATAATACCCCCCCCTCCCCATCCGTAATAATGTAGAAACCCGATCCACATAAAAGAAATGAGGAACATAAAGGACCCCTATTGTTACTTCCCCGTATTCCCGCACGGTTTGATGTTAGAGCGGTGTTTATACTTTGCCGTCATGTTTATTTCCTGGGGCCGGGATGACATGAAGCTGTTACAGCTCTGCTGGGCTCATATAATAGTCACAGACGTCTCTACAGCCCCTGCCCCTGACACACGGACAGTGATAGGACTGGATGGGTAAAGCTACGAGTGATATCATGTCCATGTACAAGGCTCCTGCTGATCTGCTTCTAATCAGAGGATGTGTGAAATCTTAGCCAGGGCAGATCTCCGCTTTATGGGACCCCCATAAATCATGAGAAAAGGGGGCCGCAAGTCCCCTTGAGTCGTCCCTGTAACTAAAGTGCATGTGCAGGGGCGGATAAGACTGTCATGGGCCCCCGGCTGTATAAATATATTGTGCCCTACAAGTCTGGAGTCACTTCCTACATCTGGTACTAGAATCCTTGGGGAATGGAGGATGTGTCCCATCTGGCCGCTTTCAATCTGCGGTTTCAGGACCTTTGAAGGACCTTCAAAGGTCCTGAATGGCTCTTGTGTACATGTGTAGTGAGAGCAGGAACAGATGTACGAGGATTCCATGGGTGAAGGTTCTCCTCAGTATCAAATTTGGTGACTGGTCCATGGGCCCCCTAGAAGGCTTGGGCTCCAGGCTTCCGCCTGTTTTATAGTCCAGCCACTCTATCCGCTTCTAAGGGGCTTTGTGAAAGCCCCTCTTAACTACCCTGTGATGTATAGAGATAGTCCCCTAGAAGTGAATTGGGTGCAGGATGAGCTTCCACTATGGGGCAATTCAAGGTAACTTTCTTCCAGATGTTGAAAATATGACTGTTCTCTTCCAAAACAGCTCCTCTCCTGACCACAGGTAACGTGTGGTACTGCAACCAACTGTTATTCATTTCTGTAAATCTGAGCTGCAGTTCTGGCACAATCCATGGTCAGCTGTGGCGCTGTTTTTGGAAGAAAGTAGTAGTTTTTCAGCCTGCGGACAGCCCTTTTAAGTCTGACTCCTAGCATCTTGTCTTGTGAAAAAATTTATTAAAGGACATCTAACATCAGGATGAAGTTCTGTATGCAAATGAGCCTGAGGGGCTCCAGGCTCCACAGGTGTTAATAGAGCCTGGAGCCCCTCAGGCTCATTTTCATACAGTCTTTCATCCTGGTGGTAAAAAGCACAACCACTTTAAAATCTGTCCTGTGCAATGCAATTTTTATCCCGGTTTTTATTACATGTTTTTTTATATATGTAAAGCAGAAACTTCAAGTTTCTATTTATGGATCTGTCACATTTTACCGAGTCCTTATTTAGAACTTCAAGTGTGTAATGGGCTGTGCATCTAATTGGTTAATTAACTCCTTAAAGGGGTAGTTCCACCTGGAACACACCTCCCGAAATCAAAGTCGTCCTGCGGATCGGCCGCTCTCTGAACTTCATGGGGCCAGGGCATGGTCATGTCAAATAGAATGGGAGTAGCTGCTAACAGTGGCTTTCTATGCCGGTTCATAAAGTGGGTGGGGATTATTAATTTATGCTATTGGGGGCAGGTTGTTTTTTAGTGTCACATGATGCATTTCTCTGTTTTCTGCCTTAAACTACCAAATCCTATTGCATTTACTCCTATGACCATCACTCCTCCAGTTATCTATTCCTATTGACTGCCCCGCACTGTATAGGGGATTACTTTTCAAAGGGTGTGGGGGTGAGTGACTGAGCATGTGCGTCCACCAGCACTTGGATAATTAGGTGGACGTGCACATTGCTGTACACTGTGAACACCAGGTGGCGCCATACTATACAAGTACTTTCTCTACTAGATAATTTTTAACATTGTGTAAATGTCAGACTGGATTGGGAATAAGTGTTGACTTGGTGTAACTTCATAGGAGCTGCCTAAGGCCGGCGGCACATGTGGCGTTCGTTTTGAACCCGTTTTTGTGCCGTTTTTAAGCAGTCGGTTAAAAACGCATCCATTTTTTGACAGTTTTTGTTCGTTTTACAATTATTCTCATTAAGATAATTGGAAAAAACTGTCCAAAATGCATGCGTTTTTTAACGGACTGCTTAAAAACGGCCCAAAAACGGGTTAAAAACGCCACGTGTGCCGCCGGCCTCAGGTCATTGTCCAAGTGCAATGGAACTTCAAGGATTTTAGGGCACCTATTCCCTTTTCTGTGGATTGGGGATAAGTGTCTTACACTGGACATGTATGGGAAGATTATAGAGCATATGGAGCATTTGCAGAGCCTGAGGGTCCTCTGACACCCCACACCCTCAGGTCCTGTACTCTGACACATATGTGCTTCCTAGGGACGTGCGACAGGTTTATTTACCTAGAACCATCATAAAATGAAAATCTTGGTCAAAGATGAAAGTAAAAGGTTTCTGATTCCTGCAGGACTGGATATGGTGGTGTACTCTGTACTGTGCATCCGGCAATACTCCATGGTGACAGAATAAACAGCAGTCATCTGCTCCCGGAGCTCTCCAGATAAGCAGCTTTGCTTACGAGCTTTACATGTCTCAGTGACGGCGGTCAAATGGGGCGACCATCCCAGTGCCATATAGAGACAGATCAGCCGGATGCCACATTAGCGAGATACTCCCCGGCTGTACACAATATCCAGAGCGCCGGCTCTTACCTCCAGGTACCTGATCAACAGGTTTAATGACACAGACAACACATGAAAGGTCACAGCAGATGTATACACTAACAGGCTGATCCATGGCCACCACTACAAGAGAGCTGCTCCGCTATGGGCATCCCGGAGCCCCTGAGTGGGGTCTCTCCAACCTTAGACTCTCATCTTTCTTGTATTCCAGGACTCAGGCTTACGTTTGTACCATCCTTCTTGAATTTATGTCCATTGTGCTGTTTTTATAATGTGCCCTATTTTTGTGAGTCTTGTCTTGCTCTAGAACCTCAAGTGGTATAGAGGTGTCCTTCTAAAACCTTAAAGGGTTATTCCCATTTCAACAAATTAATGTTATTGTTTGCATGATGAAAAGTTATACAATTTTCCAATATACTTTCTGTATCAATTCCTCACAGTTTTCGGGATCTCTGCTTGCTGTTGTTCTATAGGAAGCTCCATTGTTTACATTCAGTGGATAGAAATCTGACCATGGTCACACAGGTGCACTGCTTGTTATATCACACAGGTGCACGGCTCGTTAGTATCATAGAGAGTAATCAGAGAAGTGTGATATAACGAGCCGTGCACCTGTGTGACCAGGGTCTGATTTCTGTCCACGGAATGTAAACATAGAAGCTTTCTATAGAAGGACAGCAAGCAGAGATCTAGAAAATTGTGAGGAATTGATACAGAAAGTATATTGGAAAATTGTATAACTTTTCATTATTCAAACAATAACATTTATTAGCTGAAATGGGAATAACCCTTTAAGTGTCAATATAACTGATATAGAACCTCAAGAACCCCAAGATTTAGAGTTCTGTTGTTCTACAACTCCATATAATTATCTGGAACCCCAAATGTTAGAGCACTGTTGTTCTAGAACCATAAATGCTAAATAGTGACTCATCTAGACCTTCACATGTAAGAGTACTGTTTTTACTAGAACCTTAAGCTTTTGATCTAGAACCTCGTGTATAAAAGAGCTGCTGTTCTAGAACCGCAAGTGTCAAAGTGCTGCTGCTCCACAACATTAATTGTACGGGTACCGCTGTCCTAGAAGCCCAAATTTTAATTTTAAGGATAACTTTTGTAGATACTGGTGTCTCTAGAATCATAAATAGCAATTTGTTGATCTTGTAGAATATTAAGTGTCACTATGCTGTTCAAGAACCCTAAGGCTGGTGCGTTTGAAAACGCAAACGCAGACAAAGCCTCGCCTACCGGGGCGGACCGCGGCCCGATTGCATCTGCGTTTCTATGGAAACGCCTGCGATCGGGAACAAGCCGCCGGTGTTTTGCATTAAATTAACGCAAAGCGGTGCGTGTGGCACCAGCCTAAATGTTAGCATGCCTTTGTTTCTAGTTTCTAGTTACTTTTCTAGAGCCCCAATTCTTTACTAAAACCCAAACTTCCTTGAGTTTCTCTTCTAGAACCTCACGTTTCATTGTGCTGCTTTACCAAATCTCTAACCATTTGTCTGCTGGTTTCCTAGAACCCCGAGGATCAAAATGTATCTTTTCTGATGCCCCTCACTTTCAATAACTACATCTGTACAAGCGCCATTATTCTAGAACCCCGAGGATCAAAATGTATCTTTTCTGATGCCGCTCACTTTCAATGGCTACATCTGTACAAGCGCCATTATTCTAGAACCCCGAGGATCAAAATGTATCTTTTCTGATGCCGCTCACTTTCAATGGCTACATCTGTAGCGCCGTTATTCTAGAACCCCAATTGTCAATGCATTATCCATAGATATAACATACTACACACCCATCTGTCCTATGCTCTTACTATTCCCATAATCATGCATTGGGGGATAAAAATCCAAGTTGTCGCTGTAGGTTACATGCCACTTTTTATTCTCATAAGAACATGATGTCGTCGGAATAGGAGTCACATGTCACATAAACTAGAACTGTACCCATGGTCCCCAAGACCTGTATCTAGAGGCTGCTGCGGTGGAGGTTCATTGGTTTCCATGCTTCCACTTAGTACAGATGAGATATGGAGCGCTGTGGGCATATACTCATCCACACAACCACCTGTATGAATGTCTTGCCTAGAGATGGCCCCTGAGATAACTAATGTCATCAGATCACCATGTACAGATATGGGTTTGTCATTTGTTATAGGACTGAGATTTCATACGTTATCTTATGCTTGAGAATTACGTGCCAATTTCAGCTCTGCTACATCTGCATACATCTGCGACTTACCTTCTCCTAGACCACGGTATATCCTCCCAGCTGCTGCGGGATACATAGGAATCCTAATAATGAAAATACGAATCCCCCCAAATGACAGCGGATGAATGAGGCTCAATGCTGCTGGTGTGCGCTGCTCGGATCCTGCGTCTGACTGTGTTTCTCTTCCTCCCTCCAAGTGGCTTCAATAATCTGCACAGAGCGTAATAAAGCCCAGGGTTACACCTCCAAATCTGACTGAGCCAGGAAAAAAAAAAAAAACTGAGCTATAGGACGGCCTCGTTCCTGCTCAGCCACTTTTTAACCTCTGCTATTTGCATGCCAGGAGGACCAGGGAGCAAACACTCCTGGAAAGTGGCGGCGGAGCCTGGCAGCAGACAAGAGACCGCCGCTGGCACTTTTTGGGGTTTGACTTTGTTATTCTATTGGGGAAAAAAAAAAAAGAGTTTGATGAAAAATGCACCAAATCATCGGATCAAAGGGGCACTACAACCACCACATCAATTCACATCATCTATGAAGGGTTCAGTCGCTTGTAAGGGACAGAAACTTGGAGGTAAATGGAAGGAAAGAAATGAAAGCAAGAATGTCGCGGGATTCCTGCCAGTGTTTCCCGGTCACAAGGTATAAATCTATGGAAGGAAACGCGCTGGAATAAGTACAAAGTAACAAGAAGTTCTGAAACTTTCTTAAAAACTTTGGGGGCATTTATTATTGACTTTCCGCCATCTTTTATTTTGCCTTATTGCGCCTGTCGCACCTTAGTTATGGAGTGTCAGCGCCACAATATTGGTGCTTTTCCTACACTTACAAATTTTTCTTTTTTTGGGGGGCTTACAATTTGGGCCCCGCTTGGGAATCCAACACTTTTCCTGTACTTCTAGTTTTCCATCATGTTTTTCGGCGCACACGTAAACGCTGGTCTACGGAGTCATTTCACCTTAGGGTGATGTCACACGTATGCGTTTTCAATTCATTTTCAATGTGTTTTCAAAAACAGGCCAAAACAGGATTGAAAACGGATTGAAAACTTGTGACATCACCCTTAGGGCCGTTTTTGGCCCGTTTTCTAAGCATGCATTTTTTTAAAAAAAACACGTCCGTTTTTGACCGTTTACAGACGTTTTTTTTAATTAAGATAATTGGGAAAACTAGACAAAATGGTCAAAAACTGATGCATTTTCAAAACGCACGAGTTTTTTTTAACAGACTGCTTAAAAACGGGCCAAAAACGCCACGGGTGCCACCACCCTTAATGAATGGGGAGCTGGGGTGCGTCCACACGTTCAGTTTTTCAGATGCAGTTTTTGAAGCCAAAAGCAGGTATGGATGATAATGGGTAGAGACAGATAATTGAAAGGTGCTACTACTCCTCATATTTTTACTCCTCTTGGTTTGGGCATCAAAAATTGCATCTGAAAAACTGACCGTGTTGTCGCACCCTAAGGTTAGACCATTTTCGTTTGTGCGCCAATTCATGAAACCCCTTGCTCGACAATCATAGCACGATCCTCTACCACAATCTATATAAATGCCCCTTCTCTTCTTGCTGTCACTGTGTGGAAACCTCCTTGTTTCCCTGCAGAACCATAAGATTTGCTACAATGTATCCAGTCTGAGTGAAACAGACCTGAACTTTGTAACTGTGTATCAGCACCAAATCTCTGCTGATGTCTAAAGCTTAGAGGTGATTAGCTTCACTAGATACAATTGTAGCAAGTCAGCAGCTGTGAGATATATAAGCATTTAAAGGTTTGCCTTAACTGATAGGAAGTGGAGAAAATATTAGATTACAATAGAAAATTTTAAGAAAATCCACCATCAAAATACATTATGATAAACCAGGGTTTACCGGATTGGCTGCTAATTAGCTAATCCTTCAAATTAAAAACCTCTAGCAACCAACCATGGCTATTATAGTTATGATTGATCATAGCCAGAACTAGTAGCTAGAGGCATCAATTTGCCGGATTGGATATACAGCCAAATCTGGCTAAATGTTGGCAGCCGAATGCGAACATTGGGTTCACTCATCTCTAATTGTCAGTTTTCGACAGACAGTCATCATTTATAACATTTGCAATTCGGTAGAATACTTGCCATTCATCTATCACATACAATGCAAATCCCCTTATCCACAGTCTGACCACAAGGTTGTGTGACACGCTGGTGGCAGGGGAGGGCGACCTAGTCATCAGCAGCTGCTACATATGTCCTGATTCATCACCCAGCAGTCATTGTGTGATTGTATAATACCTGTAATACACGGTGCAGCCCCTAACACAGCACAGGGATAATACACACAGTGATGTCACAGTACAGGGATAATACACACAGTGATGTCACGGTACAGGGATAATACACACAGTGATGTCACAGTACAGGAATACACCAGTGATGTCACCGACAGGGATAATACACACAGTGATGTCACAGTACAGGGATAATACACACCGATGTGATGTCACAGTCACAGGATAATACAGGATTCACAAGTAACGAGATATACCACGTGATGTCACGTAATGATAATCACACTGTGATGTCACAGTACAGATAATACACACTGTATGTCACAGTACAAGGATAATACACACAGTGATGTCACACGACAGGTATAATACCACCGTGATGTCACAGTACAGAAATACCACATGACGTGATGTCACATTACAGGGATCACACACAGTGATGTCACAGTACACGGGATAATACACACAGTGATTCACAGTACAGGGATATACACCACATTGATGTCAGTACAGGGTAATACACACAGTGATTTCACAGTACAGGATAATACACACAGTGATGTCACAGTACAGGGATAATACACACAGTGTATCCACGTTACAGGGTAATACACACAGTGATGTCACAGTACAGAGATATACACAGTATCACTACACGGATATACACACGTGATGTCACAGTACAGGGATAATACACACAGTGATGTCACAGTACAGAGATAATACACACAGTGATGTCACAGCACAGAAGGGATAATACACACAGGATGTCAATCAGAGATATCACACACATGTCACAGTACAGGATAATACACACAGTGAGTCCACAGTACATAGATAGCACACAGTGATCACAGTACAGGGATATACACACAGTGATGTCACAGTACAGGGATAATACCACATGACGTCACAGTACAGGGATAATACACACAGTGATGTCACAGTACAGAGATAATACACACAGTGATGTCACACGTACAGGGATAATACACACAGGATGTCACAGTACAGGGATAATACACACAGGATGTCACAGTACAGGGATAAACACACAGTGATGTCACAGTACATAGATAATACACACAGTTAGTCACAGTACAGGGATAATAACACACTGATGTCAACAGTACACGAGATAAACCACAGTGTGTCACAGTACAGGATAATACAACACAGTCGATGTCACAGTACAGAAGGGATAATACACACAGTGATGTCACAGTGTAATCACCTAAGTACAGATAATACACCAGTGATGTCACAGTACAGGGATAATATACACAGGGATGTCACAGTACAGGGATAATACACACAGTGATGTCACAGTACAGGGATAATACACACAGTGATGTCAACATGGATAATACACACTGTGATGGTCACAGTCAGGGATAATAACACAGTGATGTCAAGTACAGAGATAATACACACAGTGATGTCACCGTACAGGGATAATACACACAGTGATGTCACAGTACAGGAAATACACCAGTGATGCACGTACAGATAATTCACACAGTGATGTACAGACAGGGTAAATACACACAGTGATGTCACGTAGGCGGATAATACACACAGTGAGTCACGTACAGGATAAACACACAGTGATGTCACGTACAGGGATATACACACATTTGTGAATGTCACAGTACAGGATACTACACACGTGATGCACGTACAGGGATAATACACACAGTGAGGGCACAGTACAGAGTAATACACAGTGAGGCACAGTACAGAGGATAATACACACAGTGATATCACAGTACAGGATAATACACACAGTGATGTCACAGTACAGAGAAATACCACAGTGATGTCACAGTACAGGATAATACACACGTGCATGCACAAGTACAGGGATAATCACACCCAGTGATGTCACGTACAGAGATAATACAACCACAGTGATACAGTACAGAGGATAATAAACACCGGATGTCACAGTACGGATAATACCACACAGTGATGTCACGTACAAGATAATACACACAGTGATGTCACAGTACAAGATAATACACACATGTATGTCTCACAGTACAGGGATAATAACACACAGTGATGTCCACAGTACAGGCATAATACACCACAGTGATCGTCACATACAGATAATACACACCACAGAGGTCACAGAATAAGAGATAATACACACAGTGATGTCACAGTACAGGGATAATACACACAGGATCACAGTACAGGGATAATACACACGCGTGTCACTACAGGGTATACCACAGTGATGTCAAGTAATAGATAATCACACAGTGGACGTCACAGTACAGGGATAATACACACAGTGATGTCACAGTACCGAGATAATAACACACAGTGATGTCACAGTACAGGATATACACACAGCGATGTCACAGTACAGGGATAATACAACAGTGATGTCACAGTACAGGGATAATACACACAGTGATGTCACAGTACAGGGTAATAATACAACAGTGATGTCAAGTGCAGGGATAATAACACAGTGATATCACAGTACAGGGTATATACACAGTGATGTCACAGTACGGGATAATACACACAGTGAGTCACAGTACAGGTAATACAACAGTGATGTCACAGTACAGGGATAATACACACAGTGATGTCACAGTACAGGGATAATACACACAGTGATGTCACAGTAAAGGATTATACACACGATTTGCAAATGCGTTATGGTCTCCATTTGTGAAAGGAATAGCACATTAAATGTCAGATATGATGTGATGTGACTTGGAAAATGAATGTTTTTCACATACATGTTATATAGGGAACCTTGTAATATGTCAGCCTATTGTTATCCCTCACCTGTATAGTTCCCTCCTCTGTCATCCGGTAGCAGTGTCCCATAAGTGACGGTTTTTTATCTCACTTCTAGTATTCAAAATGGCCTCAGCAACTGTGACCAATCAGCATCCATCTCTCAGCGCGCTGCACACAACTTTAAAATGGAGTCTGGCTGGTTGCTATGGCACCAGCTTCAACGCAGAGGGTGTTTGGCCACAAAATCAGAATATATACTGTATAATACTGATGTCCATGGCCTCGGCCTCATATATATCTCATATCTAAATTATGTGTCAATAGCATAAATAACTAACTAACTAGATTGCAAACGGGACTGATTTACAAAAAAATTGCTTTAAAATGGCTGACACATTTGGGTCGGTGGGGGGGATTACAAATGTTCTGCCATTTGATCCTAATCACACAACTTTCTCAGATTTCTGATTTCCCTGCTTTGCAGATCCAGGCAGATCTTTTAGTCCCCTCAGACATTTTAGTGGCGGCCATTTTGTTTGTCACCCAACTTTATAGATATGACTACAAGAGTTTATTTAATGGTGATTGTTTTCCTCTTATGTTTATGGGAATGCACTTGTGGGGGGGTTATATACCCTACGGCCCGGGGGCATGTATAGGATGACACCCTCCACATAATGAAACCACTTTTCTGGTATTTTGTTCTTATCTTAGTGAATGACCCTCTTTAATAAATTGTTCCATTGTATGCCGAGCGCTGGAATTTCAAGTATCAAAAAATCCTATGGATTGTCGGAGAAGATGAGTGAGTGCACGCTGCGGCCTGTATCAGTGGGCACAGCTGCAGGAGCCATCGCCTCTGACACAGCGTTACTCACTGGTTTGGTGCGGTGGTAATAGCAGCCATTGTACCATTACTCATAGAAGGGACAGAGAAGAAATTACTGACAGTTGTTGAGTCCACTTTAAGACGCTTTCCCCTTTGTGACGTGACTAAATATGGAGCAGATCAGGGCTACATGCATCGTTGTTATGCATCCTCTCCCCTCCTACTAATTTGAGGGGTACTCCAGGATCACACACCTCTTCATTAGATATTTGAAGTACAAGGGGTACGTAAAGTATTCAGACCCCTTTAAATTTTTCACACTTTGTTTCATTGCAGCCACTTGGTAAGATCAAAATAATTACATATTTGTTCATTTCATCAATGTGCACCCTCCCACCCCACCTTGACAGATATCACCGGGGGCCGAATACTCATCACTGGGGGCCAAATACTCATCACTGGGGGCCAAATACTCATCACTGGGGGCCAAATACTCATCACCGGGGGCTGAATACTTATCACCGGGGGCCGAATACTCATCACTGGGGGCCAAATGCTCATCACTGGGGGCCAAATACTCATCACTGTGGGCTGAATACTTATCACCAGGGGCCGAATACTTATCACCGGGGGCTGAATACTTATCACAAGGCGCTGAATACTTATCACCGGGGGCTGAATACTTATCACCGGGGGCTGAATACTTATCACCGGGGGCTGAATACTTATCACCAGGGGCCGAATACTTTTCACCGGGGGCTGAATACTTATCGCCAGGGGCCGAATACTCATCACTGGGGGCCAAATACTCATCACTGAGGGCCAAATACTCATCACCGTGGGCTGAATACTTATCACCAGGGGCCGAATACTTATCACCGGGGGCCGAATACTTAACACCAGGGGCCGAATACTTATCACCGGGGGCCGAATACTTATCACCAGGGGCTGAATACTTATCACCGGGGCCTGAATACTTATCACCAGGGGCTGAATACTCATCACCGAGGGCCGAATGCTCATCACCGGGGGCTGAATACTTATCGCCAGGGGCCGAATACTCATCACTGGGGGCCAAATACTCATCACTGGGGGCCAAATACTCATCACCGCGGGCTGAATACTTATCACCAGGGGCCGAACACTTATTACCGGGGGCCGAATACTTAACACCAGGGGATGAATACTCATCACCGGGGGCCGAATACTCATCACCGGGGGCTGAATACTTATCACCAGGGGCTGAATACTTATCACCGGGGGCTGAATACTCATCACCAGGGGCCAAATACTCATCACCGGGGGCCGAATACTCATCACCGGGGGCTTAATACTTATCACCAGGGGACGAATACTTATAACCGAGGGCTGAATACTTATGACCAGGGGCTGAATACTTATCACCGAAGGCTGAATACTTATGACCAGGGGCTGAATACTTATCACCGGGGGCTGAATACTTATCACCAGGGGCTGAATACTTATCACCGGGGGCTGAATACTCATCACCAGGGGCCAAATACTCATCACCGGGGGCCTGAATACTTATCACCGGGGGCTGAATACTTATCACCGGGGGCCTGAATACTTATCACCGAGGGCTGAATACTTATCACCGGGGGCCGAATACTCATCACCAGGGGCCTGAATACTTATCACCGGAGGCTGAATACTTATCACCGGGGGCTGAATACTTATCACCGGGGGGTGAATACTTATCACCAGGGGCTGAATACTTATCACCGGGGGCTGAATACTTATCACCGGGGGCTGAATACTTATCACCGGAGGCTAAATAGTCATCACCGGGGGCCAACTACTCATCACCGGGGGCCTGAATACTTATCACCGGGGGCTGAATACTTATCATCGGGGGCCTGAATACTTATCACCGGGGGCTGAATACTTATCACCGGGGGCCGAATACTCATCACCGGGGGCCGAATACTTATCACCGGGGGCCTGAATACTTATCACCGGGGGCCGAATACTTATCACCAGGGGCCGAATACTTATCACCAGGGGCACTGCACCACATTTATTACTGACTGCTCCACATTTATTACTGACTGCATCACATTTATTACTGACTGTATTAACAAGCCCCAAAGCAAATAGCGAAGGGGCTGAGGACTGTAGGGGGTGGTTTCAAGCCTTCTGGTAGGCTAGTGGGGCTTGCCCCTTTACTCCTCCCGTGTGAGGTCACCGGAGGTGGTGTTTGGGGGCGGGTAAGGACCCGCCCGGTGGTTTTATAAAGTCCGAGAGCACGTGGGGGGGCCTCTTTCCTTCTGCCCCCTGGCTCACCTGCCCCGCACCCCAGCGCTGCTGCCAGCTCACCTGCCCCGCGCCCCATCTCCGCTGCCCGCTCACCTGCCCCGCACCCCAGCTCTGCGACCCGCTCAGCCAGCGCTCCCCCACCCCCTGCACACAGCTCCGGTCCCCTTACCTTCAGACCAAGCCCCAGCCTGAAGTTTCTTCCAGCCGCGTGGCGCGGCTTCCTGAGCACCCGGCCGGCAACGGCCGCCCCCCC
>CM033649.1:92068235-92189405 GCA_019512145.1 Engystomops pustulosus
CCCAGGCCCCATCCCAGGCCTCGGGCCTACTCCCCTGACAGCCCCAGACCCCATCCCAGGCCTCGGGCCTACTCCCCTGACAGCCCTAGGCCCCATCTCAGACCTCGGGCCTACTCCCCAGCCAGCCCCAGGCTCTCCCCCCCTCTCCCCCGGCACAGCCAACACCACAGCTCTGGACCCCTGGGCAGCTCCCCTTCCCTACTCCCCTGAGTCCTCTCTGCATACTCTTGATGCGGTAGAGACCTCTATGTCCACGGTGCACCACAGAGACCGGAGCAACAGATCCTCGTCCTAGGAGCAGCAACATCCCAGCAGAATGGACTCCCAGTGGCCATACCGCAGGCGGGCTGCCGATACTGGCTCTGAGCTCCTCTCACAAGAGTTAATCAAATCTCATCAATAAGCTAATGACCCACTAAAAGGAAGTATTTGTAAAGTGCATCTCATGACGCAAAGAATAAGCCTTTATTTGTCCAAAAAAAAAAAGTGACAATGCATAATCTGCGGTGAATGGCGCAGCTCCCCCCCCCCCCCATGCCCTGGCGTGTGCCCATACAGCGGTCACCACCACATAGGGGGGATTGTTATACGCAGAAGGGATTGGGGATTAAAATGCATGGAGCGTTTTGCCATTTTATCCACTGAATTTGTACATTTTGAAAACACATTAATTTAGTCAAAAAAAAAAAAAAAAAAAAAAAAATTCAATTGCATCCGTTTTTGTTTCACAAAAGTTGTTTCACATACATTGAGGGGTGTCCTTTCTATAATGGGGTAATTTATGGGGTTTTCTTTTATTTAGACCTCTCAAAGTGACCTGAAACTGAGCAGGTCCCTCAGTAGCAGGATTTTGCGTTTTTTATGAAAATATGGAAAATCGCATGTAACATCCAAAGCCCCATAACATCCTGTTAAAATTTAATATGCATAAAGCATCACGTCCACATAAATTAGTCATTCGGTGAATGTTAGTTATTACGTTTTTAGCGGTTATGACTATGTATGGGATGAAGTAGAACATTTTGAAGTCCGGTAATCGAGAATTTTTCTAAGGTTTCACCAAATAATTGAGAATTTTTCAAAAATTTTCTCCAAATATCTGAATTTCTCCTAATTAAATGCAAAACATACCACCAAAATTTTGAAACTAACATAAAGTACAAAGTGTCACGAGAAAACAATTTTAAAATCACTTGAATATGTTAAAGCTTCCAAGTTATAACCACGTGTAGTGACACAGGGCAGATTTCAAAAACTGGCCCGTGTCAGGAAGGTGAAAAGTGGCTTCGGCGTTAAGGGGTTAATGTCAGTGAAGGATAATCCTGGGCAGCACAAAAGGCACTTCTCACCCCATCCACTGCATCAGGATAGCCACCAGCCCACCGCAATGTTGGTTAATGTGGTAGTTTAATTTCATTCAATCCAGTATTAGCTTAAGGGGTTAATGTCAGTAGGATAATCCTGGGCAGCACAAAAGGCATTTCTCCCCCCATCCACTGCATCAGGTTAGCCACCAGCCCACCGCAATGTTGGTTAAATGCGGTAGTTTAATTTCATTCAATCCAGTATTAGCACTGGAGAAGGTCGGGAATGAGGTTTCCCCGGGTAGGATGGCCGGTCCCTTATAGAACCGCCAGGCTTAGTTCCCAAAAGGAGCCCGGAAAGTTCAAATTAATTGACCACCTGTCTTTTCCCAAGGGTCCCTCGGTCTATGACGCTATATAGGAGGTTGTGGCGGTTCGTACGTCTCCTTTGATAGGGCGGTTGACTGCAGAGAGAGATGGAAGTGTCCAAAACTTTCCATAACTAGTTGCGAGCTTTTGCGGTTTCGGTCCCTGGTTTATATAGGAGGTTGTGGCGGTTATGTACGTCTCCTTTGATAGGGCGGTTGACTTAGTGCAGAGAAAGATGGAAGTGTCCAAAACTCTCCATAACTAGTTGCGAGCTTTTGCGGTCTCGGTCCCTGGTTTTGGGTAAATGCAGTAACTTAATGCAGTAACTTAAAGTCGGTAAAGGATAATCCTGGGTTGCGTAAATGGCACATCTCACCCCGGATAACTAGTCCCTTGAAGGAAGTCTTGTGGGTTTTGCAGGCATGTCTTCGAGCAGTTAATGGGTCAGGCATCCTATTCACAGCTGCCTTAAGGAGAGCAAGGAAAGTCCTGATTATCAAAAATACATGGTGTCCCTGGGCTATCACTATTACTATGTTACTTTATAACTCTCCATGATGTGTCACATTATTATTTTCTGTATACAGGCAGTCCCCGGGTTACATACAAGATAGGGTCTGTAGGTTTGTTCTTAAGTTGAGTTTGTATGTAAGTCGGAACTGTATATGTTATATTGTATTCCCAGTCAGAACTTTTTTGGCCTCTGATAAAATTGGATTTTAAAAATGTTGGTTTGTCATAAGAATCAATATTAACACTTAAGCTTCATTGCAGATGGTCAGACATCCTATTCACAGCTGCTTTAAAGAGGGCAAGGAAAGTCCTGATTATCAAAAATACAAGTCCTGATTATCAAAAATACATGATGTCCCTGGGAGGAGTGGCGTTTAGGCATGAGAATCTGCAGGGGATAACCGCCATCTCTTATTATGCGACGGGGTCCATCTCAATTCCATTGAGGTGAATATGTTCCTTCTCGGCCTGCACGAGCAGGCTGAGAAGGCCATGGCCTTGGTCTGTGTGGGGGGTCGCAGCCGGTGTTAGGAGGGAGGAGGCTGCTCCGTGGCGGAAGATACACAGGCCCTAAGGCGCTGGAAGATGCCCACATGCCGGCTGCAGGGCCGCAGCCGCCATTTCGGGCGAAGTTGGTTCTCAAGATTTTGAAGATGCCAAGCGGGCCTAGCAAGTTGGGAAATGTTTTAATTTATAACGTTATTTAATAATTTATCTTAGTTGTTAATAAACGCTGTGGCCTTCTCACATTACCCAAACATTTAGTTTCCCGGTCTGTTGATGGGTGGTTAGTCTAGGTACACGGTCAAGTACCAGCTATCACTATTACTATGTTACTTTATAACTCTCCATGATGTGTCACATTATTATTTTCTGTATACAGGCAGTCCCCGGGTTACATACAAGATAGGGTCTGTAGGTTTGTTCTTAAGTTGAGTTTGTATGTAAGTCGGAACTGTATATGTTATATTGTATTCCCAGTCAGAACTTTTTTGGCCTCTGATAAAATTGGATTTTAAAAATGTTGGTTTGTCATAAGAATCAATATTAACACTTAAGCTTCATTGCAGATGGTCAGACATCCTATTCACAGCTGCTTTAAAGAGGGCAAGGAAAGTCCTGATTATCAAAAATACAAGTCCTGATTATCAAAAATACATGATGTCCCTGGGAGGAGTGGCGTTTAGGCATGAGAATCTGCGGGGGATAACCGCCATCTCTTATTATGCGACGGGGTCCATCTCAATTCCATTGAGGTGAATATTTTCCTTCCCGGCCTGCAGGGGCAGGCTGAGAAGGCCGTAGCCTTGGTCCGTGTGGGGGGTCGCAGCCGGTGGTAGGAGGGAGGAGGCTGCTCCGTGGCGGAAGTTACACAGGCCCTAAGGCGCTGGAAGATGCCCACATGCCGGCTGCAGGGCCGCAGCCGCCATTTCGGGCGAAGTTGGTTCTCAAGATTTTGAAGATGCCAAGCGGGCCTAGCAAGTTGGGAAATGTTTTAATTTATAACGTTATTTAATAATTTATCTTAGTTGTTAATAAACGCTGTGGCCTTCCCACATTACCCAAACATTTAGTTTCCCGGTCTGTTGATGGGTGGTTAGTCTAGGTACACGGTCAAGTACCAGTCAGAATTATTTCTTTTCAGTTTTTCTTTCCTTGGTTCTGGCTGTTTCCTTCTGTTTTCCTACAGTTGTCACAGCGAAGGCGGAAGTTACACAGGCCCTAAGGCGCCGGAAGATGCCCACATGCCGGCTGCAGGGCCGCAGCCGCCATTTCGGGCGAAGTTGGTTCTCAAGATTTTGAAGATGCCAAGCGGGCCTAGCAATTTATCTTAGTTGTTAATAAACGCTGTGGCCTTCCCACATTACCCAAACATTTAGTTTCCCGGTCTGTTGATGGGTGGTTAGTCTAGGTACACGGTCAAGTACCAGACGGTTGGGTGGTTAGTCTAGGTACACGGTCAAGTACCAGACGGTTGGGTGGTTAGTCTAGGTACACGGTCAAGTACCAGGTGGCTGGGTGGTTAGTCCAGGTACACGGTCAAGTACCAGGTGGCTGGGTGGTTAGTCTAGGTACACGGTCAAGTACCAGACGGATGGATGATTTATCAAAGTACAAGGTCAAGTACCAGAACTATCATTATGAATCAAATGCCGGACTAAAGTTTACAGAGATGTAAAAAAAATTGGTTGGCTGAATATGAGTCTTTGTCGCCTTTTTTATTATAATTTACATGAAACAAAAAAAAATGAGGTCCTGATAATATTCTCAGATATCCTGTTAAACAATAGACAAATAATCATCCACAGAGAATGATCCCATAACAGTGATTACAAGGAGAAATTTTAAAAGTTTTAAACTGCTTCCGAAGTAATTTCCATTGTTGCAATGGAGGTGAATATTTTCATTTGTAACCTAAACTGTATGTTTTTTAGTAATGAGAAGGAAAGTTTTTGTGTAAATGCCCTGCTCCAGAGTAGGTGCATGTTGTTTTTTTAAAGTGGGTGTGCAAACACCGAAACGTCTCATGGAAATAAATTGTTACCTTTAATTTTTTTAACCAGATTTCTGGAGTGCTGCCTATTTTTGGGATTTTGATATATATTAGGTACCTACTGACCACGGGTCCTTACGGCATTTGTCAACCATCATTCCTGCAATGCTCTGGACTTATCCGACACATTGAAGGGCTCATTTTAGCTACGTGGTCATGCGGAGAGCAGTTTTCAATCAGGTTCCTCCGGTCGATTGTCCATTATTGCTCCGGCATTTAACAGAGGATGTTTGGTGCCACGCAATCGGAATATTGCGCAATCTGTTGTCGTGTGCTAGCACATCTAATCTATCTAGTCTAATCTATCTCAATATCTATCATCTATCTATCTAATCATATCTATTATCTAGCGTATCGATCTACTATCTCATATCTAATCTATACTACTCTACTATCTCAATCTATATCATAGTCTATCTATATCTGATCTTCGTCACTATCTCAATATCTATCTATCTATCATACTCGTCTATCGTAATCTTATCCTACCTATCTACTATCTCATATCAATTCTCATATCTAGCTCATATCTATCTATCTAGCTCATATCTATCTAATCTATCTAATCCTATCTATGCTTCATATCTAATCTATCTATCGGTACTATTTATTCTCCCATATCTATCTATCTTCTATTCTATCTATCGTCATATCTATCTATCTAATCTATCTCCTATCTATCTCCTATCTATCTTCCTATTCTACCTTCTTATCTATCCAGTATCTAAACTATCTAGTCCATATTCTTCTATCCATATCCTATCTACTCTTTCATTTCACTGTCACGTCAGGCCACATCAGTAGGATTAGACATTGATTGTATTGTGCTTCTATGGTTTTTTACCCTCAGGGACTCTGTCAAGCCTCCTAGATTGTCAGATAATGCTGCTCAGGCAGACCAGTCCTTCATACACAGTAACTGTCTCCACCTTCTTTTTCGTCCCTCAGTTTTTGGCTCTTGTCTTTGACTTTACCTCAGGAAACCGCTGATAGCGTTCACCTCTTCCACAAATTCCCCACTCCGCTTTCCTCCCCCGCCTTTTCCTTTCCTTTCCCCTGCTCCCTTCTCATTGGCCAGGAGTAACATGAGCTGCCACCGACAAGATTCACTGCCTCCTTATCAGCTAAGTCTTGATTGCAACTAACCACTTACAAAACCACCAGGCTCACTTGGGTCCACACTGTTGACCAATGTGCGTTTACATGTGTTTTGAAACGCAGATAACACAGCTGAGGAGATAAGAATTACCAAAATGCAATTTAGACACAATGGTCAGGCATATTAATTAAAGACCGTGCGCACAGTTTTCTGACGTTTCTTTTCTGTGCAAACTGCTTGCACAGGTATTAAGGACCATGAGCCTCTAGCGGATCGCCACATAACCTCACGCTACCCTTTAATTGTGACGCAACTGCACTATTCTCATATGCAAATTTTTCTGCACTGAAGGGGGCGCTCCGGGCAACAGTGGGACCGTATCGTCAGATTTTAACATTCAAAGTCAGACAGAATTTGTGTATTGAATTGCCCTAGCATTTAAGAAGGTGCACCCAAAAAAAAGTGGGCACGTACGTTTTCGGAGCTTACAGAGGTCGCCAAAATCCTAAATCTGGCGCCCCCTTGCTTCGGTTGAATGCGTTGCTATATATGTGTGGTTGTTTCCTAGGAACCCCCCTGTAGTGATTCAGACGCCATTGGGAACAGTAGCGAATCGCAAAATAAGCGTGGTAGGTTCGGGGGAGGGTGAATTTGACGAGCAAGAGTTCGCGCAGGGGATATAGGAAAGGGTGAAGACAATAACGCGATGGGATTTCGCCCTGATCGATTGGAGGAACGTTGGAATGAATAATTGTTTGTGGTCTAGTGATGTGATTTCTAGACTGGGGAATTTACCTAGTAGTGGCCCCTGTTAAACTTAACAAAAACTATGAGGGCGAGTTGGTTGGTGGAGTGATAAGGAAGAGGAGAGCAAGGAGTGTTAAGATGGAGACAAGAGATTGCAAGTAAAGTAACCGTAGCAAACAGCACTATACCCAAGCACTGCACGTAGTAACCACTGGCACTGTTCTTAGTATGTGCGCCATAACCAGCGGGTTACGTCTCGTTTTTTTTTCACCTTGGTGCAACATTCTACTATCACCCCGTCCCGTCGCGATCCCCGCTGTGCGTTGTCCGCCGAGGATTCAGGTCTACGCGATTCACTAAGATCGTGTGTCCCCCAATTTCCTGCATGTGTAGCTTTTCCCCGCCCTGTCCACTGGAGTTTCACTATCTCTTCCCGGTGCATTAGTGCTGGTCTTGCGAAACAATTTTGCTTTTTAAATTTCCATCCACGTTGTCCCGCATCAGTCGGGTTGTCCGACATCCCCGGAGCCCCCCGATTTGTGTGCATGCAAGCGCCGATAGGCGACACAATCCGATCACGTGCTCCAAAAACCTAGGAATTCACATTGCCAAACGGAAAAAAAAATGCTAAACCCGACGAACATGGCGCTGTTATCGGAACCCTTAGTAAATAGTGCCCCCATTTGTGTTTGACACAACACGCAAACGTCAATGTTGCCGTATTCCAACCACAAATGTGAACAGCAGTGTAATTATGCGATCCCCCTCCTCCGCCTGTGGTATGTTGCTTCAAAATGCCATAGTACACGCCCCGTGTGAATGCCAGCCTTAGGATACACAAAATAGTGGGGATTGGGGGTACCAATCCCCCTTAGGTGACCCATCCTAAAAATTCATAAAAGTGGTTTCTCCGATACAACAACAGTTAGCCCCTAGTCACAGGACACCTTGTTGATTTGGGGGATGGGGATCTCAGTAAAGGTGGAACCCCCACGATTACATAACGAGTGGTCACTGTACCCCTAAATGTCTAACATGCACCTTGCTGCTCTATTCCTCTTTATAGCACTGACGGAATGCCAGTGGCTATAGCTCAGCCTTCTCCGGTCAGTGTCATAGTCCCTTGAATGGAGCTGCCCACACGTGAATGTCTGACCTATCGCTCCATTATCTCATTTCCGGACTTTTTCCTGCTTTTAAAAGGGGTTTGTCCTAGTTTTACAAAATAAAAAATATGTTGCCGGTACGGGCTTGCCTAAAACAACACGATGTACGTACCTTCCGGTGCCCTCCGGTCATCAATACAGCGCTGCTGTCGCTCCGGTCCGGTGCGCCACTGTAAACAACCATGGCCGCCTGGAGCATCGTCTTGGACATTCAGCTTCCGGCCGGCCGGGCCGGTACGCTATCCGTCACCTATAGCCCAGCATTGTGTATTGGGGCGTAAGGTTTGGTCGGGATCCGTCCGGAAGCTGATTCCAGCGGACTCCGGAGGGCACCGTAAGGTAATTACATCTATTATTGTTTTAGGCATCCGCGCTCCTAGCCACATATATTTTTTTTCCAAAACTCTGACACCCCTTTAAGACACTTTGATAGTTCGCCCCTGTCATCTGTGAGTGATATCATGTGGACAGTATTTCCCAGTTATGAGAGTCCACATCGCTATATTCCATAGGAAGATGCAGTGAGAGCAGTAAACGTGCCTAATCTTTATACCGCAACATAGTTTTCTCTATCAAATGTGTATGCTTGCATGGTGAGCCAATGTTGGCTTTTTATACATTTTAATGAACATTGTAGATTTTTTTTTTTGTCTTCTTCCACAGGGCAGATCCAAAGAAAATATGTGAGCTGCTTCATGAACAACCCCCCGGAAACTCAATAGCCGGTCGTCCCCAGCTGTATCTTGTGACCTTGATAAACCCTGCGTACAGTCACAGTACGGTTCCCTCAGCCATTCTTCAACAAGAGGTTATGTAGACAATGGACAGCAGTGGGCCTGGTGACTTTAACAATACAATACATGATCACCGGAGCAAGGACGTCATTTCAAGGTCTGATTCAGTGACTCAGTACGAGGCCATTCTGTCATTTGCATTCAACACTGAGAAAGGGTCACCGCTGACTGCCATGCTGCTTACCGAAAAGAATACCTGGGGACTGAATATACGACGTCATTATTCCCGGACAGGTGACGGAAGTTGCAAACAAATTGGTCGTGGCCAATGGATTTGAAGATAAAAGTCCAGTAACATTACGTCTCAGGGTCCATCCACATATAACCGAGATAATCCTACCAATCAGGAGAAGAAGACGTTTCTCAATGCTCCTGAGAAGAACAAAAGTATCCAGTTCCAAGAGTTGAAGATCCATACAGGAAGCCAAATACTCATCTAAACCGCTCCGGTACGCGTGTTTGCACGGTCCATTCTGTTTTCACTGGCTTATCTCTATTTGATGACCATCCTAATGGAAACACAGGCTCCGTTCCTGTAAAAACTGGGGCAAACGGTTCTTTCTGGTTTCCCATTCCTTAACCAACACACACAAGATGTCCATCCAGTATAGTTGCTCGGAAAGTCGATACTTTGTGACTATCATATAGTCCAAAAGGCACCACCCCATAGTACTACTGGAAGGCGGCAAGTCCAAGTCACCCGTAGATAATCCTTCTCATCAATGCCACACAATCACCTGACGTCTCATATTTATAAGCAACTCACGGTCTGACAGTCTACAATATCAGTATGTAGGATCCTTGCTGGATCACCGCCCGCGCATGTACCTGTGATGGAGATATTTATATCCTAAACGATTTGGGTCAACCGTCTTACTATGATAACTTACCTCCTCATTGTTTATCCCAGACATTTCAACTCAGGTGTCTACTTGGATGGAAAACCACTAGGTTCTTACCCAATAGACTATTGAAAGAATGCAATGGGT
This sequence comes from Engystomops pustulosus, assembly GCA_019512145.1. Classification (NCBI taxonomy): domain Eukaryota; kingdom Metazoa; phylum Chordata; class Amphibia; order Anura; family Leptodactylidae; genus Engystomops; species Engystomops pustulosus. Next base: position 92,077,771 of record CM033649.1, read on the forward strand.
TTCGAGGTTGGCAAGTATAGGGACAAAACTGAAGGTCAGCACAAGATGACACCACAAGTGACTCCCCTTCATAACTGTATGTTTTGTGCACTGGAAGTTTCGTCTCCTCTGGAATTCTTGGTCCAAGGTTTACCATTTCCAGGTAAGAGATAGTTCTTCAATGCAAAAGGTGCTTCTTGTAGTAAAGATGATGGGATTAGCAATGTCTCTCAACCATCTTCTTTAAAATCTCACATAACAATATCAGGTATAAGGTTGTGGTTAACTCTCCTCACACCATTGGGCGTTCCAGACTACAAACACAGAAATTTACACTGGAATGCCCTACTTAGTAGAATTCTATGAAACTTCATCACTTTGCCACCCGTTTTAGGTAATCCATGTCATCCTGTAAAGGGAAACCTTGTCCCGAGAATGCTGAATTTTAACTGGTGCAGGTCCCAATAGGCACAGATAGTACGATTCCATACACTTACTTCCACAAATGAGTTCCACTACGTTCTTGTGTAATATCCACGGACTAAAGCCGTACCGTGTCCCTGCCAAGAAGTCCTGCTCAAGTACTGGAGTGATTCCGCCTCAAATCACAACGTTACGGCGTTTGAGGTAATTAGCATAAACACTCAGTCCGGACCCCGCTGATGGATATTTTTAATTTATTCGCACCCCACACCTCCGTGACTAACCTCCCTCCGACCTCCACCAGCTGCTGCGCTGAAGAGCATTCGACGACTGGAATACACCGAGCCGGGCTGAGTGCAAGTAAGTGCAATTTTCCGCGACACTTTTTTCTTTTTAATGCGGCGGTTTTTTCCGATCTGTATCGGGTTTTTCGTTCGCCAGCCCCCTATTTCCCGTATTCATGCCGGCGCCGATGCGCACAATCCAATCGCGTGCGCCAAATCCGGGGCACAATCACGGAAAATCGGCGCAAATGTGAAAATATTCGGGTAACACGTCGGGAAAATCGCGAATCGGGCCTTAGTTAAATGACCCCCATGTTATTTTGAGGGATTTATGTTACATCCAGGCATATATAGTTTATTGCAAGGATTTCAGTGAATAAAAACTGGCGGATAAACTTTAGTGTAATATCAGCGGTCACCACTGGGAGATGAACGTATTACACAGTCCATGAAGAATGCTGTGACATTCTTTATATTCTTTATGGACACTAATAATCTATATTATATCTTTGTATTTGTTCCGAACCCAACAAAGATCTCAAATGTTCAATCCACTCCTCAAGGATGCTGCCTGAGTTTTTTATTTTACCGATACAGCATTGGTTATCTGCCGCGCACTTGTGATGCCTCTCAAAAAACTTCGGTTGGACCAAACCTGCAAGAAGAGGAGACAAGTGTAACATGAGGGAGAGGATGCAGAGCCAGGGAAATCGCGGACCACGCATATGATGGCCGGAAAATAGGAGATCATTATCTCATAAATGACCTACGAGATGTGGTCATTCTTGGAAGTTCTGTTCAGCCTCCATTCTCTCATCCTCCATTCCTATTCTCCCCCTTCCTTATCTCCCACCCCATCCTCTCTAGGGGGAATCCTTAATGACTAGCCCTTACCCTTGGATGATCCTCTCTGTTTCCTTCTCTTGTTCTTTCTCAATCTCCACTCCAAGAGCTGTTGGAGTCTAGCAGTGATGGTTAATGATTGTCCTCCCCTCTAACTCTGTATACAGGGGCGTAACTTGAGGGGTGGTGTCAAAGATGCATCACCCAGGGCCAAGAGGCTTAGGGGGCCCCGTATGGTGTCCTTTCCCATTGAGAAGACTATTACATAATAACCGTCCATTATAGTTCGGCTTGGCCTGGCAACGACTTTGCACTGGGCCATTAGCTTCTAGTACGCCACTGCTCCTACGGCTTTGTCATGTATACCCACATGAGATGTAACTTGAGGGGTTGCAGGAGGTTGTGGATGCACTGGGGCCCAGAGCCTGAGCCTGGAGGCCCATAAGTTGACTCCCCATTGAGGAGACAATACTATAAATGATTAAAGTAGTCGGGGACATGTCATTTTGAATAGTTACGTCTCTGACTGTTCCAGTATTGTTCTTCAGTATGACAATGGGAAGAACCTTCTACGTAAACCAATCTACGGACAATCCACCCTGACACAGACTCCATCGCATTGAGATTCCCAGTGACAATGTGAGATGGAGAGTAATAGTCAGTGGACTGATCATTAACCCTAAATTGCAACAACATGGTCTGAAGGGTTATTACAAGTCTCGAATGCAATATACGAGAGCGACAGCTTAATGAGCCGCTACACTGTATCCTCATCAAGGTCGCCCCTCTGAACAGCAATCTACACCTGGAGCTGAGGTTCGGTCAATATGAGTGAGCTGCAGATTATCACAAGACCATCACGCTTCCCCGTCACTGGGGGATAAAAGAAGATATATAGAATTCATTGAGCGTGGGTAAGAAAACGATTTTCTAAACTTAAGGGAATCTTCATGTTCTGTCGATTCTTGCTTGTGCAGAACCCTTGTGACCCCATCCTAGTTTACTTCTAATTCTTTAAGTGACGCTTGGTTATTATTGTCTGTCTATTAAAGGACCTCTACCATACCATTACTGATGGTAGATGTGTCCTACATAAAGAGGTTCCTGAGGACATCATTTAGGCAAGTTTCCCAGGGGCACTCTGGCTATGTCAACCCGATCCCCGTATTTATAATGGATATAATAATAATGGATATGTTATAATTAATGATTGTAAATATGTAAATTTAAGGTGGCCCCATTCAGGAAGTCTTTGCACAACCGTGCAGTTTGCATTGTCTTGATAATGTGGGCCAGTGTGGTGTACTGTTTAGCGGACTATGGGTTTCATAAAAGGAAGGCTTCCTCCCAGTACGCCAAAAGAGTTGTTCTTGACGAACCTTAAATGGGAATCTTAGAAACTTCTTTGTTCTTTACTTAGGGGCCCACCAGACTCGACCCTTACAGGTCCAACCATGACACCCCCACGGCTGCAGCGCTTCAGTTTTTCACGCGTTAAATTTGATCATTACAATGGAGCGTTTATATGACCGCTAATGTCATCATCTGTTCCAACAACTCCCACCCCCCGAATCGCTGCACTCGAGGTGCATCTCCTCAAGACAAGGCTCCGAATGTCCCGAAAGAAAAGTAGACACCGCTAGATTACTCCCAGGGCCCCATTGTGTTTAGCTTCGGAAGCTATCGCCATAATACTTATAAAAAATCGTTAATAATCCCAACAAAGGTAGTATTTGTTATTCTTCGATAATGGGCCCCATTTATAACCCCCCTTTGCCGCATCCCCGCTGGAGCTTGTCCACGAGGGATGTCTGAGCTGACCGTCGATTTATTACGAACTCGTGACGCTAATTCCTGCATGTGTCGCTTCCCCGCTGAGGTCTCCGCTGAGTTCACCTTTCTTCTCCCGGTGCATTTAAGTGATGATCTGTCGACCACAATTTCATTTTAATTCCGCGATTTGTCCGAATCAGTTCGTTGTCGCGACGTCCACACCCCATTCAGGGACTAAAAGTGACAGAGATGTAAAAAAAAAAAAAAATTCTTGCTGAAATGAGTCTTTTCCTTTTTTATTATAATTTACAGTAAATGGAGACTGATAATATTCTCAGATCTGTACAATAAGACAATAATCACTCCCAGAGATGATCCCATAGACAATGATGAAGTCGTTACTGGAGAAATGTTACATTTTAAAACTGAGCAGAAGTATTTTCCATGTTGCATAGAGGTTATTCTTCATTTGGGAACCTAAAATGTAAAAGGCGCAAATTAGTGATAGATCCCGTGCAAACATCTGTATAGGAGGCTCTCACTATGTCAGATAAGGCGCAGGGACTCAAAACCACTAAGTGCCGAACTTTGCAGTCTGCCAGAAAATGGCGCATAAATGCGCCAAATTAACGAGATGCGCCAGAATTTTGCGCAAAAATCGCTTAAAACAGTCTAACAGACTATGATTAATGTCCCCCTATATGTTTTGGGACATACTTCTTTTTTCATAAATGTCCAATTCCAAACAAACAACCAATGTACCAAATGCCACATAATGTCAGACTTGTGCCAGCTGTGAACGCAGCTGTGCCGAATGCGCATGCGCTCACAGCTGTGAGCAGAGGACGCTGTTTCCCTCTGTCATAGGAGGTGATGCAGGCGATGCAAGTGTTTTTTTGCGTCTGTCGGATCCGCCAAATGTAAACGACTACTACTCCTAAGCATGCGCACTCTTGGGATGTGATGGACACTGAGATGCTGCGCAGTGTGTATCGTGAATGAGCCTGGTAATGCAGAGTAAAGGTATGCTGGGATTTGTAGTTTACTAACATAGCGCCATAGCAATCTTAGATATCAGTAACCACAAGAAAAAAGTGAGGCAAAGAAATATATTTTTAAAACGCATCAGATTCTCTAAGGTTTGGAGTTTCAGACATACATAAGAGAGTTTATGTTAATATACATATATCAGTTGAAAGAAAAAATTAAGGCACAATAACGATAGTAGCCCTTTAATGTCCCCCCAAATGTTCTCGTAATCAAATCACATAATATAGCATGAATCATGAAGAGGGCAAGTACCAAATTTAAGGTTTGGGTTTGTTAATCCCTGCAGTCTAACAAGCCCCAAAGCAAATAGCGAAGGGGCTGAGGACTGTAGGGGGTGGTTTCAAGCCTTCTGGTAGGCTGGTGGGGCTTGCCCCTTTACTCCTCCTGTGTGAGGTCACAGGAGGCGGTGTTTGGGGGCGGGTAAGGACCCGCCCGGTGGTTTTATAAAGTCCGAGAGCACGTGGGGGGGCCTCTTTCCTTCTGCCCCCTGGACCGAAGAGGCGAGAAGTCACCCTCCCACCCTGCCCTCAGAATTATTTCTTTTCAGCTTTTCTTCCTTGGTTCTGGCTGTTTCCTTCTGTTTTCCTACAGACGTCACAGCGAAGGCGGAAGTTACACAGGCCCTAAGGCGCTGGAAGATGCCCACATGCCGGCTGCAGGGACGCAGCCGCCATTTCGGGCGAAGTTGGTTCTCAAGATTTTGAAGATGCCAAGCGGGCCTAGCAAGTTGGGAAATGTTTTAATTTATAACGTTATTTAATAATTTATATTAGTTGTTAATAAACGCTGTGGCCTTCCCACATTACCCAAACATTTAGTTTCCCGGTCTGTTGATGGGTGGTTAGTCTAGGTACACGGTCAGGTACCAGACGGTTGGGTGGTTAGTCTAGGTACAGGGTCAAGTACCAGACGGTTGGGTGGTTAGTCTAGGTACACGGTCAAGTACCAGACAGTTGGGTGGTTAGTCTAGGTACAGGGTCAAGTACCAGACAGTTGGGTGGTTAGTCTAGGTACAGGGTCAAGTACCAGACGGTTGGGTGGTTAGTCTAGGTACACGGTCAAGTACCAGACGGTTGGGTGGTTAGTCTAGGTACACGGTCAAGTACCAGACGGTTGGGTGGTTAGTCTAGGTACAGGGTCAAGTACCAGACGGTTGGGTGGTTAGTCTAGGTACACGGTCAAGTACCAGACAGTTGGGTGGTTAGTCTAGGTACACGGTCAAGTACCAGACGGATGGAAGGTTTATCAAAGTACAAGGTCAAGTACCAGACGGTTGGGTGGTTAGTCTAGGTACACGGTCAAGTACCAGACGGTTGGGTGGTTAGTCTAGGTACACGGTCAAGTACCAAACGGATGGGTGGTTAGTCTAGGTACACGGTCAAGTACCAGACGGTTGGGTGGTTAGTCTAGGTACACGGTCAAGTACCAGACAGTTGGGTGGTTAGTCTAGGTACACGGTCAAGTACCAGACGGATGGAAGGTTTATCAAAGTACAAGGTCAAGTACCAAACGGTTGGATGGTTGATCAAGGTACAGGGGCAAGTACCAAATTTAAGGTTTGGGTTTGTTAATCCCTACAGTCTTTGCTGCAATATGCAGCAAAGCCTTACCGGCTATGGAGAGGGCTCAGCGTCGGGAAGGGGTTAAGTATCTAAAAGTAAAATCTTACATTTATTTGTCTCTCATATTCTGACACCAATTACTTTTTCATACTTCGGTGTAAGGGAAATTTTTGCAGTTCATATTTCAGCACATATTTTTCCTTTGAGGAGGTTTAGCGAGTCATCACTAGGGGGCGCTGTTAGTCTCTCATTCCCTGCAGTAACCTGCTAATAGCATAAGACACATCTCAGAAGAGCCTCTCCCTAGTAACAAGTGATGAGAATCCTCTGCCCTCACATTGGTCCTTTCCTAAACAACAGAATATTCCGTCCGCTCCTAGTCTTAAGATTTATCATTATTTGTCGGCTTGTGTCACTTGTTACAGTCACAGTTTTGGATCGTCAGGGAAGCAGACGGCTACAAACAATGGGAAAGTTTCCTTATTTCAGCTTTCTATTGTTCTTATCACTTGTCAGTCTGCCCTGCACATTGTCCGGTGAGTTGTCTTTCATTTTATTTCTGTAAATATCTCTGAAAAAACTTTTTCTGAAAGCAAATATTTTCTATTCTGTAAAGCATCAGAGGCAGTGCCCTTATTTTTCACGGATCGCACGTAGATTATAGTGGCGAATTGATAAATATTGGTTGTAAAAATAACTTAGTTGTGGTCATCGGTGTCCGGTTCCTATAACAAAAATCACTGATAATCAGAGAAGAAGACGTAGCAGTAGCTGCAGACCATATTTACAGTACATATTGGTGGGAAAGTGTCTCCACCTGTCAGGATTCCTGATGATTTTTGTTTGATTGAGACATTTATAAATATCTGTGGCGATTGCAGACAATAATGCGCATCTACTGCAAGGAAAAAGGGGCAGTGTAATACACAAATGTTTTAGTGACTGAGTTTTCCCAATACCCATATACACAGCAGGGGTGTAACTACAGCGGTAGCAGCCATAGCAGCCGCTATGGGGCCCACAGTGTCAGGGGGCCGTGGCATCTGACCTGACACTAAAGAATGAAGAATGTGCACCACTTTACTTGTGCACAGATTCAGTTACCCGGCCCATTCGCGATCCAGCGGCGCGTTCTCTGCGGTGGATTTGGGTTTTCCGGCGATTCACTAAGGCAGTTCCTCCGACATCCACCAGATGTCGCTGCTGCGCTGAAGTCCGCCAAGGTCCGCCGGAGTGCACCATCCTATACCTGGTGAAGGTAAGCGAGTGTACCGCGACACTTTTTTTTTTTTTTTTTTAAATGGGGCGGCTTTTCCGAATCCGTCGGGTTTTCGTTCGGCCACGGCCCCCGATTTCCATCGCGTGCATGCTGGCGCCGATGCGCCACAATACGATCGCGTGCGCCAAAAACCTGGGGCAATACAGGGAAAATCGCCGCAAATCGAAAATATTCGGGTAACACGTCGGGAAAACGCGAATGACCCCCATTATGCTGCACATTGTCATATATATATTGTTTGTGTGTGTGTATATGGTGTATGGTGTGTATAAATACAATACAGTGATGAACTGTATGTTTATGTATATTGGAATGTAATATATGTATACTTTTAAGCTGGCAGGGGGTCCCCTTCAGAATTCTGCTCTGGGGCCCTGCCTCTCCTAGTTACGCCACTGATACACGGTGCAGATTTCATGCAGAGGTGCAGATAAATGAAAACTAATGTGCACTTTGCACCGGTTAAACCCGCTGTTCAATTATAAAGTGCAAGCGGCGCTGCTTTAGAAAGGTGTGCACACAGAAGCAGCTTTTTTTTTTGGTGCACAACACAATTCTGTTGGAATTAGACATAAATGTGTCGCAAACTGTGACTAAGCACCACCACGAGCCTTTAGGAGCACAGTCAGTGTAAGGCAAAACACAACCACGATACAATTGTGGCGCAAACACATAATACATACATGTACAAGCATAAAAGGCCCATTTTTAGCGCAAACTGGTGCAGACAATAATAACAATAATATATCTGAGGAGAGTGTGGAAAAATATTGGAGTTGTTAATTATAAATCCTAACAATACTTTGCTGACGCTAAGCAGCACATTAGTAAAGTGAAAAAGTGGGGTCGATATCAGGCGGCAGCAATGGCAAATCCTCATTAGACGGAATGAGTGACCGCGCGGTCTCATGGCTCCCCATAAGCCCTCGGCCACCCAAACCCCCATAAACATCTGCCCCGTCTCTGTAATGTTATGTCAGCGGCACCAGCGGCCCTGTATGTGTGTCTGACACAGCAGGGAACAAGGCACTAAACTAAATAGTGCTGTGCCTGGTGCATCAGAGTGTCCGACACGTCCCCTTCTGCACGTCACACAGCTCGGCACATTGCTTCTGGCTCCTGAACGGCTCCCTATATTAATTACAAATGTTGTGGTTAAAAGGGGGTGTGGTCACATAATAGGGGCAGGGCTATCTTAATCAAAACAGGGCTACGTAAGCCGCCAGCTCTCAGGGTAGAGCCAACTCCATTTGTTCACCTTTATTAGCCAGCTCTTAGTGCCGGCTCATTCCTGAATGACCCATCACCGTTTCGCCGCCAGGCCGCCATTGCCGTCAATGGGGACGTCGATCCGGCCGCAAATTTGCAGCCGCATGTACGTCCCCATGAACGGCCGTGTGAATGAGCCCTTAGTCGGGGAGGGGGAGACTGTCTGAGCTACATAATTCTGGTTGCCCTGGGCAAGGGAGGCTGTGCATGTGGTAGCTGTATATTGGGGCTTTATGTAATCAAAAAGGGAGGAGTAAATATATGGGGCAGTAAATAAATTCCCTCATCATCTGCCCGGCTCATCCCTCTGTCTCCTGGCTTCTCCTCTGCCTCTAGGTCATAAACATATAGACTGGAGGGCATGCAACAGAACACCTTAGGTAAACCACCTGTAAGGGCACTTTAATTGTTTACCCATAACACAAATATCAGTAAACTGTAACTTCCAAAATATGACAGACACTTCTTGCTGGGTGGAAAATTAGGTCACAGCTTTATTTATTTTATATATTAACCCGTAATATCCAAAATCAGGCACTTGGAATAGAATCACACATTTTTGAGCTCTGGAAGCTGTATGCCAGCTGGACTCCCAGCTGCCAAGTCGGCCAACCGAGCAATCACCATCTCAAATCTTCCACCATTCCGCCACCAGCAGATCCGTGTACCCCTACACGGATCTGCGCCCCCACCCAACAAGAAGAAGTGTCAACTCAATACTATCAGAAAAACCCCAGAGGAATATATTCAGGCCCATCTCTTTAAGGTAACACTGTTTGGACACATTACATCTGCATCGTTCCCACTATCTCCCTGTGGCGTACTAGATCACCACACTTATAGTGCATGAAATGGACCATGCCGGAGTTAACCGTATACCCGGCCCACTCCAAAGCAGTAGAATTCCTAGAACCTTGCCAGATAACTCAGGGAACTTTCTTCAAAACATTGTTTTCACAATTTCCGGAAGACGATTGCACACTGCCAAGGCCTGTCTCATTAAGGTCAATAATACAGCCTCTGGCAGGACCTGAATCCATTTTAAGCCCTGGCCTGTTGAAAACCCCAAAAACTTGTTCCCGCCAGGGAGACCTGAAATATGTACAAATGACATGGGGCAAACATTAACCGGAGAACCAGAAACTATAAGAGGGTAAAAAAGCAATCCCACAATAAATCAGGCAGTGATCAAAGCATGTAGTCCTTCCAAACCTCATAACCTCCAAACCTGGGAGGCTCTAAACCCCTCAGCTGCTGCCCCAATCTGAAAGGAATGGGTGCCCTCATAAGATAAGAAAAGATAGGTAATCCTTTATTGGTCCCACAGTGGGGAAATTTACACCCAGGATTCAAATCTTCTTGGGTCCAACCTAAGAAACCCAACATATTTAAAATATCACCTGAAATTAAATATGGGAAAGTGAGGGGAGGAGGCACATTCATGAACTAAAAATTGGGACCCAAACCGAGATAAAGATAAAATCACCTGAAACACTGAAACTGGGCCAGAGACGGCCCCTAGAAACCTGTACAGCTGTACCTGACGATTATCGGGCAACTATTACGCCTATAATAGTATCGTATCGATATACAAACACTTGGGCCTAAGTGAATTATCCCTTAATAACAGACGGTTGGGTGGTTAGTCTAGGTACACGGTCAAGTACCAGACGGATGGAAGGTTTATCAAAGTACAAGGTCAAGTACCAGACGGATGGAAGGTTTATCAAGGTACAAGGTCAAGTACCGGATGGTTGGATGGTTGATCAAGGCACAAGGTGAAGTACCAAACGGTTGGATGGTTGATCAAGGTACAAGGTCAAGTGCCAATCGGTTGGATGGTTTATCAAGGTACAAGGTCAAGTACCAGACGGTTGGTTGGTTTATTAAGGTACAGGGGCAAGTACCAAATTTAAGGTTTGGGTTTGTTAATCCCTACAGTCTGTCACTGTACAGGGATAATAAACACAGTGATGTCACAGTAAAGGATTATACACACGATTTGCAAATGCGTTATGGTCTCCATTTGTGAAAGGAATAGCACATTAAATGTCAGATATGATGTGATGTGACTTGGAAAATGAATGTTTTTCACATACATGTTATATAGGGAACCTTGTAATATGTCAGCCTATTGTTATCCCTCACCTGTATAGTTCCCTCCTCTGTCATCCGGTAGCAGTGTCCCATAAGTGACGGTTTTTTATCTCACTTCTAGTATTCAAAATGGCCTCAGCAACTGTGACCAATCAGCATCCATCTCTCAGCGCGCTGCACACAACTTTAAAATGGAGTCTGGCTGGTTGCTATGGCACCAGCTTCAACGCAGAGGGTGTTTGGCCACAAAATCAGAATATATACTGTATAATACTGATGTCCATGGCCTCGGCCTCATATATATCTCATATCTAAATTATGTGTCAATAGCATAAATAACTAACTAACTAGATTGCAAACGGGACTGATTTACAAAAAAATTGCTTTAAAATGGCTGACACATTTGGGTCGGTGGGGGGGATTACAAATGTTCTGCCATTTGATCCTAATCACACAACTTTCTCAGATTTCTGATTTCCCTGCTTTGCAGATCCAGGCAGATCTTTTAGTCCCCTCAGAGATTTTAGTGGCGGCCATCTTGTTTGTCACCCAGCTTTATAGATATGACTACAAGAGTTTATTTTATGGTGATTGTTTTCCTCTTATGTTTATAGAAACGCACTTGTGGGGGGTTTATATACCCCATGGCCCGGGGGCATGTATAGGATGACCCCCTCCACATAATGAAACCACTTTTCTGGTATTTTGTTCTTATCTTAGTGAATGACCCTCTTTAATAAATCGTTCCATTGTATGCCGAGCGCTGGAATTTCAAGTATCACAAAATCCTATGGATTGTCGGAGAAGATGAGTGAGTGCACGCTGCGGCCTGTAGCAGTGGGCACAGCTGCAGGAGCCATCGCCTCTGACACAGCGTTACTCACTGGTTTGGTGCGGTGGTAATAGCAGCCATTGTACCATTACTCATAGAAGGGACAGAGAAGAAATTACTGACAGTTGTTGAGTCCACTTTAAGACGCTTTCCCCTTTGTGACGTGACTAAATATGGAGCAGATCAGGGCTACATGCATCGTTGTTATGCATCCTCTCCCCTCCTACTAATTTGAGGGGTACTCCAGGATCACACACCTCTTCATTAGATATTTGAAGTACAAGGGGTACGTAAAGTATTCAGACCCCTTTAAATTTTTCACACTTTGTTTCATTGCAGCCACTTGGTAAGATCAAAATAATTACATATTTGTTCATTTCATCAATGTGCACCCTCCCACCCCACCTTGACAGATATCACCGGGGGCCGAATACTCATCACTGGGGGCCAAATACTCATCACTGGGGGCCAAATACTCATCACTGGGGGCCAAATACTCATCACCGGGGGCTGAATACTTATCACCGGGGGCCGAATACTCATCACTGGGGGCCAAATGCTCATCACTGGGGGCCAAATACTCATCACTGTGGGCTGAATACTTATCACCAGGGGCCGAATACTTATCACCGGGGGCTGAATACTTATCACAAGGCGCTGAATACTTATCACCGGGGGCTGAATACTTATCACCGGGGGCTGAATACTTATCACCGGGGGCTGAATACTTATCACCAGGGGCCGAATACTTTTCACCGGGGGCTGAATACTTATCGCCAGGGGCCGAATACTCATCACTGGGGGCCAAATACTCATCACTGAGGGCCAAATACTCATCACCGTGGGCTGAATACTTATCACCAGGGGCCGAATACTTATCACCGGGGGCCGAATACTTAACACCAGGGGCCGAATACTTATCACCGGGGGCCGAATACTTATCACCAGGGGCTGAATACTTATCACCGGGGCCTGAATACTTATCACCAGGGGCTGAATACTCATCACCGAGGGCCGAATGCTCATCACCGGGGGCTGAATACTTATCGCCAGGGGCCGAATACTCATCACTGGGGGCCAAATACTCATCACTGGGGGCCAAATACTCATCACCGCGGGCTGAATACTTATCACCAGGGGCCGAACACTTATTACCGGGGGCCGAATACTTAACACCAGGGGATGAATACTCATCACCGGGGGCCGAATACTCATCACCGGGGGCTGAATACTTATCACCAGGGGCTGAATACTTATCACCGGGGGCTGAATACTCATCACCAGGGGCCAAATACTCATCACCGGGGGCCGAATACTCATCACCGGGGGCTTAATACTTATCACCAGGGGACGAATACTTATAACCGAGGGCTGAATACTTATGACCAGGGGCTGAATACTTATCACCGAAGGCTGAATACTTATGACCAGGGGCTGAATACTTATCACCGGGGGCTGAATACTTATCACCAGGGGCTGAATACTTATCACCGGGGGCTGAATACTCATCACCAGGGGCCAAATACTCATCACCGGGGGCCTGAATACTTATCACCGGGGGCTGAATACTTATCACCGGGGGCCTGAATACTTATCACCGAGGGCTGAATACTTATCACCGGGGGCCGAATACTCATCACCAGGGGCCTGAATACTTATCACCGGAGGCTGAATACTTATCACCGGGGGCTGAATACTTATCACCGGGGGGTGAATACTTATCACCAGGGGCTGAATACTTATCACCGGGGGCTGAATACTTATCACCGGGGGCTGAATACTTATCACCGGAGGCTAAATAGTCATCACCGGGGGCCAACTACTCATCACCGGGGGCCTGAATACTTATCACCGGGGGCTGAATACTTATCATCGGGGGCCTGAATACTTATCACCGGGGGCTGAATACTTATCACCGGGGGCCGAATACTCATCACCGGGGGCCGAATACTTATCACCGGGGGCCTGAATACTTATCACCGGGGGCCGAATACTTATCACCAGGGGCCGAATACTTATCACCAGGGGCAGAAAGTCAATGTTAAGCAATATAATATCCAATGCGTATTTGTTAGTGAGTCCTTCAAATGCTTGGCAGAACTCCGTATTGTGGGGAAACAAATTGGGTCCAAGATGTGGTCGAAGGCCCCGTGGTATCATCCTTTTACGGTAATATTCTCCCAAGAGGGATAAATGAAGATTGAGTGTGATGAGTCTCATGGACTCCATTTCAAAAAGTCTCTTGATGTCAATTTTTGAAGGAACACTTAAGAATGCGGTATCTCCCTGCGAACCGCCCAAAATGCGATTTACTTCATCATCAGTATAGGTAAAAACCACAGGTGAAGGAGTTTCAGGTTGTAAAACGTATAAATTTTCGCTTACGTGCACGGCTCCAGAGTCCATGATGCAACACAGAAGGGAGGTGAGGGCGGCACAGCAAAGCAAACGGATTAAAATCCAGGTGGGTGCAAGCTCCAAGAGCCCGACTCAAGGCTCCAGAGGATCCAAATGAAGACAGTGGGAGAGCAGCACTCCGTGGTGGTTAATGTTTATTCAAACACCAGTGGTAATAAGACACAACGTTTCGGCTAACTCCATGTAGCCATTTTCAAGCAATGAAAAAGTGATACAGGGCGGGTTTATATCCCCCGCAGGATGTGACATCATCAATAATAAAAAACAATTAGCATAGTGATATATTATGAATAACATACATTGGTTATACATCAGTGTCATATCGTGGAATAAAACAGTATGTGTGATATCCAAAGGAGAGAAATCTACCATAACACGCCATTATGAAAATATGTTGTAAGCACATGTCCCAAGGTTGCTAAGCAACCGCGCCAAACACTCAAGAAGGTTATCGCTGGCAATGATACAGCAGGTCCCCTTAATAAGAAGGTGGCTTTAACTTGTCCGCATAAGGGGCACTTACCCGATTCTGCGCCAAAGCGAACACAGTGACCCGATCGCCGGTGAGGGTCCGGACAGCGGGACCCTAGTGTTCAAATTGCGGCGCATGACAGGTCATGTGCCCCAGCGGATCTCGCGAGATTACGGAGCGGCCATCTTTGTTTTGGGAAACCTGGTCAAAGCCAATATCATCAAAGGGTACAGTAAGGTAAGTGTCAAAAACGTGTGTCTCGGCAAAATATGTCAGTCACATCGGGATGAACTGTATCTCCTAGACCGCTAAGGTCATGGTATCGACACTGCTCCACACTTCAAATGTCGAGCATATTGTGTTGGGACCCAGATGGAGTCTCGTCACCCTCTTCGGACTGTTTGTACTGCCACTGCACAAGACACTACCAATTGAGTGTATCCCCAAGACACTATCATATAAGTGTGAGGCACAACAAATAATTTTTTGGACATGGCTAGAAGTAGAAGAAAATTATTTTATAGAAAAACTCCAGAAGATGAAGAATACATATTCTTCATCTTCTGGAGCTTTTCTATAAAATAATTTTCTTCTACATTTAGCCATGTCCAAAAAATTTTTTTTGTTGTGCCTCACACTTATATGACAGTGTCTTGGGGATACACTCAATTGGCAGTGTCTTGTGCAGTGGCAGTACAAACAGTCCGAGGAGGGTGACGAGGGGCCGAATACTTATCACCGGGGGCCGAATACTTATCACCAGGGGCCGAATACTTATCCCCAGGAGCCTGAGTACTTATCACCGGGGGCTGAATACTTATCACCAGGGGCCGAATACTTATCCCCAGGGAAGATTTAAATTTTTCTTGTATAATAAATTAGCAAAAATATCTACATTTCTGTTTTCAAGTTAAGTGCAGAGTGCACATTAATGAGCAAAAAAAACTTTTTTGATCTTACCAATTGGCTGCAATGAATCAAAGAGAGAAAAGTGTAAAGGGGTCTGAATACGTTCCGTACCCTCCGTAGAAGCTGCTCTTTGGCGAGAAGGAATGAGCTGCAATACCAAGCACCACCACTATATAATGTACATCACTGTCCTTATGAGCAGTGGAGAGACCGCAGTGCTGTATAAAATATAAGTTTCTCTTGTCAATAGTTTGTGATCCTGATAAAGTCCTCATTGATATGTCCAACATCCTGTGTATAAAGACACACCCCACTAATAAAGGGAACGCCCAGTTGTCAATTTATTGATACATTTCCAAGTGAAATAACAGAGGTACATCCTAATGTTATGGGGAATATAATTATGAACCTCAATTATGGGCCACAATATATTATATTCTTCAGGATACCTGAAATAACATGGACTAAAACTAGATTTGGCGAGCTCTGTGCAGCGCTGCGTAGTCTCTAGGCTCTATATAAAATAAAGAATTATTATTAATAAAGAATTAGTATGTCTCACTCTCACGGCTGAGAGTTTGTTACAATGTATCCTGTCTAGATAATCCTTTATGAGCTAATTGACCTGGAGACTATACCACTTCCTGTACTGATACATTGTAGCAAACAGTGTAGTTAATTCATTCATAGACTTATAGTAGGTAAAATCCATCTCTCTTACCTCTAGCCATGCTAGTTTTCCATCAGATGTCCTGGATCTCCTCTGGATGATGTCCCTGGAAGCTGGCGCAGAGCTGTGTCATGAGTTGTGGTTTGCTGTCTGTAGGATAATCTAATTGAATGAAGTCAGGCTCCGGCAATAGTGCGGCCCCTCCATGCAGGGATTATCCAGGGGCCACGTGGGATGCATCCTGACAGACCTAAACACTTCACTCAGGGTTCATCTGTGACCAGTCCAGGAATAACCGCGGAGCCCAGATCTCCGTCTGTGGCCTCAGGACAAGGTTTTCGCCATGTTTACACATGTGTTTCCAGTTATATAGTTGACGGTTGAGGAAAAATTTGGAATTTTATCCTATTTTTCCATATCATATATTATTAGGCCATTATATTCATGGAGCAAGATGAACCGGTGGAGGAGAACATCAATCATCGCTTAGAATCCATTTAATGTTTTTTTATGTACAATGTTAACTTTTTTTAGATGATATCCCTCAGCATAAAAAAAAAATAATAATAATTGCGTACAGAATACTAAAAATTTTCATTTTTGGTCATCTGTATCAGATTGGCACATGTTCAATACATCAGAGCCAGAAACAACATAGCGTGGAAAGGACAGCTCCACCTGTGAGTAGTGGCTACATGTAGAATGGGGAGACCTCCTGGGGTACTAGCCTTCACATTTACATATGATATACACTTATAGGAAACCAAATATTCACTCACTAAACTACTAACCCCACTCAAATGTCCTTTCTAGAATTCCCTCTTTTGTGTCATTTCTTATCTGTTCACCTATAAATTATCTCCTTCAAAGGCAAAATGAGCAGAAAAGAGTCATATTTTGCCTGAGATGAGGCTGCAGGTGAAGAGTCACTTAAGACACCTCTATCTTCAGTTCTATAGCACTTAGAAACATGATACTGGTGTCATTTTAAAGATACAAATCTTTGTGATTCTGAGTCACATAACTGAAGATACAGGTCTTTAACTGTCTCTAACTCTAGTTTCCCGGTGCTGTATGAAAGATGTGATAGTTATCTTACATTATGTTTCTATAGTTTGAGCTGCTATAGAACTGAAGATAGGGGCATCTGAAGTGACTGCCCCCTGCAATATCTAAACTTGACTCATCTTAGTCAAAATATGACTCTTCATTTCTCATTTGCATATGACTTCGGATGAGATTTAGCATAAAAGAGTAAATTAGAAGTGTAATTTCATCCCCTGCCTAATGGGGGTGGGAATTTAATGGGATAAGCTCTGGTGATCAGTTCCATTTAAGTGCCGTAATAGCGATTCCCCGTAGAAGAGAGCACCTGGACATCCCCTTTAAGGAGCCATTTTGCCATTATTCATTATCTCATTTTTTTATCCTGAAAGTTTAGTGATAACCTATATGGTGACCATCATTGCTCCCCTGCAATTGGGCCTATCCCAAACAAAATACTTGTGCAATGAAACTTTGAAAGAGCCCCCTCCCCAGTCTTCTGCCCTATTAGTTGTCATCCCGCATCTTACCACAGATAACATCTTTACCTATTTGACGGAACGGGATGACTCCGTTGTTTATGGATTGTTTTGGAAATTTCACTCCTTCCCCTATCCCATATCCTATATCAGAGTGCTTCAGATCCTCTCCACACAATCCATGTTCCACCATATCCCCTGCACGGAGCGGGTCGTGTAATCTGTATCACAATCTGAAGAGGGAACCACTTCATGTAAATCGCCCTCATTATCTCTTCCGTAAAACTAGATGGAAGCTTCACCCTCTGCTCATTTACCTCCATTATATTATTACTCAGCTCATAAGATTTCATAGTTGCACATTTATGTGATTTCCATCTACAGGCGGTCCCCTACTTAAGGACACCCAACTTACAGATGACCCCTAGTTACAGACAGACCCCTGTGCCCCCTGTGACCTCTGGTGACCTCTCTGGATGTTACTATAGTCCCAGGCTGCAATGATCAGCTGTACGGTGTCTGTAATGAAGCTTTATTGACAATCCTTGGTCCCATTACAGCAAAAAATTTTAAAACTCCAATCGTCACTAGGGCAAAAAAAATTTTTTGTCTGGATCTACAATTATAAAATATACAGTTTCGACTTACATACAAATTCAACTTAAGAACAAACCTATGGACCCTATCTTGTATGTAACCCGGGGACTGTCTGTACTCTTCTTCCTGGGTCCAAGAATCCTCCTATGGATGAGGGAAAGAACTTGGGGTTTTTCGGATACTTTTCGGAGTGGGTGTGATTGTACTTGGGCCCAGGAACCTTCAGGGAACCTTAAAGTGTCTCTTTCCCATATGAATAGACCAGTGTTATAAATATTACATTAAAGTTGGGGGTTTTGTTGTATGTCACCAACTTTTTGATATACAACATATTACAAAATTTATAGACCCAAACCTATCCCGATAGCAAACATTGATGTTTTAGGGTAAAAAAGGCGCTGCCACGGAGTGACCCTATAACCCCCCTCGGCTGGTTACTATGGACATTGGCTCCTCTATGGACAAACACTTGAAATTTATAGCAGCTCCTGCGCCTCCAGATATTTAGAAACCCAGCAACCTGCGGGAACTATGCAGTGTCGTGGAGGTGTAAGAGGAAGGACTAAAGAGTCAATGTACATGAGAGTTATAACTCGGCTGAGTAACACACAATTTCCTAAATGTCACATGAGTAAATAGCAGCATTTTACGCTTATTTGATAAATTGTATATATTCTAAAGGACAGAATAAAAATGTAAATGAAATAAGATACTGATCAAAATGAAAGAACACTTTCAGATACCTGCAAGTTATTGGTGCTAAATTCCTTCATTATCTTTTACATGCACTTTGAACCCGTTTTTGGTCCGTTCTTAAGCAGTCCGCTAAAAAACGCATCCATTTTTGACCAGTTTTAATTAAGATAATTGGTAAAACCTGTCAAAAACTGATGCGTTTTCAAAAACTTAAAAACGGGCCAAAAACGGTTTCAAAGCGCCATGTGTCGCCGCAGCCTAAGGGTTGTTGCACACATGGCGTTTTGAACCCGTTTTTATTCCATTTTTAGTCATGCGTTTTAAGTCCAAAAACGCGGATCCCAGCCTAATGGGGTCACTGGGTTTCCATGTGACCCCGTTTGGACACCAGGAGACCTATTTGCTGTCATAACTAAAGACCTACAAAGGGCTTTTTATTTAGTCATCTGCTGTAAGTGTCACCTTCGCCATTGCCTGGGAAATGTAAATATAGGAAATATAAAGATAAATAAAACATCATCTGGTCGAGATAGGGTTAAGCCACTCTCGCTTTAATCTCGCTATACAATCAGATGGCAGATAAAAGGAATTATACAGGCATTATTAACCCTTTGTTTTCTTGAAGGGACCTCAAAGTCGGACAGAAAATGAAGACGCGCAGAACGCAATCATCCGCCCACTCGCAGCGAGGAGCCGCCAGCAGGGAAAACGCGAGAGAGTCATCGGGGCCCGGGAGGGATTGTCTATGTGTAATTTACTGTACGTCTGGGTTTATAGTTTTATCTGATGCTGGTCCGGAAAGTGAAAGAATTGTGTGGGATAATTGTTCTTCCAGTTATCTGTCACGACTACGGAATACAAAATAACACAAAAGAAAACAGAGAGCAAAATAGCAATAAAAAAGCTTAAAGGGACCCTCCACCCGGAAAACTAAATTAGACTGTACATTGGGTCTCTCCAAACATAAATTTTTCAGGAAAGACACACCCCCTGCGCTGGCCTCACCTAGAACAATGGAGGGGGCGTGGCTGTGACTTACAGGAGATGGATTAGGCAAGAACACTGGTCGCTGGGTTCGATGATTAGTCATGGCTTATGTTTAATCAAATTCTGTTTTCTGAGTAGAGAACCACCGTAATGGAAATCCACCATAATAATAATAATAATAATAATAATAATAATAGTTCTTTATTTATATAGAGCACACAGATTACGAAGTGCTGCACAGAGCTTTGCCAAATCAGTCCCTGTCCCCAATGGGGCTCACAATCTAATCAACCTACCAGTATGTTTTTGGAGTGTGGGAGGAAACCAGAGGACCCGGAGGAAACCCACGCAAACACGAAGAGAACATACAAACTCTTTGCAGATGTTGACCTGGATGGGACTTGTACCAGGTTCCCAGCGCTGCAAGGCTGTAATGCTAACCACTAAGCTACCGTGCCATCAAAATCCATCATGTTCCCCAAGAGCACTTAGGCCCCATGCACACAACCGTAAAGGAGCTGGGGATACGGCTGCCACAATTTGTGGGAGTTCCATGGCCCTTATTCAGGTCTATGGCACCCTGTGAATGTCATTGCACCGTTCTCAGCTTTCTATGGAATAGTGTAGGATGAGGAGCGCTTCACTCCTCCTGGCTGTGTACTCGCCTGTGTTAAATGTTACTCATTGTACTCGTTTGTGTCTTCCCCCTGCTCCCTCAGCACTTCCCCTTCCCTCTGCCTGATGTAATCTCACACAGTGGGATTGTGTTGATTCTCCAGCACAGTGTAACAGCCTGTGAAGCGACACCATGGAGGGGCTCTATTAACACCCCTGGGCTCTTCAGGCTCATTGGAATAATTTTAAAAGTTTATTTTAGAAGGAAGGAGACCTTCCGCGGTGCCTGGTTGATCAGGATGGAATTTTGATGGTATTGACAAACCCACTTTAGATAAGATCACACAGGTAGAAGTTCTGGAAGGACGGTCCCTGTATGATGCACTCAGATAGGACTCTGCGGTAGATGCGCTGGCGTCACCCAAAGCAGGTGATCGGAGCAGGTGCTGGACGTGACGTCAGCTGTTATCATATCCTTTTACTGCAAACATGAGGCAGCTGCCATGAAAAAAGCAAAGCCCCGAGGTTTACCTACAGCTCCGCATCTAGGGGATTACTACAAAAGGCTCATAATCTGACAAGAGCTTGTGGAAACTCCCAGCATCCCCAGACAGGTTGTGGCTGAGATTTGCTGAAATCCCATCTACTGTAACAGTACTATACATTGTATGGCAGACAACCTATCCGGGGATATTGTGTTAGTAGCAGCAGGACTGTTATATATGGATTTATATTCCAGAATTGTAACTTCTTTGAGTTCACTGAAAGCATGACATCACACTGCTGTGCTCTGTGTTCTCTGCAGACATTGCTACGAACTGTCCTTGGAAAGATGTGTACACATATCTATGTGTTAGTAGCAGCAGGACTGTTATATATGGATTTATATTCCAGAATTAAAACTTCTTCACGTTCACTGGAAGCATGTCATCACAATGGGGCACATTTACTTACCCGGTCCATTCGCGTTCCAGCGGCGGCTTCTCCGACGAGCGTTCGGGTCTTCCGGTGATTCATGAAGGTCCTGCGCCCGATGTCCACCAAGTGTCGCTGCTGCGCCGAAGTCCGCTGAGGTGCGCCGGAGTTCATCGTCTTCATCGTGGTGCATGTGAGTATGGCCCGTGCGACCAATTTTTTTTTAAATGCGGCGGTTTTTCCGAATCCGTCGGGTCTTCATTCGGCCACGCCCCCGATTTCCGTCACATGCATGCCAACGCCGATGCGCCACAAACCGATTGCGTGCGCCAAAATCCCGGGGCAATTCAGGGGAAATCGGCGCAAATCGGAAATATTCGGGTAACACGTCGGGAAAACACGAATTGGGCCCTTAGTAAATGACCCCCACTGTGTTCTCTCTGCAGAGAGTGTTAGGTATTGTCCCAGGAGAGATGTGTAATCAGACCTTTGTTTGTGTTGTGTAGTAGCAACAGGACTGTGATCAGTGTCGGACTGGCCCACCAGAGCATCGGAGAATCTGGGCCCCAGGTTCTAACACTTTATAATGGGCCCCAAATATCTTCATTTAGATGTGAATGGAATAATCACTGGATATTATGATCTATTTTATATAAGACTGTTCTGATATGATAGATTATTAGATCATTTTAATGATACATCTTACATGATATGATTTTTTTATGGTATTTTATGGCTGAAGGGTGGGCCCTCAGGATCACCATCTCTAGGAGGCCCAACACATGCCAGTCCAACACTGACTATGATATATATTAATATTCCAGGATTATAACTAGGCTTGATGCACTGGGGATGTGTCCTCACCCTGCTGTACCCTGTTCTCAATGCAATTAACTATCCTGCAACCCCTCCCCTTTGACTTAGAACTGTTACAAATTTGCATGATTGGCGCGTGCAGGGTGCGCCAGATTTTTGATGACCATGCGCTAGTATTCAATAGTCTGGCGCACCCTGCACATTAGTGACTGCACATAGGACAGAATTTGGGCCACTATGTGGGGACCTGCCTCCAGTGTACTTGGTGAAACTACAAAACTTGCAGGTTCCCTTTAAAAGTCTTAAAAAACCCCTTTAAGGTTTTGTTGGTAAATTACATTTTTCTTCTTCAGTCAGGTTTGAGGGTCCTCCTGGAGAACATCTCAGATTTCCCACACCCCGGCCGCACAGAACCTGATCGCCCCCACCGCACATTTTACCCATTACTTTGGAAGCTGTGGAATTTGGTTAAAGGAAATGGTCTGATTTCCTACCCCACCCAAAAAACGGTGATCGTCTTGTGTATATTTATCTACACGTCCACCTCTTCCTCCTTCTGCTCCTTGAGCAATCTATTATCTGAGCTCTGAATGAGGGTCTGCCGCCTTTGCTCTGCGGGGGGCTTCCTACTATTCTATCTGATGTGATAGAGACCCCCAAACTACTCCCCAAGACAAATTCCTGATCCTGATCCAGACCCTCTTTATAAAGACAGACCCCAGATTACACCCCCTTAATAATTATGAACCCAAGAACAGACCACCTACATGAATAAATACCCGAAATTAGAACTTCTCCGATACAGGCAAATCAAAGACCACCCGGAAACACATGGACCAATACCAAACCCCCTAAATAAGTACACAACAGATATAGACCCCATACAAGACCACTACAGTAATACAAAACCGTTATTAGATTGTTGCTACATCAGGTAACCTAAACTAATAAAGACGTCAAACCAGATCCACTGGATAAATACAGACCCCAGAGCAAGTCACCCTAAAAAATATAGACCCCCAGTACCTGAGGCTGCATTCTCAAATGGCGTTTACATTGGGGCTTATTTACTAAGGGTTGCGGATCGCACTTATGTCGGACTGTTCACGGTTTTCGGGGATTACACGGCTTTGACAGGTATTTAACAGGGGTTTGCGCTTGGGTTGTGTTGTACGCAATCGGATTTTGGCGCGTGAGCATTGGTTTCCATGCAACAGAAATCGGGGGGGCAAGCCGTGGGACAATCCGACTAATTCGGATTGGGCGCAATGGATTTTCAAGAACAAGCATTTACATGCACCAGGAAGAAGAAGGTGAACTCCGGCGGACCTGAGCTGGGAAGTGACACATGCAGGATATCGGGCGCATGATCTTGAATCACGATCTTAGTGAATCGCGGCACAGTCAGACAATGCACTTTCATGAACCCTGCGAGACAGGAGGAGGAGGAATGAGGGAGGGAGCAGGATGAGTCATAACTCTCCTGCTGCAGCTCCTCCTATACATTTGTGGCGTGGACACTTCTTAAATACGGTACATGTACAAGCAGTTTGCACATAAAAGAACGCGCAAAGTCCGATAGAAAACTGGCGCACGGCCCTTAGTAAATATCCCCCCGTATGTTGTTTTGAGGGGGTTAATTGGAGATATTCCAATATTATTCAAGATTATTACATTCCTCTACATTGTCACAGGTAGAACAAAAAATAGAAAAAAATCCCCTTTTTATTGGTAGAGAAATTCCATGGCGGCCGCCTGCAGACGCTTTGTTCCTAAATCTCCTCTGCTCTTAGATGATTTACATGCGATGAGGATTTACATTTTAATCTGGTTTTTGAGTATTTTTCATTCATCGTCTGCAGCGGCTCGGCTCAGGATTGTTCTGAGGTCAGGATGGAAGCCGCACCTCATATTATGTAATTGCATTATCAGCAATTCTCCATAATTTGACTCAACCACTTCCACTATGTGAGGTACTGGCCCAGGTCCAAGATGACAGGGACGTCTGAAAATATGCTTTATACTTGCAGCCCTAACCTACATGAAGGCTGGTGAATGTGGTTCAGCCGTAGATAGATAGATAGATAGATATGAGATAGATAGATAGATAGATAGATAGATATGAGATAGATAGATAGATAGATAGATAGATAGGAGATAGATATGAGATAGATAGATATGAGATAGATAGATAGATAGATAGATAGGAGATAGATATGAGATAGATAGATAGGAGATAGATAGATATGAGATAGATAGATAGATATGAGATAGATAGATAGATAGATAGATAGATATGAGATAGATAAATAGATATGAGATAGATAGATATGAGATAGATAGATAGATATATAGATATGAGATAGATAGATAGATAGATAGGAGATAGATAGATAGATATGAGATAGATATGAGATAGATATGAGATAGATACATGATAGATAGATAAATAGATAGATAATAGATAGATAGATAGAAAGATAGATAGATATGAGATAGATAAAATTATGAGGTAGATAAAAATATAGACATTACATGATAGATAGCTATAGGCAGTAGTTGCCACGCTGTGTCATAGTGGGTGCATGTGGGCACAGAGCATAGACGTTCCTCTGCCCGCACTGCCAGGGAGCCACAAAATGCGGGGAGAACAGGACACCGGGGGTAAGAATTATGTTTGTTATTTTATCATTAAGGTGGGCTCTGCTGGACATTTTATTGATGAGGGGGCGCTGCTGGACATTTTATTGATGAGGGGGTGCTGCTGGACATTTTATTATTAAAGAGTAGTTGCTGCATTTCCCACCCTAGGCTTATAATCAAGTCAATAAGTTTTCCTAGTTTTGGTGGCAAAATTAGGTGCCTCAGCTTATACTCGAATATATATACAGTACGGTAGTTATGAAATAGCCATATAGATCGAGAGAGATTTGAGATATATATTAGATAGATCGATATGATATAGATTGCTGAATATCCCAGTATTTCTCCCTGGTATTGTTTCATATGTCATACATATAGAGATGTTACAGGAAAGATGTTTAGTACCACAAGTCTCTGTCTGGGACCTGGGGGTTGTGTCAGCACAATCATCTGTGATGTGACCACCCAGAGGCTGCGGATGACCTACATCTCCTCTGCTGCTCCACTGAAAATTATTACCGAGCTGCTGCCTACAACGGGAATCTTCCAGAGTGACCTATAAGGACCTGCTGTCTAGTGACTGAGGTCCCCGGTCTCTCTGCTGGGGACACTGAATCACAATTCCACCAGAAGTTAAGATATTGGTGAATATCCGGCCGGTCGCCACAAGGCTGATGTAGATCCGAGACAATGGTCACCCATGCATTAACTCAATGGGGCGCATTTACTTACCCGGTCTTGTTGCGATCCCCGATCCGGACAGTCCGACGAAGATGAAGTCAGGCGCGATTCACATAGCTCGTGCGCCCGAGTTCCTGCATCCGTCGCTTCCCCGCTGAGGTCCGCTGGAGTTCACCGTCTTCTACCCGGTGCGTGTCTTGTGACACAATTTGAAATGTTAAATCCCGCGCGTAGTCTGAATCCGTTGGACGATCCACCCGATTTGTGTCATGGCAAGCTGGCGCCGATGCGCCAAAATCCCCGGCACGATGCAGTGCGGATCGGAAATCGCCGGAATATCCGACCAAAGTGTGCCCGCAGGACCCTTAGTAAATGAGCCCCAATGAGTGTTAATTCCTCCTTTACCATATTCACCTAATTTGAGGGTTTTATAGCCCCACCCTGGTCTTCGCCTAAAAATCATCAAGCCCCTCCCCCTGCCCTGCCTCCAATCTGAGTGGGATCACCAATTTCCATTGGGGCTTTTTAAGCCTGACCCCATTTTGGTCAAGGACTTATCTGAATTTTCCATGACTGTCTCGGAAAATTAGGGTAGCAAATTTGTAACAGATGGTAAGTATAACTATAGTGTTCAAATACGCTCTTAAAGGACATGTTAAAAAATGTGTGTAAGAGGGAGAGCTTTCTTTGATACAATAACTCATTGGTGCACCAATCCATGATATAAAGCCATGGGAACCATGAGTGCAGTACTATAGACAGCCACCCCACCCCACCCTAACCTACCTACCTAGGATTAGATGAAGATGGGAAGTCCACCATTCCTGTAAGGTTACATTCACACTACAGTATGGGGGACGTATATATGATCGATATACGTCCCCCATAGACGGCAATGGGCGCACGGCGCCCAACAGGAGCGGTACGGTGCCACACACGTGCGGCACCGTACCGCTCCATACCCCGGAAAAAGATAGGACATGTCCTATCTTTACCCGTAATACGGCGCCGTGCGCCATGTATCCCTATGGAGAGGGGCGGGGGTGAGCTGCCCTCCTCTCCCCGTGCACTGCCGTTGCCCTCTACGGTACGGTACGGGCGGTCAACGGCAGTGTGAATGTTGCCTAACTCTGTTATAATCAAAATCTACATGTGTACATTCATATAAGAGAAAGTAGAGGAGGATCCTGTTCATACAGACCACAAAGATCAACCCAGCTCCCATCAATGTCCATAGCATGATAAAGCATGTGTAGGCCCAGGAGAGGCTGCAGGCTGTCCTTGTCCAGCAGCATGAATGTCACAGGCGAAAGGTCCAAAAATTATTACAGACAATGGATAAATGGAAAGATAAAAAAGAAAGAGATAAATGATAGATGAAAGTAGATTCATAGAGGGATTTGGAAAATAGAGACGATGAGATGAATGAATGGTAAAGACAGAAAATGATAGGAAAAAGAAAGGGGAACTTGGACATAGAAAAGAGAGGTAGGGGATGAAAAAGGAAGGAGGAAGATAAGGAGCAAGGAAAAGGATGAAGAAAAAAAGAGAGAAACGAGTTCGGCAATCACTACACACTCCGGGATATGTTCTAGTTTGATGCTTTATTCAAGTATAAAACACATGCAATCAACACAATTTAAGAATAATCAATGTGTTTTGACACTCAGCCTCTTAGTCATGAAAGAATGAGGTAAGAGAAAGAAAGAGCTTGGTCTTAGAAGAGTGTAAGGGAGGAAAGGTGGAGGAGAAGAAAAAAGGGGGAAGAAAAGATATATGAAGGACAAGGATGAGGAAAGGAGAAAGGTAGGGCTAGAAGAGAGGTAATCGAAAATAGGAGGGATGGAGAAGCAAAAAGGGACCAAGAGAGGAGGAGAAAATGTGAGAATCAAAAGGCAGGGCAGAAGATAAGGCTGGAAAAGAGGGATATAAAGAAGGAGGAGCAAGAAGAAGTGAGGACCTGGGAGAACAGTGAAAAGCAAGATAGAGAAAAACTGGAGAAGAAAGAGAGAGAAGATGAGAGATCAAGAGTGAGGAGTAGGAAAAACTATGAGACAATGAGAGGCAGTTCCCGGTCAGGTCTGTTTTTCCGCTTTCTCTCTATATAGACCTCAGTATATCCACTCTATGCTATGTTTACAATCCGTCGCCTTCCGAACTATGCAGCACGGTCTCCCTGCGGAGTAACAAGAGTCTTTCCAATTGGGCCAGATTCCAGGACACTTTGTTCCCATTGACAGCGGGAGCTCGGGCCAAACCAACAACTTCTGGCAATTATGTGTATGGGCGTGTGTGTGTTTATTGTTATTCCAGAATAACCCACTGCAGGCCCCATAACACATCAATGCAAACCTTCTGCTGCCAATATCAATAAGGATTCCTCTTCCCACGGCCCCCGGCATCTCTCCAGAGCATCAAGGAGTCTGAGGTGTGTAGTCATGTGATGTCACCCTCAAACTTTCTACTGTGGAGTTCTATCTATCATCTATCTACTGGATAGTATCTATATATATATCTACTCCAAAGTTCTTCACCATTTTATATCTCACAACTGATCTGCAAAGAAGGATCACTTAATCTGTCCCTGTTGTATTCAGGTGGTGCAGCGTCTCCCCCTAGTGGTGTCTTATTCATTTCCTAATTCATAGAGATCCAGAGACACATTTTCCATCATTCCGCATTGCTCTACATCTGGCATCTTGTGGTCCTCCCTTCCAGGGCCGGATTAAGAGTGGTGGGGGCCCCTGGGCGCAAACTGGTGGGGGCCCTTCCAACAATGTTTTTGGAAGTATGTAGCCTGCCAGCCCCCTGTAGTATACAGCCACCAGCCCCCTGTAGAATTTAGCCACAAATGGCCACAAAAAAATAAACTTCATACTTACCTCACCTTTCCTTCCAGTGATCCTCAATGACACAGCTGACATCCTAGACCCCTTAAGTGCGATGCGTGCAGCCACAGGCCGCTGCGTATCGCACACAGAGACTGAGTAGCTGACTGTCGGAAAACTGGTGGGGGCCCCTTAAAAAGTGAAAGTGGTGGGGGCCCCTGGGCTAGAGCCCCAAGAACCCCTCCTTTAATCCGGCCCTGCTCCCTTCTATTATTAGGTTTATTATTAGGTCGCCCAATCTGTGACTTATTTTTGGTATTTTATTATTTGCTTTCTTGCTGGGTTATTATAATTATAGTCACAGCGTCCCGTAATAATTCTTCAGACACATGCAACTACTTAACGATGATGAAATTGTGAAATTCCTTCAGGACTTAATCAAAAAGAAAACAAAAACCAGACAGACAAGTGTCAACGAGCACAGATATTCTATGAGTAACAGAACCTACGTGATACTACACAGAGAGACAGCGAAGCAAGGAAGAACCCAAAATCCCAGTGAACTGCAGCCTCTTTATACTGTAGTTTCTCACTTTCTGGCAGAGCAGTGATCACCTGTTAAATTAAGGCAATTTCTTTTTTTTTCCAAAAATGTCCGTAGCTGAGATCAGGGTTTTATTTTGAAGTATCAAAGCTTTATTTATTACAACTCAGTGACCACTAGAGCGCACACAATAGACTGAAATTTCCTGTTTCCTGCAGATCACTCGTTGGCTTTGCTGTGTAGACTTGGACAGGTTGAGCAGAGTCATGTCACTATAAATAGCTGGTAGATCAGTTAGTGACATAGTAATGCTGGAGGTCTAGATAATCCAGGGAAGTAACATTATAGTCATACGTAGGGCTCTGAATGCAGCTCTTCTATCATCCTTTGTCTTTTCGGAAGGGGTTGACTCCAGTAGCAGATGTAAAAATGTCATCATTAAATGAACAAACTATCTTATACCCTTTACACAGAAGAGGAGATAATTATAGATTGGTATGGGTCCTATTTTATTCAGTGGGCAGCACGGGGGCTGAGTGGTTAGCACTACAGCCCTGCAGCGCTGGGGTCCTGGGTTCAAGGCCCATTCAGGTCAACATCTGCAAAGAGTTTGTATGTTCTCTCTGTGTTTGCGCGGGTTTCCTCCGGGTTCTCCGGTTTCCTCCCATGCTCCAAAACATACAGGCAGTTTGATTAGATTGTGAGCCCCATGTGGACAGGGACTGATCTGGCAAAGTCTGTGCAGCGCTGCGGAATATGTTGGCGCTATATAAATAAAAAGGAATTCTATGATAATCCGCGGACCCTGTCCCTTAGAAATCCACATGGTCGTGCATTGACAATGGAACCTATGTCCCTCTTCTCCCAATCCCAGTTCTCGTAGACCCCCAGCAGACTCTATTCTGGAACAAATCCTTTAAGCCAATATTCAATGCCATTAAGTACATTTGAAAGAGAAATGACTAAATTGAGTTTTTCCTAACCGGATCGTTGGTTTTGCCGGCTCATTTTGATACACTATAACTGTGGTATCTTTTGCATATATCGTTGTGGGAGGGGGCCCCGCATCGGCTGCCGAGCTGGGGGGCCCCATCCTAAATGAGGTGCTCCATACCGCTGGGACCCTTAATCTGGCCCTGATGATGGGTCCACACCCATCTTCCATCACATTAAGCTGTAGGCAATTAAATGAGCCTGAAAGTTATTGTTCTTTATTACAAAAGGTGAGTAAACATCCAGGGTTCTTCAGAATTTCTTCAGATATATAGAGCCTGATTATAATCATAACAAACTATAGGCAACGTGGAGCATTTTTAAATGCCTTTACGACGTGGCAAAGGGTACAAACCCCTGTTTTTCAACTGCATTTGCACTATTTGTATTTGCATAAATTTAGTTTTTTTATTCCATATAACTTAAATAATCCCCTAGTTTGGGGAAATTGCTTTTTCGATGCCGTCTGCACTTTCTAGAAGGAAGGTGTGGTGATGGCAGAGAAAAAGTGGGGCCATCAGGCTAACTGTATTTCATTACTTTCCTGACAGTTTTTTGATGTGAAGTAATGCTACATGGAGTCCCCCTTACTGGAGTTAACCATAGTAAATCTGTGGACCTATTTATATATCCATATGTTATTATTAAAAACACTGGTCTTCATATATCCCCCCAAAGAACTGAGCAGATATACTACATCCGGAAAGATGCTTGTGTGCTTTCCCTGAAGCCCCTGCTATCGTTTTCTGTATTGCACCCTACATGGCAAGATGTCTTCTAATTTTTCCAACATTCCCTGAAGCCCCTGCTATCGCTCTCTGTATTGCACCCTACATGGCGAGATGTCTTCTAATTTTTCCAACAAGGCAAAGATCCAGAAGATGGTGTAAGTTCACAATTCGCTGATCCATCCAGCAGTTGGACCAATCATGAATTGGATTCATTCTACTTTGATAAATCTATTTTGTTTTTCAGCATTATGTAGTGCTAATACAATGGTAATAGGATAAACAAATTATCTAAAGAACTCATAAGAAAACTATCCATGGGAAGATCTCATTGGAAGTGTCTCCATTATATTCAAAGAAACATCATACTTAGGAGTATAACATAATATTGGATCATATAATTCCCAAAAACCACAAGGTTTCTTATGTAGGGGACCATGAAGGGGACGCAGATAGACCTACGTTTTTCCAACCACTTTAAGGGATGAATAGAAACCCATTTTATTTTGGAGCCTCAGAAATGGAAGGGAAATATAATTTTTGATGATGCTTTCGGTGAACTAACATTCCTTGACGGTTTCTTACCAAGGAAAATGATAATAAAGAAAGACCAAACATTGCTCTCTAGAAAGCTTATATAAAAGAAATATCCTAAGAGCATTAATCAGAAATCCATAAGATGAATCGGTTCCCTTAGTCAACAGGTTAGCCTTCCAATACAATGGACAGAAATAAAAATTGAGAATTATTAGATTATCATTCCATAGCATGATACTTAAAATTCCATTGGAATCTGGATGTGTGTTTTGCCCCTCTATGTCCCCACATACCGGTAGGTATTGAGAGTGGCTTCATTTGTAGAGTGTCTCTGGGTCCTAAACCCTTTCACTGACCAACCTGTCCCTGTAGTTGCAGAGATGTCTTCTAATTTTTCCAACAAGGCAAAGATCCAGAAGATGGTGGACAATTAGAAAATAGACTATAGAGATTTTTTAATTCAAGGTCAAAACACATTTTGGGACTAGAATTTTTTTTTAAGGGTATAGGACAAGTGCCTGTGTCTTTAATGTTCATAGTTCAGTCACATAACTATGTTCTATATGGAGAATCTCAGAGAGGCCGGGCAAACACAGGTACATTTGTGCAGAGTTTAGATGGATGAAATACTTGTACTCATTGTGATTCATAACATAAGATGAGTGTGGCGGCGCTCAGCAATCGCTATCAGCTCCATAGAAACAAATGGAGCACAATGGTCAATCGCGGCTGTCTGCCCCATTATTCTCGAGAGGGACGAGGGGTCCAACGGAAGTACCTGGGACCTCGTTCTCATGATCTCTCTGATGAGACGCCCACCAATCAGCAAGTTAGGCCCTATCTTGTGGATAGGACCTAACTTGTTTGGTGCGAAAACCCCTTTAATGTTGGGCTTTCCAGGAGCGGTATGCCCAACCGGACTCCTGGCTTGTAAGTGAAACACCTGGGGGACTGATTAACACTTTCTTTCCGCCAGCTGGGACTTGAGAAATATTGTGCAAATAACATTTGAGATAAAAACACAAGAAAACAGTAAAGTAGAACGAGGAGAGGGGGTATAGGTGCAACCTGCGACGTAATTGCCTAAACCCAACCCTATAGGACACAGAGTGCAGGCAACTCCTAACTATACTATATATATATACCCTGAGGACAACAATAGTCGGTGCGCATCCTCCCTAAACTTTCGGGAGGGGGGGGGGGCTACTTTAGAAAATAATTAAATAGGAATCAGATCATCATATAAAGGAAGTGGCATAGTAACCCAAAACTTCATAATATCAGATGATATCAAAGAAGCAAATAACATAAAAAATAATACGAATTATTACGAGAGTATAGAACGTGGACCATTCCCTTGATCACATCATGAATTCAAGGAGCTATATGAAAAAAATTATACACAAGAATAATGACAAATTATTTTACTGTTAAGTTCACAATTCGCTGATCCATCCAGCAGTTGGACCAATCATGAATCGGATTCATTCTACTTTGATAAATCTATGTTGTTTTTCAGTATTATGTAGTGCTAATACAATGGTAATAGGATAAACAAATTATCTAAAGAACTCGAAAGAAAACTATCCATGGGAAGATCTCATTGCAAGTGTCTCCATTATATTCAAAGAAACATCATACTTAGGAGTATAACATAATATTGGATCATATAATTCCCAAAACCCACAAGGTTTCTTATGTAGGGGACCATGAAGGGGAAGCAGATAGAACTACGTTTTGCCAACCACCTTAAGGGATGAATAGATACCCATTTTATTTTGGAGCCTCAGAAATGGAAGGGAAATTATTTTTGATGATGCTTTCAGTGAACTAACATTCCTAAGCTTGCCGGTCTCTTGCCAGTTTCAAAACTGATTATAAAGAAAAACCAAACATTGCTCTCTAAAAAGCTCATATAAAATAAATATCCCAAGAGCATTAATCAGAAATCCATAAGATGAGTAGGTGCCCTTAGTCAACAGGATAGCCTTCCAATACAATGGACAGAAATAAAAATTGAGAACTATTAGATTGTCATTCCATAGCATGATACTTAAAATTCCATTGGAATCTGGATGTGTTTTGCCCCTCTATGTCCCCCCATAGGTATTGAGAGTGGGTTCATTTGTAGAGTGTCCCTGGGTCCTAAACCCTTTCACTGACCAACCTGTCCCTGTAGTTGCAGCATAACAACAAGGTGCGACACAGAGGAGCATTTCTCAAAACACTCTAGGGATATATTTCCCACATTCGTATACTGGGAGATCTTTTCATCCCGCACTTGTAGCTGAATCTTAAGGAAGACGGCTGCATTCCAGCCTTCTACAAAACATTACATGGATTGGACAAATGTTTTTGGACCAGTTTCCTGTACACAGTATTTTCATCCTACAATGTATCACGTGTGTATAAAATACAGCATTGGACACTATCCAATCTACAGCCTCCCTAGTGGTCACATACAGTACAGCAACTTCCATACATTATAATATTGTACTGTGTTCAGAGTTTACATAGTTGTGGCTTTAATAATAATAGGAGTGGTCATGTCAATATTCCTGCTAAATTGTGGCCAAATGAGGAAAGAGATTTCTGGAGAAATTCAGTCACCGTATGGACAATGTATATAAGCTCCTAGAGAAGTTTGGGCAGTTATATCCATTTCTTCAAGATGTATGGTCACACTGTGAAGATTGTGCTCCTGTGGAGTCTGATTCCGACTTTCTCTAATGCAGGTGAGTGTCTCGTAAGAAGTCACTATGATAATTTATAGATACCGTATATGTCATCCCATGCCGAGTGTATTATAGCTGTGGTAGAACACTTACATGCTTTTTTTCGAATAAACTAACGAATATGTGTAATTCACTCCAAAAATGAGATTTCATAGAGTATAGAAAATTGATCATATTTCATAGTAAGTAAGCCAATTACTCCACATTTGGAAAAAATATTCCTTTCCAAACCAAAATATGGGAATTGGAACAAGCCCAATCGCATTAACAAAATGCTTTAGTTTCCATAACCTATGATATTTTTAGTACTTTGGGGTCTTTTTTTAACAATAAAAATTACCAGGCACAATATTAACTATTAGAAATCTCTTCAATAGTATATAAAGGGATATTCCCACAAAGACAAGTTTCTTAAATATACTCAGGATAACACATTATCTAATTCACTGTTATTTACAAATAAAAATGCATTTTACAGATATAAGTCCAACCTGTCTCTATAAGTCCTGGTGCACCAAATTTCAGAGGATGAGCTCACACTGATACACACTTCCTGCCGACAAACAACACATCACATGGTTAGGAGAGCTACAAGCTACAGGCAGATAAGTTCTTTATCCGGGGGAAAGAAGAGGGAGGCACATCAGATCTCATAGTGTGTTGTGGCAGAGCAGAGATGTAGAAGAGCTATGAATGTCATTGTGTGTAATATGAAACATCTCATGGATCTCATCATCTCATCTCATCTCTGATCTGTCTCATCTCTCATTCTATGAGTTAGATACTAATACAATGTTCAGAAGGTAAATAAAAGTGTATATAAACCTGGACCCTGTTAATCTAATCACATTGTCAGCTCACTGTATCTCACATCTCACAGGGATCATGAAGTGTCTGCTTAGAGATTTCTCGTCCACACCCTGGAATATTACACTGACCATCACTGAGTTATAGGAGCTAAAACAGAGTAAAGTTGTAAAGTAAGGGGTTAAAAAGTATCTTTACTAGGGGATTGAAATTTGAGAATTTTCTTTTATGGGCAAACCCGTTTAACATTAAGTTATGTTATAAATCAAACAAACAAAATGCTTAATTTAAAGATTTCACTTCTATAAAAATTTTAAAAAGAAATGGCTCCACCGATTACAGGCATCAAATTACAATCAATATTTAATTTGTCAATAAAACAAAAAATATATTTTGTCATTTTGAAATGTTCCAACTAATTCAAAATTTGACCAAAATTTCTGACTCTTCAAAGTAATCCAGCCCAATTTTAATATTTAATCCCAGATATCGTAGAATGCAGAGGCAATTCACCTCTATCACATTAGACACATCCTATAATTTTATATTTCATATCTCCTAAATCTATAACTTTACGGTTATTTAGGAATAATTCTATATTTTTAAATTATCATTATTTTTGGGTTATTTGTAATACCTTTCAATTACATACATGTGGCTAATTATATCATCATTGTATTTAAATTTTCCTTTAAAAATTAAACATTTAATTGACATGATTTTTTTTTTTCTGCAGCCAAACTGTCTTCATCCTCTCAATTAACCGAAAAATGCCTTTTACAGCCAGGTATTGTACAATGGAGATTTATCCATTTAAAGGGAACCTGTCACCCCACGAATCGCTTATAAACCACCAAATGTACCTTATATTGGGTGTTGATTGTTTTCTGCACATGTCTTTATAAAAAAGCCAACACTTCTTTTGCTGAATGCCAATATCCATTTCTGCTCCTATTTTGGATGACTAGCTCTGGTAATCGGGGGGGCAATATTGTCTCCAAAGGTGTTTATGGCATTCCAGTAGACATGTTTCTGCTTAGGGGTCCTTGGAGTCAATATGGAATGGTCCCTCCCATAATTTAAGGTTTGGCAGCTTTTGGGTTCCTGCTTTGTGGTTAAGATGTAAGAGCCATCTTAAAAACAGGCTTAGTGGCCAAGAACGGGTGTTGAACCATATAGCTACAAGGACTCCCATACTTTCTGCTTCTTGTGTTTTGATATAAAAATATTTATCTATTGGCTACGGATGTTAATAATATTTCATACCATTTACTCTATTAAAAAATGGTCACTGAATTTATCAGATGTCCATGGATACATAGATAGATAGAGAGATAATGTATAGGAAAGTCCAGAGCAGCACAACGCAGTGAAGGTGGTGGTGCAAAGCCGTAGGATCCGTGGCAGTAGATCCCAATAAATAAGTCCAAAAAATAGGCAGCACTCCGGAATGAAGTCAAGGGTGAAGTTTTATTCCATTGCAATGGTCCGAAACGTCACATTGGAATAAAACTTCACCCTAGATTTTTTACTTCTTTTGCTGCCTATTTTTTGGACATAGATAGATAGAAAGATAGAAATAACTATACTATTTTACCTATTTTTATTTTATGCACAGGACAAATACAGAAAACATTTGCAATGGTTTTCATGTACAATCCGAAAACATCTTACTCAACAAAGCTGTATCTGTATCTTGTGACCTGTGATAAAGCGGCTAGGGTCACAGTGACCGCGTCACAGCCATCCTTCAATAAGACGATTCAAGTCGACAAGGACAGCAGTTCCCGGGTGACCCTGGACTACCCATTTATGATCACTGAGAGCTCCATCACTTCCAAAGTGGTTGTGATTTCCTCCAATGTGGCCATTTCTGTTTATGCGTTTTACGATGGTTCTAACACTGCTGATGCCACTGCCTGTTTACCACAAGAAGACCTGGGTCAGGAATACTACATTTCCACTCCATCCTTATCATCATCAGCTTCAAAAGAATTCTCAATTGCCAATGGCTTTGAGAGCATCGCTCATGTGAATGTGACAGTCTCAGCGACGATCACATATGGAGGAGTATCTTACAGTAAGGGAAAGGTCTTATCATTGTCTCTCAAGCAACGAGAAGTCATTCAGTTTCAAAGTTCTTATGACCTCACAGGAACCAAAATCTCATCTTCAGCCCCTGTGGCCGTGTTCACAGGTCATTCCAATAATCCAGGATACAACTGGAAACCCACAATGGAACAGCTCCATCCTGTGAAGAATTGGGGAACATTCTTTGCTGTGTTTCCCTTCTTAGCGCACACTTCAGATATCATTAATATCATGGCATCCAGTAACGATACCATCGTGAACGTCACTAGTTCCTCAGGAACTTCTACACACA
The DNA here is from genome assembly GCA_019512145.1 of Engystomops pustulosus. NCBI lineage: Eukaryota > Metazoa > Chordata > Amphibia > Anura > Leptodactylidae > Engystomops > Engystomops pustulosus. The sequence continues at coordinate 92,114,659 of CM033649.1, forward strand.
ATCTTCAAGAAGGCTCTCATGTTCAAGTCACAGTAAATTCCATCAAGCTAGTTAATTCTACCCAACCCATTATGGTTTCATATCTAACTAATTATGCTTACACAAGTAGTTTACGTTATTACTACGAACCTTTTCTTACTACAGTCCCACCATCATTACTGGGGAGGCAATACTACAGGTTTGTGACCCGGTCTTCACATGACAACTTCCTCCTCATTGTTTCTAATACATCTTCAGTCTCCGGATTCTTCATAGATGGGACACCACTAAGTTCTTATTCAACAACCAAGAAAGAATTCAACGGGTTTCGAGGTTGGGAAGTCAAATTGGGTAAAACTGAAGGCAAACATGAGATATACCATGAGACATCAACCTTCACATTCTATGCTTTTGGAACAGGAACTTATACTTCTTATGGATACTCAGTGGGGCAGTTCCCAAATCCAGGTACGATTATTAGGCCTATCTCGTAAATATTTGCCGACAAGGTATTTTCTCTTGGGAGGGGAGTAATACATAGCAGCAAAGTGGCTTTCACAGATACGGGTTTCCTCTCCTAGTTTGTTGATTTAACATCCTGATTTTTAACTTTTTTTTGGATAAGCAGAAGAATGTTCGATCCGTTGCCTCCCGCATATGGCTGAATATATCCTACCAAAAAGTTTGCTGTCTGAAGCCCACCTAGATGTACTTAACGTTCATCTTAAAGATCCTCAGTGCAAAGCAGTAAAGGAGAAGGATAAGTATCTCATCAAAATACCATTCAACAGATGTGGATCCAGTGTCCTGGTAAGGATATTTCTTTTTTTCATTTACTGTGGTTCATTATGTTACCATATAATTATTTAAGGCATGGAAGTGCTAAACCAAGAGCAGGAGGAGCTGAGCAGATGTTCATAGTTTTCATTCTGCAGACATCGGCCCACACTTATGAAAAATAGTGCAGCCATGCCACAAAAGGGTCGCATGTGACACAAATGTGTCTTGGACACTTCTTAAATACACGTGCAAGGAGTTTGCATATGAAACAATGTGCAAAGTCCGACAGAAAACAGGCGTAAGGTCTTTAGTAAATCTGGGCCAGCATTTTATAGAGCAGGAGGAGATGTGTGATACATAAATAGAAGATTTTTGGAATATTTCCTGTTAATCTGCTAAGCTCCTCCTGCTCTATCATATGCTGCCTGCAGATAGGACCCTATATACAATTTGCTCAGCTCCTCCTGCTCTATAACATGCTGCCTGCAGATAGGACACTACGTACAATCTGCACTCAGCTCCTCTTGCTCTGTACATGTGCCTTGCAGATAGGACACTATTGACAATATGCTCAGCTCTCTGCTCGATAACATGCTGCCGGCCAGATTAGGACACTTGTAAATCTATGCTAGATACAGCTCCTCTTGCCTCCTGATACATGCTGCCACTGCAGAATGGACACTATGTACAATCTGACTCAGCTTCTCTTGCTCGGTACATGCTGCCTTGCAGATAGGACACTATTGACAACCTGCTCAGCTTTTCTTGCTATGTACCATGGGCCTGAGATGGACACTATTGTACAATCTGCTCAGCTCTCCCTGTCTACTTATAAATGCTGCCGGAAGAGTAGGGACACTTTGTACAATCTGATCCGCTCCTCTTTGCTCTGTTACATACTGCCGGCAGCTAGTTAGGACATCTGCTCCAATCTGATCAGCTTCTCTTGATCTGTACAATGCTACTGGATGCAGTAGGACACTATGTACAACTGCTAGCTTTTCTTGGCTGTATGACATTGCTGCTCAATAGGACACTATGTACAATCTGCTCAGCTCCTCTTGCTCTGTACATGCTGCCTGCAGATAGGACACTATATACAATCTACTCAGCTCCCCCTGCTCTAAAACATTTTGCCTACGTATAGTACCTATGTCAGTGGTGGCGAACCTATGGCACGGGTGCCAGAGGCGGCACTCAAAGCCCTTTTTGTGGGCACCCGGCCATCACCCCAGCACACCAGACAGGACTCAAAGAATCTTCCTGCAGTTCCAAGCAACTTAAAAGATGCTACTTTCAGTCATATTTTGATACTGACTTCCCTACTTGGGACTGTAGGAAGAGGGAGAATTAGACAGGGTCAAATTATTTTTGGAGGACCTCCTGCTGGCCCAACGATTCTGTGTACAGAGGGAAACTGGAAAGAATCTAAACTGATGAAAATGGTCCATTTTTCTACTGTGTTGCTGTCCTCAGGAGGCCAATATGATTGAAAGTTGTTGAACAGGGAGCAATAAGTCACTGCTTTAATTTTTGGTTGGCACCTCACGATAAATAAGGGGGGTTTTGGGTTGCAGTTTGGGCAATCGGCCGCTAAAAGGTTCGCCATCACTAACCTATGTGCTATCGGTTTAGCTCTTCCTACTCTTGTAACACGCTCCCTGCAGATAGGACACTATGTACAATCCGCTCATCTCCTCCTTCGTTAAAACATGCTGACTATAGTAGGAATCACCAATGCTAAACAATTTACTTCTTTCAGACTGAGGATGGGACGACCTTCTACGCTAACACAATCTACGGAACTATCCCCAACACAGACGTCCATCGCATTGAGATCCCAGTCAGATGTGAGATGCATGGTAATAAGTCAGTGGAGCTGCTCATTAACCCTAAAGTGAACAATGTGATCTGTAAGGGTTATTACAACGTCTCAATGCAACTCTACCAGAGCGACAGCTTCACTGAGCCGCTCACACTGTATCCTCGGGAGTTAGACCTGCACAGCAGTCTACATGTGGAGTTTAAGGTTGTGTCAGAAGAAAAAGGACTGCAGATCCTCACAGAGACCCTCACTGCCTCCCCCGCACCAGAGAACACAACAAGGAAATATACAGTCATCCAAAATGGGTGAGAAATTAGAGCTCCATAAGAGAGATTTGATGGCTGTTCTGATCACATTCTTACACAATATTGACACTTTAAGGGAAATCTACCATCAAAATCCATCATGATAATCCTACTCATAGATCCAGGCACCGTGACTGTGCTCATCTTCTTGTGGTAACATCAGGCAGAGGGAGGGGGGAAGTGCCAAGTGAGCAGAGGGAAGGGAGAGAGCCCTTATGGCTCATTTGCATAAACATAAAAGTTATTTTTAGAAGGAAAGAGACCAGGGATAACAAATATAAGAAGATTACCACAGTCACAGTGCTTGGATCTATCAGTAAGTGCCTCAAGTTTACCATGTTAGATTTTGGTGGTAGATTTCCTTTAACATGAGAAATTTTATAGAAATAACTATCTTCTGTTCTCAGGTGCCGTCAAGACTCTACATTACAGGTCCACCAGGTGGATGACCCCCGCCTGCAGCGATTCACTTTTCACTTGTTTAAGTTTGATCAATCCCAAGATATTTACCTGGCTGCTAATGTCGTCATCTGTCACAATGCGACCTCTCCGAATCGCTGCACCAAAGGATGTATCTCCCCAAGGCTAAGACGTGATGTCCAGGCTTCTATGGAACAACTAGACACCAACACTTTATCTCTGGGGCCCTTTGGGTACAGTTCTAGTATGTATCATGATACCATAATGTTTAATAGATGGGAATTGGGTCAGCTTGGGGGATATAAAAAATTTTGAAAAAAATTTAGAAATAAGTACAAAAATAAAATAAATATGGTAAACAGTTTTAGAAAGTTAAAAAAATGTAATAGGCCGCCGATGGTGGCGCATACACTATGATGTCAGCAAGCGGCTGATGCCATGGTGTGTGCGACGCAGCAGGGACCTGGAGAAGGAGCTTCAGAAGATAGAAGAGGACCTGCGGGGGGTTTGGAAAGGTGAGTACAGAGTTGTTTTTTGTTTCATACACTTAAAAATAAGATGAGTAAGGGTTTTTCAACACATTTTGTGCTGAAAAACTTGGCTTATACTATAGAATACATGGTACATATAAAAGATGATATCGATTTATAGATAAAAGATACATTTATAAATGCATAAATATAAAGTAGATGATATATAGATAGATGATAGAAGATAGATAGATAGATAGATAGATAGATAGATAGATTAGAAGAAAGATAAAAGATCTTGATGCAGGGAGACCCTGTAGGACAGGGGGGGCCCTGGGCAAATGCCCAGTTTGCTGCCCCTGACGCTAGCCCTACATGGACTGAAGAATTAGTGTATAGTCATACTGGGATGCCTAGCACCACTGTACAGCTAAAGTCAAATATTACCTCATACACATTCACAAATTCCTAAAAAACTAGATGACGCTGATTTATTTCAGTAGTAGTTTGCTTCCTAATCCTTCCTATGGACTGTAATAGGGCCTTGGGATCCTGTCAGTAACCTGCTGACTGGCTTTCACCTTCAACCTCTGAGCTCTTAGCTCTCAGAGTCAGGAATATATGCCCACACAGCGGCCATACTCTGGGGGCTGTAGCAAGAGGCTGAAAGTTGATTGAGGCCCCACATGTGAGTGAGAAACCAAAGCATATGGAGGATAGCGTGGTTAGATACTGCATTTAGATGTCATGTTATCCATCCACTGCAGGCTTATCGTGATTCATGCTTTTAAATTTTATGGTATTTTTCTTTTCTTTTTTTTTTTTTTTGTAGATAAGAAGAACAGACTGGCCTAAATCCTGATATCAGGCTTGTTGGTTGACTTTTAGGCTACAACGGTTTTGGCCATACTGGGTTACAGAAGATATTGGAGATTTCTGCTACTATGGAACTGCTCCTGAATTATCTGTCTCTCTTTCTTTCTATCTATCAATCAATCAATCAATCAATCAATTCTGGTTGTAATAGAGTAATTTTCCTATCTAATATGTATTACTTTATACATTTTATAGCCACTTGTCATATTGTACCTCACAGATTGTAACGTAATAAAGTCATGTTTTTTGAGCAAAGGCTGTAGTTATCATTATTGTCTGTAATTCTGACTGAACACTGTAATACACACCTGGGCTGTTGCAAACCCCTGTGATACATACTTCCGCTGCTGCAAAACATCTAAATAATAGCCGATTTTTGATCCCCATCTTTAATGTCCCGCAGGAGAGGTCATTACTACATTTTGCTCCGGTTAGTTTCCTGGTCAGCTGGAGAGCGTCCAATATATCGGACGCTGAGCGCAGTGACTTAAAGCTCAGCGTCCGATATATTGAATGCTGAGCTGATGCCGGTTCAGCTCGAGATCTGAGCCGAACCGGCATTGGGATACAGGGGGTACCGGCTATAACTAACAGCCAACACCCCAGTGTAACACCTGCGGTTGGAGTGTGCTCCGATCATGAGTGATCAACCCGTTAAATGCAGCGGTCAGCTCGACTGCAGCATTTAAACTGCCTTCCTGGGGTCTTTCCCCCATGATCGGCCCCCAGCGCAGTCTTTGGGGGGCCTCAATCGTTCCCCTGGAAGCCCTGAGGTCCGATCAGGACCCCAGGGCTGCCTGCAGGCAGTGCCAGTAAGATGGTGTCTATGACCTCATCTTAAAGGCACAGTGTCAGCCTATGCATATGCTATGACACAGCTAATACCCTGCAATACATCAGTATTGCAGTATATTATCATTAAAAAGCATTCAGATGATTGCTTGTTCATGTCCCATGATGGAAGTAATAAAAAAGTGTAAAACAAAAGTTATTCAATAAAAAATAAATCAATAAATCAATAAAAATGTCCATAAGCCCCATAACATATAAAAAGACATATAGGGCCACATTTATCACTTTTGTGCGCCTAAGTGTAGTAGTTGCGCCTAAATTCGGGCGCACTGTTTTGCCAGAATTATCACAAGCTACAACCATCTGTGATTTGCAAGTTGTAGGTCAGATTTACTTGTGGATTGATTTTGGACTTTTACATATGTTGGTCACCTTAAAGATATAGGGCAAGTTCACAAGTGGTGTTTACATTGCATTTTTAACAAAATACAAAAGCCGGGGAGAAGAGATTTCCCGAATTAAATTGCTATTAACATTTGCTTTCACAAAATGCTATGTGAATGTGATGTTCCCACAAGTATCAACATTGTGTGTACATTAGCCTTTTCTATCTATCTCATATATCTATCTATCTATTTCCTATATTTTAGATGAAAAAATATGAATAATTGATCTATTATAGGTAGAGATCTACCTACCTATCAATCTCATATCTATTTTCTTTCTATCTATCTTATATCTATAATCAATCTATTTTATTCTATTTATCTAGATGTTTTACATCTCTCATATCTCATATCTTTTATTATATATATAATATTTCATTAAAAAAAATCAAGGGGGACATTGATCATAATTTTTTTGCTTGTTTGTGCGCAATTTTTTACAACCTGCAACTAAATGCAGTCTCAATCTTGCTTCCTTATTGGTCGCAAATGAGATCTACTTTGTAGGGGAATCATTTGTGACAAATTAGGTGCAAAATTAGGTGCGACAATTCAAAGCACATTTAATGAGGGAAAAAAAAAAACCTTACAAGACAAGAAAAGGAACAAAAAAGTTGGTGCAAAAAAGGCGAAGAGATGCTGGAGATTTAGCATCAAGTTTCTAGTTGCCCATGCAAACCAATCAGAGCTCAGCTTTAATTTTATAAACAGCTGTGGGAAAATGAAAGCCGGGCTCTAATTGGCTGCCATAGGCAACGAGAACAGTTCTGCTCTAAGAGACTTATGATAAACATCCCCCACTATGATTAAAGGGGTTCATGCATGGTACACATTGCTGGCAATCCACTGCATCTTTGTACCAACAACAAATACTTATACTAATACTATATTATTACAACAAATCAAGCATTCTAAAGATATACAATAGGGGGGACATTAATCATAGTGGGGTCTCAGGTTCGCCTGTTTTTGCGCCTGGTTTGTTCTCTTTTTTGGCTCCTGATCTATGATGGATCTAGTTCTGGCTTAGTAAATGCACTTTGGATTTGTCGCATGTCCCATTCATTTGCGCCAAAATTTGCAACAAATTTGTCTCTAATTGTTAGATCTCATTTGTGAGTAATAATGAAAGGAGACTGAGAAAATGTGACAGAACGTTCAGGGCTTCATCTCTGCACAAAAATCTCATTGTGAGTGTAACTGCAGGGACTAAAAGTGACGAGAGGTAAAAAAAATTCTTGCTGAAATGAGTCTTTTCTTTTTTATTATAATTTACATAAAATGGAGACTGATAATATTCTCAGATACTGTACAATAAGACAATAATCCTCCCAGAGATGATCCCATAGAACCAGGATGGGCTAACTATGGCACTGGTGCCAGAGTGGCACTCAGAGCCCTTTCTGTGGTCACTCAGGCCATCACCAGAGATGACCCAGGATATCTTCCTGCAGTCCCAGACGAGCCCAGACTTGGCTGTGCACAGAGCTATATTTTAAAAGTGACAGCGCTACCTGGGACTATTTTCAATTTTTTCTTGCTTTATGGTGTCTCCAGGTGCTGTATCAATGAAAACGTGACAGTGACGGGAGTATTAAATCCCACCCAAAATTTAATTTCTGTGTTGGCACTTTGCGAATTATAATAAGGCCGGTCTGTTGTTTCGTAGTTGGGCACCTCGGCCTCTAAAAGGTTTGCCATAACTGCCATAGACTATGAAGTCGTTACTGGAGAAATGTTTACATTTTTAAAACTGAGCAGAAGTATTTTCCATGTTTGCAAGAGGGAATTCTTCATTTTGGAACCTAAATGTATGTTTGTTAGTAATGAAAAGGGAAGTTTTTTTGGAAGTGCTCCTGCTCAGAAGATGTGCATTTTTGCGCCTTTTTGAGGCGCAAAGTTAGTGATAATCCCGTGCAAACATCGTATAGGAGGCTCTCACTATGTCATATAAGGCGCAGGGGACTCAAACCACTAAGTGCCGAACTTTGCAGTGCGGCCCTCTGGCCAGAAATGGCGCATAACTGCGTCAAATTACGAGATGCGCCAGAATTTGCGCAAAAAAAATCGCTTGATTCTTACTTTTTAAAACATCTAACAGACTATGATTAAGGTCCCCTATAGTTTTGGGACATATCTTTCTTTTTTTCATAAAAGGTCCCATTACAAACAACAACCAAGTACCAAATGCCACATATGTCAGATCTGTGCCACTGTGAACGCAGCTGGCCGAATGCGCATGCGCTCACAGACTGTGAGCAGTAGGTACGCTGTTTTCCCTCTTGTCATGGAGGTGATGTCAGGCGATTGCAAAGTGTTTTTTTGCGTCTGTTGGACCGCCAATGTAAACGCTACTACTACTAAGTCTGCGACTCTTGGCGATTTGGATGGGACTGAGATGCTGCGCAGTGTGGAATCGTGATGAGGCACTGGTAATGCAGAGTAAAGGTATGCTGGGATTTGTGTAGTTACTAACCATAGCGCCATAGGCAATCTGAGATATCAGTACCACAAGAAAAAAGTGAGGAAAGAAATATATTTTTAAACGCCATCAGATCTCGAGGTTCTGGAGTTTCAAGACTACATAACGAGATGATTTAATATACATCATTGAAAGTTGAAAGAAAAAATGTAAGGCATCGATAACGATAGTGCCTTAATGTCCCCCCAAATGTTCTCGTAATCCAAATCCCATAATCATAGCATGATCTGAAGGAATTTATCTATCTATATAAATGTTCTATTATCTATCTATCTAGTTCTAAATCCAAAGAAAATAGCAGCACCCAGGAACTGCGTCAAAAAATGAAATGGTAAAATTTTATTCCATTGCGACGTTTCGCGTGGTGAGCACCCATCTTTTTCAAGTTGGTGCAACACCGAACGTCTCAATGGAATTAAAATTTTACCTTAATTTTTTTGACCATGATGTCTGGAGCTGCCTATTTTTTTAGGATTTATTTATTTGGACCCTTGCCAACGGTCCCTACGGCCTTATGCTCACGCATCGCCTTTCCTGCTTTCTGGACTTTCCTAACATTCCTAATGGGCTCATTTACAAGGGTCCGCGTAGCGGATTTTCGTAGGGGTTTCCTTCGCGCTGTTTTTTTTGCCACATTAACAGGGGATTTGGTGCGCGCAATCCGAGATATGCGCAATCGTAATATTGGCGTGTACACGGACCCAAATCGGCTGGGGCAGGGCCGTCGGGCAGCAAGCCCACCTTCGGGACTACCCTCAGGATTTACACTTTCCAATTTGGTGTCCAAGACACGCCACTTTACAAGCACCGGGAAAGAGAAGAAGATTGAACTCACGGACCTCAGTGGGAAGCCAATGGACGTGCAGGAAACCGGGGCACGAGTTTGGCAATCGGGCCAGACTGTCATTTTGTCGGACTGTCCGGATCGGGGGATCGCACAGCAGACCCGGGGAATAAAGCCAGACGGATTGCGGCAGCAGCTACTAGCTCAACGTAGCGCGGCCGAAGCATCGGTAGCGTCATCGAAGCGGCCGAGGATCTATCTATCTCATATCTATCTATCTTTATCTCTATATCTCTATCTATCTTCTCTATCTTCTCATTCATCTATCTATCTATCTATTATTATCTCCTATCTATCTATATTACTATCTATATCTTCTCTTTGATTGTAAAAAAGCGGGCAGCACTCATTCATTTAGGGTGAAATAGTGATTTCTCTATTCCATAGTCAGCAATCAAACAGCACGTTCGGTCCCACTGAGACCTTTCTAAGCGGTCCTCATGGGGGGGAGAGGGGGGGGGTCTGGGAGGGGTTTGACCGAACGTCGCTGTTTGATTTCTGACTATAGGAATACAGAATCACTATTTCACCCTAATTGGCTGAGTGCTGCCCGTTTTTCTAACAATCTATTATTGAGGGCACCACGCCCTGTCCCAGGACGCCTCCCGCACCCCCCTACTTGCCAAGGACTGTGCTGCTTTGGATTTATCCTGTTACTTCATCTACTATCTATCACAGTCAGGCAATCCATAGTTTAGGCAGTGATGTAATTGTGATTCTATGGTGTTTTTACCACTCATGGGATTCCTCTATGTGTATCCTCCCTAGATGTAAGATAAATCCTGTCACAGGACCGGTCTTGTAGTACACAGTAACTGTCTCCTTATCTTGTCCCTCAGTTTTTGCTCTTTGTCTTTGACTTTTACCTCAGGAACAGCCGATAATCGTTCTCACTCACAAATCCATCCCTCGCTTTCCCGCCTTTTCCTGCCTCCCCATTCCTCATTGGCCGAGATAAGTGAGCTGCACCTGACAGGATCACTGCTCCTTCAGCTAAGTTTGATTTCACTAAACATACAAATTTCCCCTGAATTGCCCTGGGATTTTGGCGCACGCGAACTCCGGATGTTGCGCTTGGCACTGCATCCACGAGCGGAAAATCGGGGCATGGCAACGAAAAAACCCCGCCGGATTTGGAAAACCCGCCCGAATTTTAAACAAAAAATAGGTTGTAGCGGAGCTTGCACTTAACCTTTCTCACTGCTAAACCCTCTGCCCGGTGAACCTCAAGCCATTCCGATGCTTTGCAAGCGCAGCAGCGCCACTGGTGGACGCGCGGAGGAGAACACCTTAATTAAATCCCGTCCGACCTGAATACGTGCAGAGGAACGCGCCTGGTATTGCGACAATGGACCCGGTAAGTAAAATTGCCCAATCTGCCCATGGGCATATTTAACAACCGTGCGCCAGTTTTCTGACGTTCTTTTCTGTGCAAATGCTGCACGCATTTAATGAAGTGCCCGTTTGCACAGTATCGCACACGACACCTTTGGACGCGACTGACGAGTCATTCAGGCAACACAAATTCTGCACTGAAATGGGCGCTCTCTTTCGCCAATTTAACATTGCAAATCAGACAGAATGTGTGGGTCCTTGCCCTACATTTAAGGTGCAACCAAAAAGTGGAACTACGTCGAGCGCATAGTACAGAGATCACTAAATTCCTAAAAACATCTGGCGCCACCTCACGTCACACCGCAACTACATAGTACACCAACTGCACTGTTCTTAGTGGAATGTCCCACCCGCGGGTTAAGCGTTCCTCTCTCAACATTGGGGCAAATTTATTTCCTGTCCGTCACGCCCGCCTTGTGCGTTAGTCCGCCGAGGATTGGTCTGCCACGATTCACTAAGAATTGTGACGTCCAATTTTTCCTGCCTGTGTCGCTCTCCCCGCTAGTGTTCCACTGGAGTTCACTATCTTCTCCGTGCCTGTAAGTGCTCGCCATCGATCTGCGCACAATGTTTGCTTTTTAAATATAACCGCGGTTTGTCCGAATCAGTCGACACAACGATCACGGGGCTCCAACAACATGGGCAATCAGTGCAAAACGGAAAAAAAAAAAAAAAAAATGCGAAACCCGACGAACATTGCGCTGTTCGGCGTGTACCCTTAGTAAATAGTGCCCATTGTGGTTGAAAAACGCAAACGTCATTGTCCGTTAGTCGCATCACAAATGTGAACAGCAGTGTAATTAGTGAGATCCCTCCCCCTCTAAGACTGTTGGTATTGATGTTTCAAAATGCAATGTATACCGGCCACGTTTGAAACGCAGAGCCGTAGGATACACAAAATAGAGGGGATTGGGGGGTACACTCAAACCCCTTAGTACCCATTCTATAAAAGTCTAAAAAGGTTTTCCGATCCAACAAGTTAGCCCCTATTCCAGCGTACACCTTGTTGATTTGGGGGGGGGATGGGATCTCAGTGTGGAAACCCCCACAGATAACAGAGAAAACGAGCTCCACTGTACCTAAATGTCTAACATGCACTTTTGCTGGCTATTCAATCTTTATAGCACTGACGGACAATTGGCCAGTCTAAAACTCAGCCTTCTCGCTTGTGTCATGTCATGAAGTGTACCAGCCAGCGTGATGGTCTGACCCATCGCAGCGACTTTTTTCCCTACTTTTAAGACCTTTTCATATTGGTTCTGGTTCTCTTCGCCTTTTTCTTTAGTTGCTGCCCTGGTCAGTCGTTGTGGTGATATAGTGTGACAGTAGTTCGACCATAATGAGATGCTCATCACCATTCGCTATGTGTCCAGGTGGCCTATCTTAGTACCCAACACTGTTTTCTCTAAAAATGTGTGATGCTTTGGGCATGGTGAGCCCAATGTTGCGGCTTTTAGATAATACATTGTTAATTAAATTTGTAGAATTTTTTTTGTCTTTCCTTCTTCTTCCACCAGGGCGATCCACAAGAAATATGTGAGCTGCTTCATGAACAACCCCCCTGGAAACTCAATAGCCGTCTCCAGCTGTATACTTGTGACCTCTGATAACCCGCTAAGTCACAGTGACGGTTCCCTCAGCCTTCTTCAACAAAGGTTATGTAGACAAGGGACAGCAGTGGGCTGGGACTTTAGACAATAATACATGATCACGGAGAAGGAACGTCATTCCCAAGGTCATATTCAGTGACATCAGACGAGGCCATTCTTCATTGCATTCAACACTGAGAAAGGGCACCTCTGACGCCATGATGCTTACCCGAAAGAAGAGACTGGGACTGAATACGACGTCATTTCCCGGACGGTGACAGGTAAGTGGCAAACAAATTGTCGGTGGCCAATGGATTTGAAGAACAAGTCCAGTACATTACGTCTCAGGTCCATCATCACCTAACCGAGATATACTAAACCAATCAGGAGAAAAGGAAACGTTTTCTCAATGCTCTCTGGAGAAACAAAGTATCCAGTCCAAAGTTGAAGATCCATCCAGGAAGCAAAATACTCATCTACCGCCTCCGGTAGCGTGTTTGCAGTTCATTTCCTGTTTCACACCTGGCCTTAAGCTCTTATTGTGAGACTCCTCATGGAAAACAGCTCCGTCCCTGTAAAAACTGGGGCAAACGGTCCTTTCCGTATTCCCCATTCCTTACCAACACCACAGATGTATCAGTATAGTGCTGCCGGAAGTCGGATACGTTTTGTGACTATCAATGTCCCAAGGCACCCACCCCACCGCAATAGTACTACATGGAAGGTCGGCACATGTCCAAGTCCAACCGTGATAAATATCCTTCTCATCATGCCACCAATCCAGGTGACAGTCTCATATTTATTCCAACAATCACGGTCTGACGCTACAATATCAGTATGATGGCCTTCTGCTATCACCTCACTCGCCCCATTGTACCTGGATGGCGATATTACAAGTTTGGGTGACACCGTCTTACTAGATATACTTATCTCATGTGGTGTCCCAGCATCTTTCAGACTCAGGTTTCTACTTCTTCAACCGGATTGGAAAACCCACTAAGGTTTTATACCCAATGACTATGAAGAATTCAATTGGTTTCGAGGTTGGCAAGTCATTAGGGACAACTGAGGGTCAGCACAAGACTACACGCACAAAATACATCCCCGTTTCATACTGTATGTTTTTGGCACTGAAGTTTTCTGTCTCCTCTGGATATTTCATTGGTCCATAGCGTTTACCATTTCAAGGATAAGAGATATCTTCAATGCAAAGGTTCTTCTGTGTAGTAAGAAGATGATTTGGATTACAATGTTCTCTCACATCTCTTTAAAATCTCAACATACAAATCAGTCTATTAAGTCTGTGTTACTCTCCTCACACCAACTTGGGCTTCCAGACTAAAACACAGAAATTACACTCTGGAATGCCCTCTACTTATAAGATTTAAAAAACTTCATCACTTTGCCACCCGTTTTATAGGATAATCCACTGTCAATACCTTAAAGGGAAACCTTGTCCCAGAATGCTGAATTTTACACTGGTGCAAGGTCCCCATAGGCACGATAGTACCTTCCAAACACTTACTTCCACAAATGAGTTTCCCCTCGTTTTCGTGTAATATCCACGGCTAAAGCCGACCCTGGTTTCCGCCAAGAAGTCCTGCCAAGTCTGGAGTGATGGCCAGCTCAAATCACAACACGTTTGCGTTTTGGGTAATTAGCATAAAAACTCAGTTCCGGACCCCGCTTGGATATTAATTTCTTCCACTGCCCACACCTTCCTGTGACTAACCTCCCTCCGAACATCCACAGCTTGCTGCGCTGAAGAGCACTTCAGAACGACTGGAATAACACGAGCCGGCCGCTGAGTGCAAGTAGTGCAATTTTGCGACACTTTTTTAAAAACAATGATGCGGGCGGTTTTTTTTCCGAATTCTGTCGGTTTTTCTTCGGCGCGGACGCCCCCCTATTTCCGTCATAGACATGCCGGCGCCGATGCGCCATCCAATGCACGTGCGCCAAACTCCCGGGGATCAATCACGGGGAAATCGGCGCAATCGTAAATATTTGGGTACACGTCGGAAAATGCGATCGGGCCTTAGTATAAATGACCCCCAATGTATATTTTGTAGGGGATTTATTTACATCGGACATTATATAGTTTTGAAAGGATTGCAATGATATAAAAAAAATGTGGCGATAAAACGTTTAGTGCTCATATCAGCAGTCAACCACTGGAGAGATGAAGATTTACACAGTTTCCAATGAAGAAAGTGGCATGACATTCTTTATATTCATATTTATGGACACTAATAATCTATTTGTATAACTTGTATTTGTTCCAGAAACCAACAAAAGAAGCTCAAAGGTTCATCCACTGCCTCAGGAGCTGCTGAGTTTATTTTAACCGTACAGTGGTCTTTGGTATCTGTCTCCTTGCGCACTTGGATGCCCTCTTCCACCTCAAAGATTCATGTGCCGAGCATGAAAATATGGGTAGATCTTATCCATTTTCTTTCTTCATCCTCCATCCCTACTTTCCTATTCTCCCCTTCCTTACTCCCACCACCCATCCTCTCTAAGGGTGAACTCTTAATGACTGCCTATGCCTTACCCTTGGATGATGTCCTCTCTGTTTCCTTCTCTTGTCTTTCTCATCTCCACTCCAAGAGCGTTGGGTCTAGCAGGGATGGTTAATATTGTCCTCCTCTAACCTTGTATCCAAGGGGCCGTACTGAGGGGTGGTGTCAGAGGTGCCATTCCACCAGGTGCCCAAGATGTGTTAGGGGGGCCGTATGGTGTCCCTTTCCCATATGAGAAGACTATTACTAATAACTGTCATTATAGTTCGGGGGCCGGCACAGACTTTGCACTGAGGCCATTAGCTCTAGTTACGCCACTGTCCTATCGGCTTTGTCATGGACTGACCACCTAATGTAACTTGAGGGGTTTGCAGGAGGTGGGATGCTCTGGGGCCCAGGAGCCGGACCGGAGGCCCATAAGTTGACCATATGAGGAGACAAGACTATAAATGGATTAAGCTAGCGGGACAAGTTAGCTTACGCCTCTGACTGTTCCAGTTTTGTTTTCTCAGTATGACAACGGGAAAAGCTCTACGATAAACACAATCTACGGGAACCATCCACTGACACAGACGTCCATTCGCATTGAGATATCCCAGTGGAAAGGGGAGGGATGGAGAGTAATTAAGTCAGTGGACTGCATACCCTAAATGCACAACATGTGTCTGAGAGTTTATTACAACAGGTCTCGAGAATACTTACGAGACGACAGCTTCACCTGAGCCGCTGCAACTGTATCCTCATAAGGTCGATCTGAACACCACGCAATCTAAACCGGGCTTGAGGTTCGTCAATGAGAGGAGGCTGCAGATATCTCAGCAGAGACCATCACTGGCCCCCCCTTCCCCGTTACACTGGGGGATACAAAAAGATATATACGAATCATTGTTGAGCTGGAAAAAACAGATTTCTAAATTAAAGGAATATTCGATGTTCTGTCGATTCTTGTCTATGTGCAGACCCTTGTGACCCTCACATCCTAGTGACTTCGTAATTCTTTAAGTGTACGCTTGGTTATTATTGGGTCTGTCATATTAAAGGACATCTATCTACCATACCAATTACGATGGTAATTTGTCCTCCAATAAAGAGGTTCCGGAGGAATCATTTAGGCCAAGTTTCACCAGGGGCACTCTGGCTATGTCACCCGACCCCGTATTTTAATGGATAAATAATAACTGGATATGTATAATAACTGATATGTAATATGTAATTTGTTAGGTGGCCCCATTCAGGAAGTCCTCTTGCACAATGCAGGTTTGCATTGTCTTGATAATGTGATCCAGTGTGTGTACTGTTTTAGGGACTATGTGTGTCATAAAAGGAGGCTTCCTCCCAGTAGCCAAAAGATTGTTCTTGACAGACCTAAAATGGGAAATCTTATAGAAACTTCTTGAGTTTCTTTTACTTAGGGGCCACCAGGACTCGTACCTTACAGGCCACCAGATGACGACCCGCCCCGGCCAGCGCTCAGGTTTTCACGCGGTTAAATTTGTATCAATTAATAAGTTAATTGACCGCTAATGTCTCATCTGTCACAACTCTACTCACCTCCCCGAATCGTGCACTCGAGGCTGCATTCCTCAAGCAAGGCGTGGATGTCCCAAAGAAGAAGTAGACCCGCTGATTATCAGGGCGCCCATTGTGTTTAGCTTGCGGAAGTTACCAATCGACTTAAACTAAAAAACGTTAATAATCCCAAAAGGTAGTATTGTTTCTTCGATAATGGGCCATTTAACACCCGCCCTTTGCCGGATACCGCTGTGGTTGTCCGACGAGGGATAGGGTTCGGAGCGCCGCGATTTATTACAGATCGTGAATCTAATTCCTGATGTTTGTGTCCGTGTCGCTTCCCCGTGAGGTCTCGCTGGAAGTTCACCTTCTTCTTCACGCTTGCAGTAAGTGATGTCTTGCGACACAATTTCATTTTTAAATTCCGGTCTGGTCCGAAATCAGTGGGTTGCCGAAGCGTCCACCCCCCGATATGGGTCGCATTCAATCCGATCAGGTGCTGCCAAAAATCCGGGCAATTCAGGGCCAAAAAGGTAAACGTCGGGAAACCGCACGAAAATTGTGGTTTTTCAACCCACCTACAAATAGATTTGTACATATGAAGTAACCGGTAGTTACAATAACTTAGAGACACGTGTAATTATTCAGTTTGGAAATCTAAACAATTGTTATAATATTGCCAGGACTTAAATTTTTGTGTTTTGTCATCAAATTATGTCCACATACACATAGACTGATCCTACAATGATGAATCCCCATAAAATTCAACCCGTGGTTTTTCCTATGTTTTGTAGATGAAGGATCACGCAGGTATCTGGTCCTCTGGCATTCAGCTGCTGTGGTTGTCCTTGGTGCACTACAGTGATTGTGTCATAATACTGGCTTTGGTGATTCAGAAAAGAAATATTACAGAAAAGAAGAGAGCGCTACCACCCAGCAATGACTTATAAATCTATTTTATTTTCTAGTGCCTTCACACTGTATTGGCACTGATATATATGGGCTTGTATATGAATTTTTGGGAGAAGAAATAGGTTCAAACTTTGTTTGTCATTTTTTACAAATGGAGGCTTCCACCTGGCCCTCGTCAGAGTGCGAGGGCGATGAAATAAAGCCATCTGCTGGGATTTATCATATCAAGCTATTTTCCTGTTTAAATCTACTCACTCGGCCCCATTCGAGTCCGCATGGTTTTGAGACTTCTGAGTCATTACTAGTGCAAAAGGGGTCCTAAAAAGCTTGTGGATTAATAAAATCACATTTTCTTTTTATGTTTGTTATGTTTAGGCAATCTGGTAGACAACAATATAATAAAAATCAGTATTTTTTGAGGGAAGTACTTCAGTTTGTATTTGCCTTTCTGTAATTCACTAGTTTTTCTTATCGGTGTATGGCGGTTCGTTTAGATTTCCTTACAGCTTCTGTTAGTATCAGCCAGGAAAAAAAACTACTCTTCTGATTTCTTTATAACAAATGTTGATAATAATAAAAATAATTGGAAAGAAAGAAGGGAATTAGTCAAGACAAAGGGGGTCATTTACTAGGGCACACGATTCGCGTTTTCCCGATTGTGTTACCGAAGATTTCCCATTGGCAATTGAACCGAGGACTAATTGCCCCGGGATTTTGCGCAACGGCGATCGATGTGGGGCGCATCGGCGCGGCATGCCGCAACGGAATGGGGTGGGGGGTGCCGGGCCCACGAAACCCACGTATTGGAAAAACCGCCGATTATAAAACCGAAATGTGTCGCTTGTAATGCTTACCTTCACCTGGTCCATCTCGTGTGTATGATGATTTTCAGCGGCAGCAGCGCAACCTCGTGGAAGTTCCTTTGGGCAAGGACACGAACTTCACTAAATCCCGTCGGGCCCGAATCACTTGTGCAGAGAACGCGCCCTGGTCACGGAATGGGCCGGGGTAATAAATCTGCACCCAAAGAGTTTTTTCAAAAACAGTGGCGATCTTGTAAACAGTGAACATGCCTAGTCTGCATCTACTGTCCCAAAAAGTCTAGACAGTGCCTATAGACAAGAGCAATTTTTGTTGGGAAAATAAACCCTGACAACTGATGTGAATCGCGGTGGATGTTTTTGTAACATTGCCAGTCCTGGCTCGGGTGCAAGTAACGATGACCTTCAGTCACGAAATTGGAAGGTAACACAACCATTGCTCCGCAGCTGCTAAATCACACATGTCTACATCTATGTTCCGGAAGACCTTGAAAAAATTATAACACCTGGAATATGTTGTAGCCCTAGGCTGATCTTCTCTTACCTAAAATCCCTATTTACTAACGCAGAAATAAAGGATTATAGCCAGCTAAATTACTCTACACTCTATTCACTTCTATGGAGCCACCCCAGGATGGGCTCTCACTGAAGATTTCCATAGTGCACCTACCAACCTCACATGTGACTTTTTATGGTGAAAAGTGTTTTATTTCGTGCAAACATCTTACAAGTTAATATGTATTACGGAAAGCAAGCAGCTGATGCCAAATCAACGAGGCAAAGGCTTAAAGAGATAAAAAAAAGACCAACACAAACATCCATATCACATGACTGGATAGTGCCAGTGCTGCAAAACTGTTAAAGTCTACTGGCCACCCTTTTGGGGACTGAGTGCCACAAGTTACAACCAAAACCCCTTATATGTCGCAACGTGTCCAACATGACAATTAAGATCAGTCACTTATTGATCCCTGCGTATCACAGGTTCAATTGTATGTGTCATGAGTTCAACCAATCAATCAGAAAATGAATGAGAAATGTGGATTGTAGCTTCCCTCCCGGGTCCCGAAGAGAAGAATTCAGTGGTCCCCGAGCAGGAACTCTGTTGTTGGGTTGAAGCGTGGGTGCCCACGAAGGGCTCTGAGTGGCCAACCTCTGGCACCAGTGCATCGGTTCGCCACCACCGGTCTAGGTGGCTATCAGGGTGAAATTGACAGTTTTTATTTGTACTCACGAGTTTAAGTAACAAATGTTGAAACTATTTCATCAAAGCAAATTAATCGATCTCCTTGGGTCACTGGACTACAAACACTTGTGTGGTCAGACCTAAGTTATCTTTTTCTCACTTACGTTTCCTTCTTTTCCTTTTGGTCTCATGACTAATTCTAGGTATTTTTGCAAAGATGTAATTTGGAAGTGTTGCTATACCAATAATGAACACTTCCAATTATAAGTCCATATTATTCATAAATATTTTATGGAGAGACTGGTGGGCTATCCAGGCTACACCTTCAGTCACCATTGGTTCTTTCTAGTAATATTGGGGGATTTTAATAACTTACTGTCCGCAAGTTCCCAGAAAGTGCATTGTCCGTTGTATAGATGCACTGGGCCCGATACACTAATATCCTGCGCCCGATATCTGCAGGTGTCGTTCCCCGCTCAGGTCCCCGGAGTTCACCTCTTCTTCGGTGATGTAAAGTGCATGTGTCTTGTGACACAATTTGAAAGTTAATCCCGCTTCAGTTCCGCATCAGTCGGTTGCCAACGTCACCGCACCCGATTCGTGATATTAATGAAAGCCAGCGCACCTGCACCAAAAAAAGATTGCGATCGCGCACATAATCCCAGTGCGACCCCTGTTTAAATATCTGTCAATAGCGTGGCATACCCAAAATGACAAACTAGTGGATCGCGGACACTTATAAATACACTCACTGTGTTTTCCATTGTAAGTAGATTTTACTTACCAAACAATTAAATTTTCAAGTGTTTGCTCCTCCACAGCACAGAAACCCCTGCAGGGAAGGGGAGTAAGCGTGCATTTTTGTTTTGTATTGTTTTGAAAAGTGAAAGAAAGAAGTTCTTGTTTGAACCTATAGGACATGATACTTTTTGTTTTCTCTCCAAGAGCGGAGTTGGCTTTTTCGAATCCTCTGGTTGTATATCTTATGTATTGGGCTACAAAAGTCAATGAGCGCTTTTCAAAAGACTTGGGACAGTGAAGACCCATACCCTAGAGGGTAGATACACGACATCGGACGATGGAAACCAATTCCAGAAAATCAGAGTGTGCGCAGTCATACAACTCTTTTCACTATGTAGCCGTCCTATTTTGGTTCTTTGGGCCCGTGCCCGCATTGTGAATGGAAATTTAACTGGAAAACACCAAGACACAATGTCTTCAATAAAAAAGAAGAAGGAAAAATCATTTCTCAATAATTGAATCCAAATATGCACACAATGGCATTATGGCAATGTCCGGGAGGCGGCCAAGGTCGAAAAGACCTGTGTTGGCATTGATTAGATTACTCTCATTATCAATACCAAAGCCATCAATTTACCAGGTGCACATGGATGTTTTTATTACTCGTATCTGGAGTTGAAAATATAAAAAAAGTAGAATGTTTTAAAAACTGTAAGGGTGTAGAATGTGGAAGCATAACAAGGATGATGGGCAGCCCTAAAGAGACAAAGAAATGGAGATGTACATATCTTCATCCTTATGGAATATGGCAATAGGTAAGACCTATTTTACGAAGATATATATATATATTATATATATATATATATTAGTATATGATGAATGCACAGTTTGGTGACCACTGACTTGGACAATAAAACTAGTAGGCCTTGGCAGGGAATAACTTAGGGGAAGCAGCCATAGCAGCTGCTATGGGGTCCCCACAGTGTAAGGGGGGTCCTATCCACCCGGCCCTATTCAATACACTTAGAAAGGAGGATAAGCTCCACATTGTACATTGTGGCGCTCAGATGAGAAATGTCGGTGAGGGAAGCAGGGATGATAGACCTGAATCTCTCGGCTCTAACTTCCCAATTATGTTCATTCAGCAGCTCCTGGGTCATGAAGTCAAACCCGTGGCCTCTGACCCCCCGGATGACCCACCTATATACAAAAATCCCAAAAGGAAACTTCACGCATTCCCGAACCAAAACAGTGGTAAAATCTAAAAGACTATTTTTTTATTTACAATATGCATATACGTAGCCATATGTGTTGTATGAGTGTAAACGTTTATGATTGTGTATATGCTGTTTATAAGTGTCTATCGGTGGTGGGTGTAATCTGTTGTATGTGTGTATATGTGAAATGTGTAATCATATGCTGTATATTTGATGTGGGTATATGTGAGGTGTATATGGCTGTATCTTTGTATGTGTATATGTGAGGTTTATATCTGGGGGTTATCTGTGTACATGTGTTATATAATTTGGATTTGTACAATGTTGTATATGTGTAGTGTGTATAGCTGTATATGGTATATTTGATGTGTATTGCTGTTATGTCTATTGTGTATATGTGATGTTTATATGCTGTAATATGTTTTATGTGGTATAGGTGAATGTGTATATTCTGTATATGTAATGTGTACATCTATATATGTTAAGTATATGTCTGTGTATATGCGGGAATAGTGGATAATTTGATCGCTCTACATGTTTAATATGTGAATGTTATATTTAAATCCGCTAGTACACCCTTTACCTACCTACCCTGGCCCTCTCACACGACCGTCGTGCGAATCTGCTGCCCGCCAAGCAAAGGGCCATGTCCTACAGCCCTTTGTACTCAGTCTAGGAAACATTGAAATGACCAGCCATACCGTAAATCGGAATTCTGTAATTAAATACAACTTGAATGCAGTTCTTCAATAAGCGTGCCCAAAAGGAAGCCTTTTTTTTGTGGATTGAACTGATTTATCATGTGAATATCCTCCTGCTCTTTTTAGAAAAAATTCCAAATTCAAATCATTGGGTTGGCTGTGTATATTTGGAGCCAAGAAAGATCCTCTTTGGTTTAAGACAAATGCTCCTATACTATTACCTAACCTAAGTAGGTGGAATGGGGTTTTCAACCAAATACCCCTAAATGTTTCATTATTAAATAAATTTACAGGACAGGCCAGAAAGTTTCGTCACAAGCCTTCATGGACAACCTATCTACTAATCTACTACTCCGACTACATCATTCCAAGTTGTATCTGGTCAACCTACGATAAAGAAGCTACGGGTGACGGTGACCGTTAAACAGCCCCAGTTTCAAACCAAGACAGTTATATACAGAGACAGCACTAACTCTGTTACTCTGAACTAGAGCTAAGCTATACTGATTACCTCGAAAAACAGTGACCTCCAGGCTATAGTGTGAGTCGACGTTGATAGATCTGTCATATTGCTTTTTCGACGGCCGGTGATACCTTACCTCCGATGCCACGCTTTGTCCCCTTTGGAAGACCTGGGTACTGAAACTACATCTATACTACATCTCAACCACCTGCAACCGAAAAAGCAATTTTTCGATGCCATGGTCTATAAACAGTTTCTGGTTAACGATGTTATGCATCCGTATCCATTACCTATAATGGTGTTGTTGTATACACGTGGACAATCTTCTCCATCTCTCTTGGTTACCAACAAGCTATAACAAATTCCGAGAGTTCTGAAGAACCTCACGACCACCAGAATTCATCCACGAGCCTGTTGCCGCCGTCATCATTGGCCAAAGAACTACAGTTTTGATGATCTCTTGTGACCCTTGGTTGAGCTTGTACCCGGAAAAATGGGGGACTTTTCTTTGTTGTGTTCCCATTGCTGTATCAACAGAGACTCAATCACTATAAAGCGGCAAATCCAGAGACCACCATATATTGAGTCTAAGGAATCCAAATCATAACAAGCTGCAGAAGCCCCCTTAACCAGATTACCTTTTAAGTGAAGCAGTCATTATAAATTCCTTCTCCCACCCATTATGGTGACCTATCTCTTTCCAATTCAAACCGAACTAGTGACAGATTACGACCCTTTTCCTTGCTAGCAGTTCCACCCTCTTCAACCTCTTCACCTTCTAGAAGAAATTCTACAAATTTTAACCCAGAAAGATACTACAACTTTCTTATGATTGTATCCGGAACTCTCACTCATTCTTCCTGATCAGCTCCACTTACTTCTACAATTGTCTCCAGAAGGAGCCAATGGATTCTACGCTTGGGAAGTCTCTATGGGTAACGGGATGGTCAACATGAAATTCTTACCACCAGTCATTGCCATTTATTACGATCTATGTCTAGAGAAAAAAGGAAGAGAAGATCGAGAAGTTTGTTTCCCTATGAGACTCATGGGCAGAAATAATATATCCAGGTAATGAACATTGCTACTCATGTCACATAAAAGTTATAGGTCGGGTCCACTCTAGTGTGCTATAAAAAACCCCAGACTAAAGTGACAACTTTCCAATCTCCTGCTTAGAGCCTAGACAAACCTTCTGTCTACCTCAAGGGTGAACTCAAGAGCTTACTCATACGGCTGGGGCCACATTACTACCCATTCGCTATTCCTGCGGCGCTTGTCCCACGTGGATTCGTGTCCTGCCGGGATTCACTAAGATCGTGCGCCCGATATCCAAGAGGTGTTCGCTGTTGCGCGAGGTCTGCCGAGGTCCTCCGGACTTAACATCTTCCTTCCTGGTGCTTGTAAAGTGCGGATTTCTGTCGTACATGCAAGCTGGGCGCAGATGCTACAACCAAATCCCGGGGGCAATTTGGCACAAAACGGTAAATTCGAAAACCCAAAACGAAATGCGCGATTGGACCCTTAGTATGTGTCCCCACTGTGTTAATCTTGAATCCATGTTTAAACTGCATGCATAAGCTATGGAGCCCCCCTAGGGTGCTCACTAATTTCAGAATTTTTATCATGTAATTCAATTCAGGTAATTTCGAGCTCTGAAAATTTTTTTTTAGTTGCTCTTATGATAATGAAGGCAGACCCCCTCGTAATATAACACCCTGGTAATGTATTGCTTGAAATAATGCCTTTTATGTTTCGTAGATCCTCCTACATCCCAAGCCAGGGCTCTTCATTGTCCTTGCCATGGAGCAGAATACCACTTCCATCCACTTTTGCGAGCCAACTCAATGGTGTGGGAGTCCACCTATAAGAAGACCCCGAATGGCAAGCATAACTCAATGAATGTCGCTCTTATTAAAATACCATTTAGTGGATGTGGATCTAGTGTAACTGTGGAGGTGTTTTGGTTGTTTATGATGTGACTATTGGGTCATACCAATGAGTGAGACATTGGGGGAGAGCAACTGATATTTTGTAAGTGCTTCTATACACCTGTTGTATATCCCAAGAATGAATATGATAAAACCTATTATATCACCCAATCTATGGGACCATCCCCAAGACCATTATCCCCACCCATTGAGATCCCAGTGAATATGTGAAATGGAGACCAAAGA
Source organism: Engystomops pustulosus (assembly GCA_019512145.1). Classification (NCBI taxonomy): domain Eukaryota; kingdom Metazoa; phylum Chordata; class Amphibia; order Anura; family Leptodactylidae; genus Engystomops; species Engystomops pustulosus. The sequence goes on from CM033649.1 coordinate 92,139,114, forward strand.
GCTCTGGACTTTACGTTCCAAACCTAAAGTCCCTGATGTTGGTAATCTTTGGGACATTAATAATGTGTCCCTGAAACTTTACCACGCTGCAAACCACAAGCTGCCAAGCTCAAACTTCATGACCAAGCTGCAACTTCACCACCGATCTGATTACTAGCTGAGTACCCTCTCAGGTGACTTCATGGCAGCCTCCACGTGAGTTTGAAGTGAGTCGGATGATGCAAATCTCCATCCTAGTAGAGAGCTGCACAGCATCACCTCAGTGGGAGAATTAGAGCAGTTACTATCGTCCAGCCAAGATGGGTAAGTACTCCAGCAAAGTGCCCACAGAGGTTCCCATCATAGTGCCAGCAGAAAAAAAATCCCATTATATTGCAAGCAGAGGGCTATCCCAATGAGTGTTTAAAGAGTTCCCTTTATATGTAACCCCTCATATTTCCTGCAAAGTTCCCCACATAGGTCCAGCATAGTGCCCCCATAATTTTCCTGTATGGTAGTTCTCCTCATAATATACTAAACCAAAAAACATAATTTTTTTCTGCCTCTCCACCACCAAGGGGAGCTCACCATGTTATCGTAAAGTGGTGTTTCTTCCTCTTCATTTCATGTTTGCTATCAGGGATTCTAAAACACTACATAATCATCAAGGCCTGATCAGAGTCTGCAGCGCTTCACTTTCAGGCATTTAAGTTTGACAACCTCCCGAAGTTTGGTGTCCCGTAATGTCTTGTCCTGTCACATGCAACCGTCCCCAACCGCTGCACGCCCCAGGGCTGCCTGGTCTCCAACACGACGTGATGCCCTCAGGCTGAAACAGCATCTGGCATCACCATGTTTATCTCATGACCCATAATGGTCACATCAGGTGAGAATGATAATGGCTTGGCTAGGTAATCCCATAATGAAACTTAAAAATTCTGCACTTTTGCTGCAAATGGGGCATTTTGGCATACATATATTCACACTTCTTGGCAGATTAGTCGTTCTCCAGACCACACTAGGGAGGCATGCTGTGTGCTTATTTATATACAGCTCATTAGAGATTATTGGGATCACTTGAAAAAACATACCATCAGCTCCCCCTAGTGGTGGCAAAGTACCTGTCTACTCTGGAAAGGTCCAGTGCTCTTGTAACATGAGTGGACCATGAGACCTTGTTTCCACAGAACCTGAAAGATAGCCTCAGGTCTTCCATCCTAAGAGGAAGAGGAGTATTTCCCACAAATACATATTTTGAAAAACCTATAATTTATGAAACTCCAGTTGAACCTGATACTTGGTTACACATGTAGTGCATAACAAAGATTCCATTGAACCCTGGTTTAGACTCCGCCTCCTTGTCTGCACTACGGTATACAACAACAACACATTTTTCACAAAATGTAATGCTTAAAGGGGCTGTAACATAATTACAAACCATGCCTTTTTTTCCTAAAAACAAGCAAAGCGCCACAGACACCTTTCACAGGCTGTCATTTTATATGGCAGCACAGCTGCACTTTAACTAAATGGGACTGAGTTGCATACCACACAATCTGTAGGAGGCACTAGCACCTTCAGAGGTTTAAAAATGTATTACATTTTCCTATTTTTGTCTCTTTCCCGCAGATACCCCAGAGTCCTGGTACAGTGCACATATCAGCCCTTGTGGTGTTGATCGCCACATGGGCCTCTTGTCAGTGCTGGGACTGGGGTTTTACAGAACGTTACTACAGCTACAGGAAGCATGAGTACACCCGGACAACCCCTGCTGCAAAACACAAGCAACTGATCATGCATTTTTTCCCTTTTTTTGTTATTTAACAGATCGTATGATCTGAACTCATTGCAAACGAAAAATTCAAGATGTGGGGGAGGGGTAGTTTGTATTAGTAAGGCTCCTCCACAATAATGCCTGATTAAAGTAATTTAGACTAAAAAATAGAATCTGCTCCTTCATCTCATGCCAAAAAATAAATGGACTATTCTATATAAAGTTTTAATAAAAAAATGATTCTGTGGGGTACAACTTTGCAAACGTGTGTCTCTATGGTGACAGATACAATAAATGCTGTGTATTCAGAGTTATGCATCAGCTCGCAGATGTCAGCATTATAGAGTTACAGGAGTCAATGTCTTTTCAGCAGGACTGAGATAAATGGATACTTTGGCATCATGTGGGGTTTTTTAGAATGTCCAGCGCCACCATGCATAGCCGCCATCTTTCTCCGTAATATTTCTTTCTGATTATCAACCCATTCCTGTCACAGGCAGACAATCCAGTATAAGGCAGGCACCGGGGAACAGGATGTGCCATGACTCTCTGTAAGAATAATGACGAACATATGCATCTCAAAGACGACCCGTCGCCATATGACAAATGTATAATGTGTGGAGGAGACTTACAGATTCGAAACCCATGGGTCCCTGCGACAATGATGTGACGGTGTCTAGTGTTACATAGCGGCATGGACACCTCGTCTTAAAAGCCTTGGGGAGATACAGCCTTTGGTGCAGCGATTCGGTGAGGTGCGTTATGACAGATGATGAATGGCGCAGGTAAACTCTCACAACTTCATGAAATGACAAAACTTAAACGGTGAAAAGTGTCGCGCCGGCGGGGGTATCCACCGGTGGACCTGTAAGGTAAATCTGGTGCACTGAGAACAGAAGAAAGACATTTCTTTCTAAGATTATATGCTTGTTTTTTATTTATCTATCTATCTATTATCTATCTATCTCATATGTATCTATCTACTATCAATCCTCATATGAATCTATCTATCTATCTATCTCATAGTATCTATCTATCTATCTACTATCTCATATCTATCTATCTATCTATCGCATATCTATCTAACTCTATCCTATCTATCTATCTATCTATCTATCTCAATCTATCTATCTCATTCTATCTATCCTATTTCTATCTCATATCTATCTATCTATCTAGTAGAAAGAAAAGCGGGCAGCACTCCCGTTGTAATAAGTAGAAAAATGTCTTTATCTATCTATCTATCTATCTATCTATCTATCTATCTTCCTATCTAATCTAATCTCATATCCATCTATTTATCTCATTCTATCTATCTACTATTTCATATCTAATCTAACTCATATCTATCTATCTACTATCTCATATCTATCTATCTATCTACCCTGTTTCCCCTAAAATAGGACCTCCCCGAAAATAATACCTAGTAACAAACAATTTTGGTTCATTTCAAGCTTAGAAATATAACGGCCTCCCCTGAAAATAAGACCTAGCCGGTATAAAAGACCTCGCGGCATCATTGCGCACTTTCCCCCCCAGATCGTACCTTAAATTAATGTAGCTCATTTGATCTGCAAGAGGTTGTGACATGGTGGAAGAATTTTTGGATAAAACTATTGGGCTGCAAATGTGATACCAGCAGCTACCCTGACTGAAGTTCTGACAAGAAGGGATCATTTAGTGACGGAAAGTGCTTTATTGCTAAACATGAGAGATGGGGTGGTGGCCAATGATTCCATATCAAATGGAGGCACAATAAATTCGCATTAATAATTTGGAGAGATATAAAGGATTGTTAAGAGTTTAATTTTGTTCAACAATAAATGTGAATTAATTTTCATGAAATATACCACATCCCTCCCCTGAAATAATGACCTAAGTTTTGCCTTTTTAGAAGCAAAAATTAATATAGACCTGTCTTTAAGTTAAGGGAAACAGGGTATCTCAGATCTATCTATCTGATCTCTATCTTCTATCTACTATCTATCCTCTATCGATCATCTACTATCTCATATCTATCTAACTCAGAGCTATCTATCAAATCGATCTATCTCATATCTATCATCTACCTATCTATCTATCTACTTCCATATCTATCTACTATCTATCTATCTATCTATATCTAGCTATCATCTAATCTATCTATCGATCTCATATCTATCTATCTATCTCATATTCGAACTATCTCATATCTATCTATTCTTCCCACGATCTATCTATCTATCATCGTATCTCTCTATCTATCTCTCTATCTATCTCTCTCTATCATCCTATCTATCTCTCTCATATCTATCTATCTCATAGCTATCTATCTTCTCATATCTATCGATCTCCTATCTATCTATCTATCTAGCTATCTCATATCTATTATCTATTCCAATCTATCTCATTCTATCTATCTACATCACATATCTATCATCTATCTTCTGTTTATCATCTATCAATCCTGATTTCTCACACCCCTTCTTCTGGCTGACGGTATATGTTCCTTGTTGTGTTCTCTGGTCGGGGGGGAGGCGTGAGGGGTCTCTGTGAGTAAGATCTGATTCGGAATAAGGGAAAAAAGTGCAATTCCTTTGCTTCCCCTTTTTCTTCGGACACAACCTTAAACTCCACTATAACTGGCTGTGCAGGTCTAACTCCCGAGGATACAGTGTGAGCGGCTCAGTGAAGCGGTCGCTCTGGTAGAGTTTGCAATCGAAACGTTGTAATAACCCTGACAGATCACCTTGTCACTTTAGGTTAATGAGCACTCCACTGATTTATTCCCAATGCATCTCATCTCACACTCTGACTGGGTCTCAAAATGCGATGGACGTCTGTGGTCGGGGATAGTTCCGTAATTGTGTTAGCGTAGAAGTTCTCTTCTTCAATACTGGAAGAGACGATATGGAATATTAAAGATCTATGAAGTCTTGCCTCTCTGGTTGTCCTGCTCTCCTCCTATCCCCTCTTTACCTAAACTGGTCCCCCAAACTTTTTAACCTAGGGGCCGTTCCTGTCCCCCCTCAGACCGGACTAAAGTTTAACAATAAAATAGCGTAGTATGTGACCACTCCATAATACACCTGGGCCCCCCTCAATTACTTATTTACTAATACCGTTACAGCACCCCCTTGTTTGAAACTATTTTATATATTGGTTGGCCCAATTATTAATATACTGGGACCTCTCTCCATTAATTATTGTAAGATGCCCTTCTCCCCCCCCCCCCATTAATTTAATACTAAACTGGCCACTCATATATTATTCCTATCCCCAGCAATTAATTATTTCCTATGCTGACCCACCCCACTAAGTAATTTCCTATGCTTGCTCTACTGCCCCACCATTAATTATTTCCTATGTGGCTGCCCCCACCATTAATTATTTCCATTCTGCCCCACCATTAATTTTAATTTTCCTATGTGCCCACATTCCTATCTGCCCACAATTATTATTTCCTATGCTGCCCCGCATAAGTAATTATTTCCTATTCTACTAAAATTCTACTACCCCTCATACTTAATTATGTCCTATGCTAACCATGCTACCCTTAATAATTAATTATTTCCTAGCTGGGCCCCCACCATTATTAATTTCCTTTCTACTACGGACCCTTATAATTAATTATTTCCTATTCTACGCCCTCATATGAATATTTCCTATGCTGATGCTGCCGCTGGCCCCTCAGAATTAATATTTCCCTAAAGCGGGAAGCTGGCCACCTCATAGTAATTATTTCCTATCTAAAACCCCTCTAATTAATTTTTCCTAAGCTGCCCCTTATAATTCAACACCACACATCCTATGCTGCCCCTCATAATTAATTATTGCCTAAGCTGCCTTTTTCCTAGCTAGGCCCCCCTCATAATTAATTATTTCTAAGCTGCCCCCCTCATCACTAACTATTGGCCCCCTGTCGCCACAAATCTTTTTAACTGATCTTTACTGCCCTTTTTAATAACAATCCCTGTACTCTCACCTAAAAGCCCCCCCCCCCCTTCTACCTTCCTTTCTTCTTCTTGCCGAGTCCGGGCAAGGAAGGGGTTGCGCGGCCGCGCGATGTGCGCCGGGTGTTGTATTCCCGCCGACATCGCTCCGAATAGTGCTCAACACGGCCACTTCCGGCAGCACCAGCACTCTCATTACGGACGTAGGCTCCTGCCCGACGTTGATGTCCTCGAGAAGCCCTGCACGCCAAGGTCGGGGCTGGATCGAAACGGCCCGCGGGCCGTAGTTTGGGTAACTCTGACCTAAACAAGCAGCTTTTTCCCACCTAGTGTTGATGGAAGAATTAATAACCAGAAGCTCTGAAATGAGTGCTTGAAGGCCTCAACAATTGCACTTTTTTTAATATGTAAGTCTAAAAAAGGTATTGATGGATGAAATGTTCTATTAGTAAAAATCTTCACCAGAACTTTAGATCCACATCCGATGAAAGGTATTTTGATGATAACATTATTGCCATCCAGCTCAACCCCATCTCCACCCCCCCCGCATAATAGTATCTTGAAGTGATGTCGACAAATCAAGGGTGGCTTCAGAAACAAGCGTTAACGGTAAGGTATACCTCACCCATGTGCGAGACAACGTAGTCTACATTCCTCCCCTTCATTTGATGGTAGTACCTGAGGTTCTGAAACAGAAAGAAGATTACAAAAAATCCATGGTGGTCTGTGGTGGCAATATGGGGCCTGCTAAGTGAGCAATGTTTGGTGCAATTAAACAAGATCTCTGGAAACCCATTATGTGGGTGGATTGGAGGGTGAGGGGAATGGGAACTTGATAAATAGGACTTTCCCGGCGAATAAAACGCCTCTAGCACACAGGGGTTCTCCACCTTTCTAATGCAGGGACCCCGCAATACAGTTTATCATGTTGCTGACCCAAACCATGTACAAGAATATTGTATTTGTTTGTGCCAAAAATGTCAATAAAATCTTAGCTTCCCTGGCCTTTAAGGCAAACCCTGTGTTTTGTTCGTTCGACCCCCGCCTGGGTCCCGACCCCACGTTGAAACCACTGCTGCTAGCAGCACTGTACTAAAGTAAGAAGTCCCTAGCCCCTCCCAGTTCTATCATCCTAGCTTTATCGGAACATACAATTAGATAGGAAAACACCCACTAAGTGCGTCCGAGTCCTGGACCTAGTTACATCTATCCGTCTTATTCATGAGGGGTCAGTCCTAGTTCCGAGTCTCGATGCAGCGTCACCGCTTCCTTGACCCGCCCCTTCATGAATAAGTGAGACCGCGGTAAGCTAGGTCCATGATCGGACCGCTACTTAGTGGATATTTTTCCTATTTTATAGGTATGTTCCCGTAAAGTTATAGATTTAACAATATGCTCTAAGTGGGAGAGGGCTAGGGGAGCTTTTTACTTTATAAAGTGCTACTAGAGGGTTATTCATCCTGACCGGTCCCTCCGTAAGCTAAGATAAAAAGCCTTCCCAGCTCATAAGGTTCCCAGAACTTTTACCCATCCCTAACCTTGATTCATTTAAGACCCTTGTCCCATTGAAATTCCAAAGGAGACATAGTTCCAATCCCATACAACATACAATGGATTATGAAAGACTTGTGATATATCTCATGCTGACCTGCTGACCCTCACTTTTCCCAGTTTTTTGTGGACTTGCCAACCGCGAAACCCATTAAATTCTCGCATACTCATTGGGTAAGAACTGAGTGGTTTTCCATCCAAGGAAACCCAGAGTCTGAAGATGTCTGAAAAACAATGGAGGATGAAGTTGTCATAGTAAGACGGTGTCACAAACTTGTCTCTCTATCGCTTTCCCAGAATGATGGTTGGGACGGTGGTCGTAAAAACTGGATCCATACTGATATTTAATACGCGTCTTAGCGTGATGTTTGGGCTAAATTGAATACCTAACTGGATTGGTGGCATTGAGAGAAGGAATTTGTCCTACATGATTGGACATGGTCCTCCACCCTCATTAGATTACGTTGGGTTGTGACCTTCTTAGGCCTTTTAATAAACACAAGAGTATCATGACTTTCCTCCTGCACTATACTGATAACAGTCTTGTGGTGTGGTTAAGAATATGTGGGACCAGCCAAGAACCTTTCCCTCCCCATTTCTGCACAGGATGAAGCTGTTCGATGAGGACAGTCACAACTGAAATGACTTCCCTTAGTAAGGAATGACCCGCAAACACGGCCACCTCCGGAGCTGAAGATGAGATCTGGGTTTTTGGAAATGCCCCTGCTCAGAGTAGGTGCATGTTTTTTTCAAGTGGATGCCAACACCGAAACGTCGCAATGGAATAAAATTTTACCTTTAATTTTTTTGACCAGATTCTGGAGTGCTGCCTATTTTTGGGGATTTATTTATTGGGACCTACTGCCACGGGTCCTACGGCTTTGCACCATCGTTCCTGCTGCTCTGGACTTTCCTACACATTGGGGCTCATTTACTAAGTGTCTGCGGAGAGCATTTTCATCAGGTTTCCCGGCGATTTCCATTTTGCGCCGCATTTAACAGGGGATTTTGGTGCGCGCAATCGGAATATTGGCGCAATCGTTGCTGGCTAGCACATCTATCTATCTATCTATCTATCTCATATCTATCTATCTATCTATCTATCTCATATCTATCTCATATCTATCTCATATCTATCTATCTATCTCATATCTATCTATCTATCTATCTATCTATCTCATATCTATCTATCTATCTATCTATTTATCTCATATCTATCTATCTATCTATCTATCTATCTCATATCTATCTATCTATCTATCTCCTATCTATCTCCTATCTATCTCCTATCTATCTATCTATCTATCTATCTCATATCTATCTATCTCATATCTATCTATCTCATATCTATCTATCTTTCACTGTCACAGTCAGGCACATCAGTAGGTTAGACATTGATTGTATTGTGATTCTATGGTGTTTTACCTCATGGGAATCTGTATCCTCCTAGATTGTCAGATAAATGCTGTCAGCAGACCAGTCTTCAGTACACAGGTAACTGTCTCCTTCTTTCGTCCCTCAGTTTTTGGCTCTTGTCTTTGACTTTTACCTCAGGAACCGCTGATATCGTTCACCTCACAAAATTCCCTCCGCTTTCCCGCCTTTTCCTGCCTCCCTTCTCATTGGCCAGGAGTAGTGAGCTGCACCTGACAAGATTCACTGCTCCTATCAGCTAAGTTTGATTGCACTAACACTTACAAAACAACCAGGTTCACTTGGGCCACGTTGACAATTGGCGTTTACATTGTGTTTTGAAACGCAATACAACAGCTGAGGAGAGAAGAATTACAAAATGCAATGTTAACACAATGGGGCATATTTAATAAAGACCGTGCGCCAGTTTTCTGACGTTCTTTTCTGTGCAAACTGCTTGCACAGGTATTTAAGAAGTGCCCGCGCCACATACCGCACGCTACCCTTTTGTGACGCAACTGCACTAGTCATCATGCAAATTTCTGCACTGAAGGGGGCGCTCCGGTGCACAGTGGGACCGTTCGTCAGATTTAACATGCAAAGTCAGACAGAATTGTGTTGAATGCCCTACATTTAAGGTGCACCCAAAAAAAGTGGGCACTACGTCGGAGCGGTACAGAGGGCGCCAAAATCCTAAATCTGGCGCCCCCTGCACTATACACAAGCAACTGCACGTAGTACACACTGCACTGTTCTTAGTAAATGTGCCCACCAGCGGGTTAGCGTCTCGTTAACATTGGGGCACATTTACTTACCCGTCCCGTCGCGATCCCCGCTGTGCGTTGTCCGCCGAGGATTCAGGTCTACCGCGATTCACTAAGATCGTGTGTCCAATTTCCTGCATGTGTAGCTTCCCCGCTCAGGTCCACTGGAGTTCACTATCTTCTTCCCGGTGCATGTAAGTGCTGGATCTTGCGAAACAATTTGCTTTTTAAATTCCACGGTTTGTCCGAATCAGTCGGGTTGTCCGACATCCACGCCCCCCGATTTGTGTGGCATGCAAGCGCCGATGCGACACAATCCGATCACGTGCTCCAAAAACCTAGGGAAATTCAGTGCAAAACGGAAAAAAAATGCGAAACCCGACGAACATGCGCTGTTCGGACCCTTAGTAAATGTGCCCCATTGTGTTGACAAAACGCAAACGTCAATGTGCCGTATTCGCATACACAAATGTGAACAGCAGTGTAATTAGGCAGATCCCCCTCCTCAGCTGTTGTATTGTGGAAACGTCGCTGTTTGATTGCTGACTATGGAATAAAGAAATCACCTTATTTCACCCTAAATCTGGAGTGCTGCCCGTTTTCTACAATCTATTATTGAGGGACCCACGCCCTGTCCCAGGACGCCTGCACCCACCCTACTTTGCAAGGCTTGTGCTGCTTGGACTTTCTCTGTTCTATCTATCTATCTATCTATCTATCTATCACAGTCAGGCACATCAGTAGGTTAGGCAGTGATTGTATTGTGATTCTATGGTGTTTTACCTCATGGGATCCTCATGTGTATCCTCCTAGATTGTCAGATAAATCCTGTCAGCAGACCGGTCTTTAGTACACAGGTAACTGTCTCCTTCTCTTGTCCCTCAGTTTTTGGCTCTTGTCTTTGACTTTTACCTCAGGAACCGCCGATATCGTTCACCTCACAAAATTCCCTCCGCTTTCCCGCCTTTTCCTGCCTCCCTTCTCATTGGCCAGGAGAAGTGAGCTGCACCTGACAGGATTCACTGCTCCTATCAGCTAAGTTTGATTGCACTAACACATACAAATTTCCCCTGAATTGCCCTGGGATTTTGGCGCACGCGATCGGATTGTGGCGCATTGGCGCTGGCATGCACGCGCCGGAAATCGGGGGGCATGGCCGAACGAAAACCCGCCGGATTTGGAAAAACCGCCGCATTTAAAACAAAAAATGTGTAGCGGAGCTTGCACTTACCTTCACTCAACCCTGCCCGGTGAACTCCAGCGCATTCCGATGCTTTGCAGCGCAGCAGCGCCACCTGGTGGACGGCGGAGGAACTACCTTAATAAATCCCGTCCGGACCCGAATCCTGTGCAGAGAACGCGCCGCTGGATTGCGAATGGACCGGGTAAGTAAATCTGCCCCAATGGGGCATATTTAATAAAGACCGTGCGCCAGTTTTCTGACGTTCTTTTCTGTGCAAACTGCTTGCACAGGTATTTAAGAAGTGCCCGTGCCACGTATCGCACACGACCCTTTTGCGACGCGACTGCACGAGTCATCATGCAACACAAATTTCTGCACTGAAATGGGCGCTCCTTTCGCCAGATTTAACATGCAAAGTCAGACAGAATTGTGTTGCATGCCCTACATTTAAGGTGCACCCAAAAAAAGTGGGCACTACGTCGGAGCAGTACAGAGATCCTAAATTCCTAAATCTGGCGCCACCTGCACTATACACAAGCAACTGAACATAGTACACACTGCACTGTTCTTAGTGAATGTGCCCACCAGCGGGTTAGCGTCTCTTCAACATTGGGGCACATTTATTTACCTGTCCCGTCACGATCCCCGCCGTGCGTTGTCCGCCGAGGATTCAGGTCTGCCACGATTCACTAAGATTGTGCGTCCAATTTCCTGCATGTGTCGCTTCCCCGCTCAGGTCCACTGGAGTTCACTATCTTCTTCCCGGTGCATGTAAGTGCTCGATCTTGCGACACAATTTGCTTTTTAAATTCCGCGGTTTGTCCGAATCAGTCGACACAATCCGATCACGGGCTCCAAAAACATGGGGCAATTCAGTGCAAAACGGAAAAAAAATGCGAAACCCGACGAACATGCGCTGTTCGGACCCTTAGTAAATGTGCCCCATTGTGTTGACAAAACGCAAACGTCAATGTGCCGTATTCGCATACACAAATGTGAACAGCAGTGTAATTAGGCAGATCCCCCTCCTCAGCTGTTGTATTGTGTTTCAAAATGCAATGTATACGCCACGTGTGAACGCAGCCTGAGGATACACAAAATAGAGGGGATTGGGGGTACACAATAACCCCTTAGTGACCCATCCTAAAAAGTCATAAAAGTGGTTTTCCGATCACAACAAGTTAGCCCCTATTCACAGGACACCTTGTTGATTTGGGGGGATGGGGATCTCAGTGGTGGAACCCCCACAGATTACAAGAACGAGGATCCACTGTACCCTAAATGTCTAACATGCACTTTGCTGCTCTATTCATCTTTATAGCACTGACGGAAATTGCCAAGTGCTATACTCAGCCTTCTCCGTCAGTGTCATAGTCATTGAATGTAGCCGCCACGTGCATGTCTGACCCATCGCAGGACTTTTTCCTACTTTTAAGACACTTTTCATAGTTCTGCCCCTTTGGTCAGCTGTGGTGCTATCATGTGGACAGTAGTTCACCAGTAATGAGAGTCACCTCGCTATGTTCCAGTGGCCTAATCTTTAGTACCCAACACTGTTTCTATAAAATGTGTGATGCTTTGCATGGTGAGCAATGTTGGGCTTTTATACATTTTAATGAAATTGTAGATTTTTTTTTGTCTTCTTCCACCAGGGCAGATCCAAAGAAAATATGTGACTGCTTTCATGAACAACCCCCCTGGAAACTCAATAGCCGTCTTCCAGCTGTATCTTGTGACCTCTGATAAACCCGCTACAGTCACAGTGACGGTCCCTCAGCCATTCTTCAACAAAACGGTTCATGTAGACAAGGACAGCAGTGGCCTGGTGACTTTAGACAATACATACATGATCACGGAGAAGGACGTCACTTCCAAGGTCATATCAGTGACATCAGACGAGGCCATTTCTGTCATTGCATTCAACACTGAAAAGGGCACCTCTGACGCCATGACCTGCTTACCAGAAGAAGACCTGGGGACTGAATACTACGTCATTATTCCCGGACAGGTGACAGGAAGTGGCAAACAAATTGTCGTGGCCAATGGATTTGAAGATAAAGTCCAAGTAACCATTACAGTCTCAGGGTCCATCACACATAACGAGATATCCTACCAATCAGGAGAAACGTTCTCAATGCCTCTGGAGAACCAACAAGTTATCCAGTTCCAAAGCTCTGAAGATCCTACAGGAAGCAAAATCTCATCTACCGCTCCGGTAGCCGTGTTTGCAGGTCATTCCTGTTTCACTGGCCTTAGCTCTTATTGTGACATCCTCATGGAACAGCTCCATCCTGTAAAAAACTGGGGAACGGTCTTTCCTGTGTTCCCATTCCTTACCAACACACAAGATGTCATCAGTATAGTTGCAGGAAGTCCGGATACTTTTGTGACTATCTATAGTCCAAAAGGCACCACCCAGCATAGTCTACATGAAGGCGGCCATGTCCAAGTCACCGTAGATAATATCCTTCTCATCAATGCCACCAAACCAGTGACAGTCTCATATTTATTACAACAATCACGTTCTGACAGTCTACAATATCAGTATGATCCTTCTGCTATCACCGTCCCGCCATTGTTACCTGGATGGAGATATTACAAGTTTGTGACACAGTCTTACTATGATAACTTCATCCTCATTGTGTCCCAGACATCTTCAGACTCAGGATTCTACTTGGATGGAAAACCACTCAGTTCTTACCCAATGACTATGAAAGAATTCAATGGGTTTCGAGGTTGGCAAGTCACATTAGGGAAAACTGAGGGTCAGCACAAGATACACCACAAGACATCCCCGTTCATACTGTATGTTTTTGGCACTGAAGTTTCTGTCTCCTATGGATATTCATTGGTCCAAGGTTTACCATTTCCAGGTAAGAGATATTCTTCAATGCAAAAGGTTCTTCTTGTAGTAGAGATGATGATGGGATTAGCAATGTCTCTCAACCATCTCTTTAAAATCTCCATAACAATATCTGGGTATAAGTTGTGTTACTCTCCTCACACCCATTGGGCTTTCCAGACTAAAAACACCAGAAATTACATCTGGAATGCCCTACTTATACAGATTTATGAAAACTTCATCAACTTTGCCACCAGTTTTATAGGATAATCCATGTCAATCCTTTAAAGGGAACCTGTCACCAGAATGCTGAATTTCACTGGTGACAGGTCCCAATAGGCACAGCATAGTACATTCCATAACACTTACTTCCACAACTGAGTTCCCCTCCGTTCGTGTAATATCCACGGCTAAAGCCGACCTGGTTCCCTGCCAAGAAGTCCTGCGCAAGTCCTGGAGTGATGCCGCTCAAATCACAACGTTTGCTGGGTAATTAGCATAACACTCAGTCCGGACCCCGCTCGTGGATATTTAATTTCTTTCCCTGCCACATCCTTCCTGTGACTAACCCTCCCTCCGACATCCACCAGCTGCTGCGCTGAAGAGCATCAGAACGCACTGGAATACACCGAGCCGGGCTGAGTGAAGGTAAGTGCAATTTTGCGACACTTTTTTTAAAAACAATGCGGCGGTTTTTCCGAATCTGTCGGGTTTTCGTTCGGCCACGCCCCCCTATTTCCGTCATATGCATGCCGGCGCCGATGCGCCACAATCCAATCACGTGCGCCAAAATCCCGGGGCAATTCAGGGGAAATCGGCGCAAATCGTAAATATTTGGGTAACACGTCGGGAAAATGCGAATCGGGCCCTTAGTAAATGACCCCCAATGTATATTTTGAGGGGGATTTATGTTACAATCCAGGACATATATAGTTATTGAAAGGATGCAAGTGATAAAAACTGGCGATAAACATTTAGTGTCATATCAGCGTCACCACTGGAGAGATGAAGTATTACACAGTTCCAATGAAAAGTGCATGACATTCTTTATATTCTTTATGGACACTAATAATCTATTAGTATAATCTTGTATTTGTTCCAGAACCAACAAAAGAGCTCAAATGTTCAATCCACTGCCTCAAGGATGCTGCTGAGTTTATTTTACCGTACAGCTTGGTATCTGCCGCGCACTTGGATGCCCTCCATATCCACCTCAAAGATTCCATGTGCCGAGCGGAAAATATGGGAGATCATTATCCATTTTCTTTCTTCATCCCTCCACTATTCTTCTCTCTTCTCCCCTTCCTTTCTCCCACCACCCATCCTCTCTACGGGTGTGACTCTTAATGACTTGCCTTACCCCTTGGATGATGTCCTCTCTGTTTCCTTCTCTTGTCTTTTCTCATCTCCACTCCAAGAGCGTTGGTCTTAGCAGTGATGGTTAATGATGTCCTCCCCTCTAACCTTGTATCCAGGGGCGTAACTTGAGGGGGTGTAGAGGTTGCCATTGCACCAGGGCCCAAGAGGTTTAGGGGGCCCTTATGGTGTCACTTTCCCATATGAGAAGACTATTACTATAAACTGTACATTATAGTCGGGGGCCTGGCACAGACTTTGCACTGGAGCCATTAGCTTCTAGTTACGCCACTGCTCCTATCGGCTTTGTCATGGACTACCCACATGAATGTAACTTGAGGGGTTGCAGAGGTTGTGGATGCACTGGGGCCCAGGAGCCTCCTGGAGCCCATAAGTTGACCATATGAGGAGACAAGTACTATAAATGATTAAAGCTCGGGGACAAGTTACGCCTCTGACTGTCCAGTATTTGTTTTCTTCAGTATGACAACGGGAAAACCTTCTACGATAACACAATCTACGGAACCATCCCTGACACAGACGTCCATCGCATTGAGATCCCAGTGAAATGTGAGATGGAGAGTAATAAGTCAGTGGAACTGATCATTAACCCTAAAGTGAACAACATGGTCTGTAAGAGTTATTACAACGTCTCGATGAAACTCTACGAGAGCGACAGCTTCACTGAGCCGCTCACACTGTATCCTCATAAGGTCGATCTGAACAGCAATCTACACCTGGAGCTTGAGGTTCTGTCAAATGATGAGGAGCTGCAGATATTCACAGAGACCCTCACTGCTTCCCCCTCACTGGGGGATACAAAGAAGATATATAGAATCATTGAGCGTGGGTAAGAAAACAGATTTCTAAATTAAAGGAATCTTCGATGTTCTTCGATTCTTTCTATGTGCAGAACCCTTGTGGACCCTCAAATCTTAGTTACTTCTAATTCTTTAAGATGACGCTGTTATTATTGTCTGTCATATTAAAGGACATCTACCATACAATTACTGATGGTAGATGTGTCCTAATAAGAGGTTCCTGAGGAACATCAGTTAGGCAAGTTTCCCAGGGGCACTCTGGCTATGTCACCCGCTCCCCGTATTTTAATGTATAATAATAATGTATATGTATAATAATAATATGTAATATGTAAATTTTTAAGGTGGCCCCATTCAGAAGTCTTGCACACAGTGCAGTTTGCATTGTCTTGATAAATGTGGGCCAGTGTGTGTACTGTTTAGGGACTATGGGTGTCATAAAAGGAAGGCTTCCTCCTCAAGTAGCCAAAAGAGTTGTTCTTGACGAACCTTTAAAATGGGAAATCTTATAGAAACTTCTTTGTTCTTTACTTAGGTGCCACCAGGACTCTACCTTACAGGTCCACCAGATGACAGACCCCCGGCTGCAGCGCTTCAGTTTTCACGCGGTTAAATTTGATCAATTCAATGAGGTTTATCTGACCGCTAATGTCATCATCTGTCACAACTCCACCTCCCCGAATCGCTGCACTCGAGGCTGTATCTCCTCAAGACTAAGGCGTAATGCCCCGAAAGAAGAAGTAGACACCGCTAGATTATCCCAGGGGCCCATTGTGTTTAGCTCTGGTAAGTATCCGCCATAATACTTAATAAAAACTTTAATAATCCCCACAAGGTATATTGTTTCTTCGATAATGGGCCACATTTACTTACCCGTCCCTTTGCAATCCCCGCTGTGCGTTGTCCGACGAGGATTCTGAGCTGCCGCGATTTATTAAGCTCGTGCGTCTAATTTCCTGCATGTGTCGCTTCCCCGCTGAGGTCCGCTGGAGTTCACCTTCTTCTTCCCGGTGCATGTAAGTGTTGATCTTGCGACACAATTTCATTTTTAAATTCCGCGATTTGTCCGAATCAGTCGGGTTGTCCGACGTCCACACCCCCGATTTGTGTCGCATGCAAGCCGGCGCCAATGCGCCACAATCCGATCAGGTGCGCCAAAAATCCGGGGCAATTCAGGGCAAAAAGGTAAAACGTCGGGAAACCCGACGAAAATGTGGTGTTCTGACCCTTAGTAAATGTGCCCCATTATATGTTGATATTATCAACAAAATAAGATTTTACATCATGAAGTAACCGGTAGTTACAATAACTTAGAAGACACCTGTAATGTATTCAGTTGTGAAATCTAAACATTGTTCTAATATTGCCATGGACTTAAATTTTTGTGTTTTGGGTTCATCAAACTATGTCCACATACACACTAGACTGATCCTACAATGACTGATCCCCTATGAAATTCACACTGTGTTTTCCTATGTTTTGTAGATGAGAAGATCACGCAGGTATCTGTCCTGGCATCAGGCTTGGTGGTTGCCTTGTGCACTACAGTGATTCTGTCTATACTGGCTTTGGTGATTCAGAAAGAATATTACAGAAGAAAGAAGAGAGCGCTACCACCCAGCAATGACTTATAAATCTATTGTTATTTCTAGTGCCTTACACACTGTATTGGCACTGATATATTAGGGGCTTGTATTATGAACTTTTTGGAGGAGAAATAGGTTCAAACTATTGTTTGGCTTTTTTTTACAAATGGAGGCTTCTCATGGCCCTTCGTCAGGAGTGTCGAGGGCGATGAAAAGCATCTGCTGGATTTATGATCAAGCTAGTTTCCTTGTTTAAATCTACTCCTGCCCCATGCTGGAGTACGATGGTTTGAGGACTTCTGAGGTCATTCTAGTGCAAAGGGGGTCATAAAAAAGCTTGTGGATTATATAAAATCACATTTTCTTTTTTATGTTTTTTATGTTTATGGCTAATCTGGTAGACAACAATATAATAAAAATCAGTATTTTTTTGAGGAAGTACTTCAGTTTGATTATTCCTTTCTGTAATTCATAGTTTTTCTTTATCGGTATATGGCGGTTCTGTTTAGATTTCCTTAGAGCTTCTGTTAGTATCAGCCAGGAAAAAAAAATACTCTTCTGATTTCTATTAACAAATGTTGATAATAATAAATAATTGGAAATGAAAAAGGGTAACTTAGCAATACAAAGGGGGTCATTTACTAAGGGCCCGATTCGCGTTTTCCCGATGTGTTACCCGAATATTTCCGATTTGCACCGATTGTACCTGAATTGCCCCGGGATTTTGGCGCACGCGATCGGATTGTGGCGCATCGGCGCCGGCATGCGCGCAACGGAAAGGGGGGGGGGCGTGGCCGAACGAAAACCCGACGTATTCGGAAAAACCGCCCGCATTAAAAAACGAAAATTGTCGCTGGGAATGCGCTTACCTTCACCTGGTCCAGCTCGGTGGATGATGATTTTCAGCGCAGCAGCGCCACCTCGTGGACGGCAGAGGAACTACCTTCATAAATCCCGTCCGGGCCCGAATCCTGTGCAGAGAACGCGCCGCTGGATCGCGGAAGGGCCGGGTAAGTAAATCTGCCCCAAGAGTTTTTCAAAAACAGTGCCGATCTTGTACACAGGACATGCCTAGTACTGCAGCTCTGTCCAAAAAGTCTAGACAGTGCCTATAGACAAGAGCAATTTTGGGGAAAATAAACCCTGGACAATCCTATTGACTGTGAATCCGCAGGTGATGTTTGTAACATTGCCAGTCCTGGCTCCGGGTGCAAGTAAATGACCTTCTAAGTCACGAAATTGGAAGGTAACAACCTCTGCTCCGCAGCTGCTAAACTCACACATGTCTACATTCTATGTTCCGGAAAGACCTTGAAAAATTACATAACACCTGGAATATGTATGCAGCCATAGGCTGATCTTCTCTTACCTAAATCCCTATTTACTAACGCAGACAATAAAAGGATTATACCCTAAAATACTCTACACTCTATTCACTTCTATGGAACCACCAGGATGGCTTACTGAAGATTCATATGTGCACCTACAAACCTCACATGTGACTTTTTATGGTGAAAAGTGTTTATTTACGTGCAACAATCTTACATAGTTAATATGTATTAGCGAAAGCAACGCTGAGGCCAACTCAACGAGGCAAAGGCTTACAAGAGATAAAAAAAGACCAACAAAACAATCCATATCAGCATGACTGGATAGTGCAAGTGCTGCAAAACTGTAAAGTCTATGGCCAACCTTTTGGAGATAGAGAGCCCAAAGTACAACCAAAACCCACTTATATGTCGTAAAGTGCCAACATGACAATTTAAGCAGTCACTTATTGATCCCTGCTGTATCCCAGGTTTCAATCGTATTGGCGTCATGAGTTCACCAATACAATAGAAAGATGGAGAAATGTGGATTGTAGCTTCCCTCCCGGGTCCCCTGAAGAGGAAGAAACAGGGTTCCCAGAGCAGGAACTCTGTGTTGGGGTGAACGCCTGGGTGCCCACAGAAAGGGCTCTGAGTGCCACCTCTGGCACCCGTGCCATAGGTTCGCCACCACCGGTCTAGGGCGCAGTCAGGAAATTGACAAGTTTTTATTTGTATCACTGAGTTTACAGTAACAAATGTAACTATTTATAAACAGAATTATGCGTCTCCTTGGTCACTGACTACAACACTTGTGTAGTCAGACCTACAGTTATCTCTTACACTACTTATCACTTATGTTTCCTTCTTTGGTCTCATGACTAATGTCTAGGTATTTTGCAAAGATGTAACTTGAAGTTGCTAGTACCCAATAATGAACACCCAATTATATTCATATTATTCATAAAATATTTTAGTGGAGAGACTTTGTAGGGGCTATCCCAGGCTTTACTACACCTTCAGCACCATTGGTTCTTTCTAAGATATTGGGGCACATTTACTTACCTGTCCGCAGAGTTCCCAGAAAGTGCATTGTCCGCGTATAATGCCCTGTGCCGCGATACACTAATATCATGCGCCCAATATCCTGCATGTGTCGCTTCCCCGCTCAGGTCCACCGGAGTTCACCTTCTTCTTCCTGGTGCATGTAAGTGCATTGTCTTGTGACACAATTTGAAAGTTAAATCCCGCGCTCAGTCCGAATCAGTCGGATTGTCCGACGGCACCCCCCCGATTCGTGATATATGAAAGCCAGCGCACCTGCACCAAAAAAAGATTGCGTGCGACATAATCCCAGTGCAGACCCCTGCTAAATATCTGTCCAAGCCGTGCAATCCCCGAAAATGACAAACAGTGCGATCCTTAGTAAATAACCTCCACTGTGTTTTCCATGTAAGTAGAGTTTACTTACAACTTAAATTTTCAAGTGTTTGGCTCCTCCACAGCACAGAACCCCTGCAGGGGAAAGGGGAAATGCATTTTTGTATTGTTTTTGAAGAAAGAAGTTCTGTTTGAGACCTGATACTTTTTGCTCTCACAAGAGCGGAGTGCTGATCGAATTGCTCTGGATGTATGTCTTATGTATGGGCTACAAAAGTCAATGGCGCTTCAAAGACTTGGACAGTGAAGAACCATCCTAGGGCTAGGTCATCGACCTCGGACTGATGGGAGACCATTAGGCAAAGGTCAGAGGTAGCACAGTGCATACAACTCTTTCTACTACGTAGCCGTCTTTCTTGGTTCCTTGGGCTCAGTGCTCGCACATGTGAATGGAAATTTAACTGAAAACACCCAAGAACTACAAGTCTTCAAATGAAAACAAGAAGAAGGAAAATCATTCTCAATAATTGAATCCTAAATCTGCCACAGATGGCATTATGCAATGCCCGGAGGCGGCCAAGGTCGAAAGACCTGTGTTTTGGCATTGATAGATTACTCTCATTATCAATACCAAAACCTAATTTACCAGTGCACCATGGAAGTTTTTATTACTCGATCCAATGAGATTGAAAATAAAAAAGATAAGAAATGCTATAAAATTGTAAGTGTAAGAATCTGGAAGAATAACAAGATGATGGAGCAGCCTAAAGAGACAAAGCAATGGAGACTGTACATATTCTTCATCCTTATGGGAATATGCGCAATAGGTAAAGACTATTTTACGATATATATATATATATATATATATATATATATATATATATATATGAATCACAGTTTGGTGACCACTGACTTGGACAATAAAACCAGTATAAGGCCTTTGGCAGGGAGCTAACTATAGGGGAAGCAGCCATAGCAGCTGCTATGGGGCCCACAGTGTAAGGGGGGTCTATCCACCGGCCTGTTACACTTAAGAAAGGAGGATAAGCTCCACATTGTACATTGTGGCAGCTCAGATGAGAAATGTCGGGGGAGGGGACAGCAGGATGATAGGACCTGGAATCTCTCGGCTCTACTTCCCCAATGTGTTCAGCAGCTCCTGGGATGCATGAAGTCAAACCCGTGGCCTCTGACCCCCTGGGATGACCCACCTATATACAAAATCCCAAAAGGAAAACTTCAGCATCCAGACCAAACAGTGGTAAAATTCTAAAAGACTATTTTTTATTTACAATATGCATATACATATGTGTGTATGAGTGTAAACGTTTATGGATGTGTATATGCTGTTTATAAGTGTCTATATGTGGTGTGTGTATATGTTGTATGTGTGTATATGTGATGTGTATATGCTGTATATGTGTATGTGTATATGTGAGGTGTATATGCTGTATATGTGTATGTGTATATATGTGATGTGTATATGCTGTATATGTGTACATGTGTATATGTGATGTGTACATGTTGTATATGTGTATGTGTGTATATGCTGTATATGTGTATATTTTGATGTGTATATGCTGTATATGTCTATGTGTGTATATGTGATGTTTATATGCTGTATATGTGTATGTGTATACGTGATGTGTATATGCTGTATATGTAATGTGTACATTCTGTATATGTGTAAGTATATGTCATGTGTATATGCTGTATATGTGTGTATATGTGATGCTCTACATGTGTATATGTGATGTGTATATTCAGAAGTCTGCTATTACGCCCCTGGCCTCTTGCACACGACCGTCTGCAATCTGCTGGCCCCAAGCAAAGGGCCATGTCCTACAGCCCTTTGTACATCAGTCATAGGACATTGAAAATGACCAGCCATACTGTAAATCGGAATTCTGTAATTAAAGACAACTTGAATGCAGTTCTTTCAATAGCGTGCCCAAAAGGAAGCCATTTTTTTGTGGATTGAACTGATTATCATGTGAATATCTCCTGCTCTTTCTAGAAAAAAATACGTCAAAATCAATGGGTTGGCTGTGTAATATTTGGAGCAAAAGATCCTCTTTGGTTTATAGACAATGCTCCTATACTAATTACCTAACATAGAGTATGTGGAAATGGGGTTTTCAAACCAAGTACCCCTAAATGTTTCATTATTATTTGACAGGACAGGCTCAGAGAAGTTTCGTAACAGCCTTCATGGACAACCTATCTACTCCGACAACATTCCAGTTGTATCTGGTCACCTACGATAAAGAAGCTACTGTGACGGTGACCGTAAAACAACCCAGTTTCACCAAGACAGTGTATATTGACAGAGACAGCACTACTCTGGTAACTCTGAACGAGAGCTATATGATTACCGAAAAACAAGTGACCTCCAAGGCTATATTGGTGGAGTCAGACGTTGATATATCTGTCTATGCTTTTACGACGGCCGGTGATACCTCCGATGCCACGGCTTGTCTACCTTTGGAAGACCTGGGTACTGAATATTACATATCAACCCCTGCAACTGGAGAAAAAAAGCAATTTTCGATAGCTAATGGTCTAGAAAAGACAGTTCTGGTTAATGTTACTGCATCCGGATCCATTACCTATAATGGTGTTGTGTATACAAGTGGACAATCCTTCTCCATCTCTCTTGGTTACCAACAAGCTATACAATTCCAGAGTTCTGAAGACCTCACAACCACCAGAATCTCGTCCACGGACCCTGTGGCCGTCATCAGTGGCCAAAGATGCTACAGTTTGATGAGCGCTTGTGACACTTTGGTTGAGCAGTTGTATCCCGTGGAAAAATGGGGGACTTTCTTTGTTGTGTTTCCATTGCTGGATCACACAGAAGACTCAATCACTATAATAGCGGCAAATCCAGAGACCACCATAAGTATTGAGAGTCTAAGGGAATCCAATCAGTACAATCTTCAAGAAGCCTCCTTTACCCGATTACCTTTAAGTGAAGCGGTCATTATAAATTCTTCCCAACCCATTATGGTCACCTATCTCTTCCAAGATTCAAAGCCTAACATAGTGACAGATTACGACCCTTTCCTTGCTACAGTTCCACCCTCTTCACCGTCTAGAAAGTTCTACAAATTTATAACCCAGAGAAGATACTACAACTTTCTTATGATTGTATCCCGAGACTCTTCACCTCAGTTCTTCCTGGATCAACATCCACTTAACTTCTACAATGTCTCCATGAAGGAGCTCAATGGATTCTACGCTTGGGAAGTCTCTATGGGTAACGCGGATGGTCAACATGAAATTTACCACCAGTCATTGCCATTTACGATCTATGTCTACGGAATCGAGAAGTTTGTTTCCTATGGATACTCAATGGGGCAAGAAACAATATATCCAGGTAATGAAACATTGCTTACTCGTGTTACATACAGAGTTATAGTTGGGTCCACTCTGTGCTATAACCTCAGACTAAAGTGAAAACTTCCCAATCTCCTGCTTAGACATACCTTCATGATAAAATTCTGGCTACCTCAAGGTGAAACTCAAGAGCTTACTACATACTGGGGCACATTTACTTACCCATTTGCGATCCTGCGGCGTGTTGTCCCACGTGGATTCGTGTCCTGCCGGGATTCACTAAGATCGTGCGCCCGATATCCACCAGGTGTCGCTGCTGCGCCGAGGTCCGCCGGACTTACCATCTTCTTCCTGGTGCTTGTAAGTGCGGATTTCTGTCTCATGCAGGCTGGCGCGGATGCGCCAAAATCCTGATTGCGTGCGCCAAAATCCCAGGGCAATTTGGCACAAAACGGTAACATTCGGAAAAACCCGACGGAAATGCGCAATTCGGACCCTTAGTAAATGTGCCCCACTGTGTTATCATTGAATCCAATGTTTAAACTGTATGCAGTAAGCTTCTGAGCTCCCCCTAGTGGTGGCTTCAAGAATTCAGAATTTTATCATGTAATTCAATTCAGGTAATTTAGAGCTCTGAAAAATTTAAATTGCTATTATGATAATGAATGCAGACCCCCTCTTAAGATAACACTACGGTATGTATGTGCTTGAAATAATGCCTTTATGTTTCTTAGATCCTCCATACATCCCAAAGCCAGGGGCTCTTCATTGTCTTTCCCATGGAGCCGAATACCAGCTTCCAATCCACTTGTTGTCAGAGGCCAATCTCAATGTGTGGGACGTCCACCTTGAAGACCCCGAATGCCAAGCAGAACTCAATGAAAATGTTGCTCTTATTAAAATACCATTTAGTGGATGTGGATCTAGTGTACTGGTGAGGTGTTTTGGTGGTTTTATTTAGCCCTAATGATATGTGGCTAATGGGTCGTACCAATGAGTCAGACATTGGGGGAAAGCACTGATATTTTAGTAAGTGATTCCTATATCAACCTGTTGTATTATCCCACAGAATGAAGATGATAAAACCTATTATATCAACACAATCTATGGGACCATCCCCAAGACCAGTATCCACCGCATTGAGATCCCAGTGATATGTGAAATGGAGACCAAAGAGACTCTGGACTTTACGTTCCAACCTAAAGTCACTGATGTTGTATCTTTTGGACATTATAATGTGTCCCTGAAACTTTACCAAGCTGCAAACTTCACCGACCTGGTCTCTGAGTATCCTCATCAGGTAGACATTCATGGCAGCCTCCACGTGGAGTTTGAAGTGGAGTCGGATGATGCAAATCTCCAGATACTAGTAGAGAGCTGCAAAGCATCACCTTCATTGGGAGAATTAGAGCAGATATACTATCTCATCCAAGATGGGTAAGTAACATCCCAGCAAAGTGCCCCAGAAGAGTTCCCATCATAGTGCCAGCAGAAAATCCCATTATATTGCAAGCAGAGGGCTTATCCCAATGAAGTGTTGAAAGAGTTCCCTTTATAGTGTAACCCATCATATTTCCTGTAAGGTTCCCCAACATAGGTCCAGCAGAGTGCCCCATAATATTTTCTGTATGGTGAGTTCTCCTTCATAATACACTAAACCAAAAACATAAAATTTTAGCTGCCTGCAGCCACCACAAGGGGGAGCTCACACATGTATAGTAAAGTGGTGTTTCTCTCTTCATTTCAGTTGCTATCAGGATTCTACACTACAGAATCATCAGGTTCCGGATCAGAGGCTGCAGCGCTTCACTTTCCATGCATTTAAGTTTGACAACCTCCCAGAAGTTTATGTGTCCTGTAATGTCATTGTCTGTCACAATGCAACCTCCCCAAACCGCTGCACCCAGGGCTGCCTGCTCTCCAGACACAGACGTGATGCCCGCAGCTGGAGACAGCATCTGGCATCAGCCAGGTTATCTCAGGGACCCATAATGGTCACATCAGGTGAGATGATAATGGCTTTGGCTTATGTAATCCCAAAATGAACTGATAAAATTCTGCTACTTTTAGCTGCCACAAGGGGGCACTTACTGCATACATATTTTCACATCTCTTAGCAGATTAGTCAGGTCTCCAGACCACCACTAGGGAGAGCATGCTGTGTGCTTATTTATACAGCTACAATAGAGATTATTGGGATCACTTTAAATACATACCCATCAGCTCCCTCTAGTGGTGGCAAAGTAACCTGTCTACTCTGGAAAAGTCCTCTTGTAACATGAGGTGTAACATGAGACCTGTGTTGTCCAAAGAACCTGAAGCCTCAGGTCTTCCATCCTAAGAAGGAAGAGGAGTATTTTCCCACAAATACATATTTTGAAACCTATGAATTTATGAAAACTACAGGTTGAACTGATACATTGTAACACATGTAGTGCATAACAAAGATTCCATTGAACCCTGGTTTCAGACTCCGCCTCCTTGTCTGCACTACTGGATATACAACACATTTTTTAAAATGTATGCTTAAAGGGGCTGTAATATAATACAAGACCATGCCTTTTTTCCTAAAAACAGCGCCACACCTGTTCACAGGCTGTATTTGATATGGCTGCACAGCTGCATTTAACTAAATGGGACTGAGTTGCAATACCACACACAACCACTAGCACCTTCCAGAGGTAGAAAAATGTATTACATTTTCCTATTTTGTGTCTCTTTCCCGCAGATGAGCCCCAGAGTCCTGGTACAGTGCCCATATCAGCCCTTGTGGTGGTGATCGGCATCATGGGCCTCTTGTCAGTGCTGGGACTGGTTTTACAGAAGCGTCACTACAGGAAGCATGAGTACACCCTGCTGCAAAACACAAGCAACTGATTATTGCATTTTTTCCTTTTTTGGTTAAGTTTTTGGTCAGTATGATCTTGACTCAAGTGCAAAAACTGAAAAAATCAAGATGTGGGGGAGGGGTAGTTTGTATTAGGCTCCTCCCACAATAATGCCTGGATTAAAGTATTTAGACTAAATAGAATCTGCTCCTTCAGTCTCATGCACAAAAAAATAAATGGACTAATTCTATATAAAGTTTTAATTAAAAAAAAAATGGATTCTGGGTACACTTTGCAAAACGATGTGTCTCTATGGTGACAGACTACAAATAAATGCTGTGTAGTCAGAGTTATACAATCAGCTCGCAGGTGATCAGGGATTATAGAGTTACAGGAGGCAATGTCTTCAAGAAGGACTTGACATAAATGGATACTTTGGCATCAGGTGGAGTTTTTTTTAGGAATGTCCAGCGCCACCATGCAGAGCCGCCATCTTTCTCCGGTAATATTCTTTCTGAATGATCAGACCCAGTCCTGTCACAAGCAGAAGAATTCCCAGTATAATGGACAGCACCGGGAACAGGATGTAGCCATGACTCTCTGTAAGAAGATGAAGAACATGATGCATCTAAAGAAGAACCCATCCCCATATGACAAATGTATATAAAGTGTGGAGGAGACTTACTAGATCGAAACACAATGGGTCCCTGAGACAATGTGACGGTGTCTAGTTGTTCCATAGAGGCATGGACACCTCGTCTTAGCCTTGGGGAGATACAGCCTTTGGTGCAGCGATTCGGGGAGGTGGCGTTGTGACAGATGATGACATTGGCGGCCAGGTAAACTTCATGGAAATGATCAAACTTAAACGTGTGAAAAGTGAATCGCTGCAGGCGGGGGTCATCCACCTGGTGGACCTGTAAGGTAGAGTCTTGGTGGCACCTGAGAACAGAAGAAAGACATTTCTAAGATTTATATTCTTGTTTTATCTATCTATCTATCTATCTATCTCATATGTATCTATCTATCTATCTATCTATCTCATATGTATCTATCTATCTATCTATCTCATATGTATCGTCAGTGATTCACAGCTTTGTCTGCTGTCTATTATTCTCTTTTCAGCTTATCATGGGTATTGTGGAGTGTTATTGTGTTGACATTTCTTTGTTTTATTTTTTTTCATTCTAGCAGACTTTTATTTTACAGTACTTTGTCGCAACTAGTTTAACCCCTTAAGGACACATTTTACACTTTCACCAATACTGACTCAACATTGGCATGTACTGAGAATGGACCCCGATTATCTTCTATAACCATGGAACACCCCACAATCCCTTTAGGCGACGCCGTAATATCAGAGATAGGGTGGTCCATAGCCACTTTACAAGACCTAAACCTGACCAGAACTTGGTCTTACCAAACCGCAAAGGCTGTTCGCTGTAGTGGATGTGTCGCCTGTTAAGTGATCAAAACCTGTAAAAAATTCACTAGTAACACCACAGGATATACATATGATATCAACCACTTTATTAATTGTAAATCCCTAGGTGGTGATTTATCTTGCGCCGCAAAGTGCGGTAAACAGTATATCGGCAAGACTTTTCGCGAATTCCGCCGCAGGGTTGGTGAACACCTAGGGGATATATAAAACATAATAGAGATAATCACGGCTAGACACATCCACGACGAACACTGCGGGAATATACAGGACTATCCTTCATTGGCATCAATTTGGTGAGACCACCAGAAAGAAGGGGGAGACTGGGACCGCCTTCTCAGACAAAAGGAAAACTCGATGATTAAACTGCATCCCCTTAGGCTCAATGAACAATGAGTTTCAAGAGTTCCTTTAAGACCCCCCCCTTAGAGGACTTACACCAATCTGACACCCCTACTCTTCGCAGACCCTATAAGACAGTAACAGTTAATATTCTGCCACACACACTGGCCAAACAAACCACTGTGACTAAGATGCCACTAAATCCCTCCTTTTTCATTTATATAGGTACCATATGTTTATTACATTCACCTTGGGTTACTTGTCATTGAGGCGGTGCTACTCTTCACCCCGCACGATCTAGTTACATCGCCCATACTATGCTCTATGACTACCTTTGCCGTGTCCTCCTCCCCGCTGCACCTGGCTCCGCTCTTCAGTGGACGGTTGCCCATCCTTGGCGGTCGTCTCCCGCGGCGCGGTGTGCCGCTCCGGGCGCATGCCATTACAACCGGGATCCTGCTGGCCGTGCGCATGCGCTAGCCGCCCCTCTATGGGCGTGGCTTCAGCTGGCACTCGCGAGCCGGCGTTTCCGCGCGTGCCGCTGACGGGGCGGCCTCTCCTAAACCATTACGATAGGCCGCGCTCGTTGCGGTACGCTTGGGGCGGGAGCCAGGACACACCCCCCCTCATTACGGCAGCGCAATTTTTAAAACCCGGCATCCAGGACCCATACAGGTGCTCCCACTGGACCCCCGGCTTAAAGACTTGGAGAATATCTACACTCCAGAAGCCATCGCTATTACGCCTGCTGCATAGCCTTGAACTGCCCCCAATAGGGACAGGTAAGACCTTCCTCTTCTTGAACTAGTCACATAATTTCCTATTAATTCATCCTAACGGTCAGATTAAACAAAACCTATATCTTCAATAGGACGTTTTTGTTGGAGAACCCAGTGATCCCCTGAGAGCCCATAGGGCGAAAACAAGCCTGTCGAGATTGTGGGATTCATACTTCTTTTAGGACTTGCACCTTAAAACACTAGCCACAACTCTATCGGTACACTTTTGGTGTTCATAAGGATTACAACCTGACTCTTCTGCTAAATAGGTCTTAATAGGGCCAGTTATCGCAGGGTCAGGTTCTGTCGGCCTGTGGGGAATAGGACCACAGTTCCAAGGCTAGGGCTAGTGGTGTACCAGACCTATGTTTCTATTTGGTTTTTATAGGAATTTACTCTGTGACATATGTCATTAAGACCCTAACCCATACGGACATAACGTCTATCGCTTCACCCCTCACCATGTATTCTGTGCACTCTCATGGATCGTCACCTACCCCACTGTGCACCTAACCATCTCTCTATGACTCTGGCTGGGTGCATCACCTCTGAACTACTTCCTTAGGCTAGCAGCACTTACTAAAGTAAGAAGCTCCCTAGCCCTCTCCCAGTTCGATCATTGTTAAATCTCTAGCTTTATCGGAACATACCAATCAGATAGGAAACAACCCACTAAGTAGCGGTCCGATCATCGGACCTAGCTTACAGCTATCCGTCTTATTCATGAGGGGGCAGTCTGAGGCTCGATGCAGCAGTCACTGCTTCCTTGGACCGCCCCTTCATGAATAAGTGAGACCGCTGTAAGCTAGGTCACATGATCGGACTGCTACTTAGTGGATAGTTTCCTATTTTATCGGTATGTTACGATAAGGTTAGAGATTTAACAATGCTCTAAGTGGGAGAGGGCTAGGGAGCTTTAACCCAGATCTCATCTTCAGCTCCGGAGGTGGCCGTGTT
Source organism: Engystomops pustulosus (assembly GCA_019512145.1). Classification (NCBI taxonomy): domain Eukaryota; kingdom Metazoa; phylum Chordata; class Amphibia; order Anura; family Leptodactylidae; genus Engystomops; species Engystomops pustulosus. The sequence continues at coordinate 92,168,688 of CM033649.1, forward strand.
TGCGGGTCATTCCTTACTAAGGGAAGTCATTTCAGTTGTGACTGTCCTCATCGAACAGCTTCATCCTGTGCAGAAATGGGGAGGGAAAGGTTCTTGGCTGGTCCCACATATTCTTAACCACACCACAAGACTGTTATCAGTATAGTGCAGGAGGAAAGTCATGATACTCTTGTGTTTATTAAAAGGCCTAAGAAGGTCACAACCCAACGTAATCTAATGAGGGTGGAGGACCATGTCCAATCATGTAGGACAAATTCCTTCTCTCAATGCCACCAATCCAGTTAGGTATTCAATTTAGCCCAAACATCACGCTAAGACGCGTATTAAATATCAGTATGGATCCAGTTTTTACGACCACCGTCCCAACCATCATTCTGGGAAAGCGATAGAGAGACAAGTTTGTGACACCGTCTTACTATGACAACTTCATCCTCCATTGTTTTTCAGACATCTTCAGACTCTGGGTTTCCTTGGATGGAAAACCACTCAGTTCTTACCCAATGAGTATGCGAGAATTTAATGGGTTTCGCGGTTGGCAAGTCCACAAAAAACTGGGAAAAGTGAGGGTCAGCAGGTCAGCATGAGATATATCACAAGTCTTTCATAATCCATTGTATGTTGTATGGGATTGGAACTATGTCTCCTTTGGAATTTCAATGGGACAAGGGTCTTAAATGAATCAAGGTTAGGGATGGGTAAAAGTTCTGGGAACCTTATGAGCTGGGAAGGCTTTTTATCTTAGCTTACGGAGGGACCGGTCAGGATGAATAACCCTCTAGTAGCACTTTATAAAGTAAAAAGCTCCCCTAGCCCTCTCCCACTTAGAGCATATTGTTAAATCTATAACTTTACGGGAACATACCTATAAAATAGGAAAAATATCCACTAAGTAGCGGTCCGATCATGGACCTAGCTTACCGCGGTCTCACTTATTCATGAAGGGGCGGGTCAAGGAAGCGGTGACGCTGCATCGAGACTCGGAACTAGGACTGACCCCTCATGAATAAGACGGATAGATGTAACTAGGTCCAGGACTCGGACGCACTTAGTGGGTGTTTTCCTATCTAATTGTATGTTCCGATAAAGCTAGGATGATAGAACTGGGAGGGGCTAGGGACTTCTTACTTTAGTACAGTGCTGCTAGCAGCAGTGGTTTCAACGTGGGGTCGGGACCCAGGCGGGGGTCGAACGAACAAAACACAGGGTTTGCCTTAAAGGCCAGGGAAGCTAAGATTTTATTGACATTTTTGGCACAAACAAATACAATATTCTTGTACATGGTTTGGGTCAGCAACATGATAAACTGTATTGCGGGGTCCCTGCATTAGAAAGGTGGAGAACCCCTGTGTGCTAGAGGCGTTTTATTGCCGGAAGGTCCTCTTTATCAAGCCCATTCCCCTCACCCCCATCCACCCCACATACCTGGTTCCAGAGATCTTTGTATTCAATTGCCCAACTATTTGCTCCCTAGCAGTGCCCCATATTCCCACAGACCTCCATGATTTTTTGTAATCTCTTTATTGTTCAGAACCTCAGAGTACTACAATCAAATGAAGCAGAGGAGTAGACTACGTGTCCTCGTCACCAGTGAGGCTATATCCCTTACCGTTTAACGCTGGTTTCTGAGCCCCCTTGATGTTGGTCGACATCACTCAGATACCTTTGCGGGTGAGCTGGGGTGATGGCATAAGGCAATATGTATCATCCAATACTCCTTCATCGGATGTGGATCTAAAGTTCTGGTGAAGATTTTTACTAATAGTAGACATTCTAATCCTTCAATACCTATTTTCTTAGCCTTACTATTAAAGTGACACTCGTTGAGGCCTTTCAAGCCTCATTTCAGAGCTTCTGGTTATATAATTCTTCCACCACTAGTGGGAAAAGCTGCATGCTTTAGGTCAGAGTTCCCCAAACTACGGCCCGCGGGCCGTTTCGATCCAGCCCCCGACACTTGGCGTGCCGGGCTTCTCGGGCTGCAACAGTCGGGCAGGAGCCTCGTCCGTACATGTAAGTGCTGGTGCGCCGGAAGTGGCCGTGTTGAGCACTATTGCGGAGCGATGTGGCGGAATACAACCCCGGCGCACATCGCTTGCTGGCCGCGCACCCCTTCCTGCCCGGACCGGCAAGAAGAAAAGAATAGAACTTAGGTGAGTACAGGGTTTTATTAAAAAGGGCGTAAGTCAGTAAAAAGATTGTGGCGACAGGGGGCCAATATTATATGAGGGCAGCTTAGATTATTATGAGGGGGCAGCTAGGACAGCTTAGGAATAATTAATTATGAGGGGCAGCATAGGATTTATTATAAGGGCGCTTAGAAAATTAATTGGGGGTAGATAGGAATAATTATATGAGGTGGCAGCTTAGAAATATTAATTGAGGCAGCGGCAGCATAGATAGAAATAATTAGTATGAGGGCGTAAATAGGAAATAATTAAATTATAAGGGGTAGAATAGGAAATTAATAATGGTGGGGGCAGCTTAGGAAATAATTAATTATTAAGGGTAGCATGGTAGCATAGAATAATTAATATGAGGGGTAGAATAGAATTAATTAGTTAGAATAGGTAAATAATTATATGCGGGGCAGCATAGGAAATAATAATTGTGGGAGATAGGAATGTGGGCACCATAGGAAAATAAAATTAATGGTGGGCAGAATGGAAAAATTAATGGTGGGGGCAGCCACATAGGAAATAATTAATGGTGGGGCGGGCAGCATAGGAAATTACTTATGGGGTGGGTCAGCATAGGAAATAATTAATTGCTGGGGATAGGAATAATTATGAGTGGCAGTTTAGTATTAATTAATGGGGGGGGGGGGAGGGCATTTACAATAATTAATGGAGAGAGGTCCCAGTATATTAATAATTGGGCCAATATATAAAATAGTTTCACAAGGGGGTGCTGTACACGGTATTATAAATAATAATTGAGGGGGGCCCAGTGTATTATGGATGTGGTCACATGTACCGCTATTTATTTTTAAACTTTAGTCCGGTCTGAGGGGGACAGTGAACGGCCCCCTATGTAAAAAGTTTGGGGACCCCTGCTTTAGGTAAAGAGGATAGGAGGAGAGCAGGACAACCAGAGAGGAAAGACTTCATAGATCTTAAATATTCCATATCTTCTCTTTCCAGTATGAAGACAGGAGAACCTTCTACGCTAACACAATCTACGGAACTATCCCCAACACAGACGTCCATCGCATTGAGATCCCAGTCAGATGGATGAGATGCATGGGAATAAATCAGTGGAGCTGCTCATTAACCCTAAAGTGAACAAGTGATCTGTAGGGTTATTTACAACGTTTCGATTGCAACTCTACCAGAGCGACCGCTTCACTGAGCCGCTCACACTGTATCCTCGGGAGTTAGACCTGCACAGCCAGTCTATAGTGGAGTTTAAGGTTGTGTCCGAAGAAAAAGGGACTGCATCCGATCGATCACTCACAGAGACCCCTCACGCCTCCCCCCCGACCAGAGAACACAACAAGGAAATATACCGTCACCAGAAGAAGGGGTGAGAAATCAGGATTGATAGATGATAAACAGAAGATAGATGATAGATATGTGATGATAGATAGATAGAATGAGATAGATTGAATAGATAATAGATATGAGATAGCTAGATAGATAGATAGATAGGGAGATCGATACGATATGAGAAGATAGATAGCATGAGATAGATAGATATGAGAGAGATAGATAGGATGATAGAGAGAGATAGATAGAGAGATAGATAGAGAGATACGATGATAGATAGATAGACTCTGGAAGATAGACTAGATATGACGATAGTCGAATATGAGATAGCTATAGATAGATCATAGATCGCTATAGATAGATTAGATGATAGCTAGATCGATGAGATAGATGAGATAGATAGTAGATACGATAGGAAGTAGATGATAGATAGTAGATGATAGATATAGATAATGATGATAGATCTGAGTAGATAGTTGAGATAGATATCTATATAAGATAGAATGAGATCAGATAATAATTGAGATACCTGTTTCCCTAACTAAGACAGGTCTATATTATTTTTGCTTCTAAAAAGGCAACTAGGTCATTATTTCAGGGATGGTGTTATATTTCATGAAAAAATTCACATTTATTGTGAACAAAAATTAAACTCTTAACAATCCTTATATCTCTCACAAACTTATTAATGCGAATTTTCTGTGCTCCATTTATATGGAATCATGGCCCCACATCTCTCATGTTTAGAATAAAGCACTTTCCTTAAATGATCCCCTTCTTGTCAGAACTTCAGTCGTGGTAGCTGCTGGTATCACATTTGCAGCCCAATAGTTTTATCCACAAATTACTTCCACCATGTCACAACCTCTTGCAGATCCAAATGAGCTACATAATTAAGGTACGATCTGGGGGGGAAGCTGCTGCAATGATTGGGCCCGGTAGTCTTATTTCAGGGGAGGCCTTATATTTCTAAGCTTGAACAAAATTGTACTAGGTCTTATTTTCGGGGGATGTCCTATTTTAGGGGAAACAGGGTAGATAGATAGATAGATATGAGATAGATAGATAGATAGATATGAGTTAGATAGATATGAGATAGATAGATAGATAGATATGAGATAAATAGATAGATATGAGATAGATAGATAGATAGATAGATAGATAGATAGATGATAGAAGATAGAAAAGACATTTTCTACTTTATCTACAACGGAGTGCTGCCCGCTTTCTTTCTACTAGATAGATAGATAGATATGAGATAGAAGATAGGATAGATAGATATGAGATAGATAGATTGAGATAGATAGATAGATAGATATGATAGAGATAGATAGTATAGATAGATAGATAGATCGATAGATAGATAGATAGATGCTGGAAATGTCCAGTCCTGTGCTGTTTAACTGGTTTATCAAGACAAAACAACCCGATTGACTATACACAAAGACATAGCTACCAAACAAACAGTTTATATCATATATGGCTACATATTGTTTTCATTTAAAGTGAAGTCATCTAGAAAACATATTTTATAGATTTATTTGGATTACATATCCAGCCAAGACTTGTTTTCTGAATATTAAAATCACTGAACATTAACTTTTTGCTCTAGGTGTCAATGAGCAATATAAATTGTGCTCAATATATCTTGGGCTACCAGAAATACATTTTTAATTGTAATCTTCAAGCTCATAATGAAAATATCACAAATCAATTAGAAGTTTAAAGCATCTAAGGACCTTCAACAAATATTACAGGGAATAACCAAAACTCTTTGTTCCTAAAACAACATTTAGTCAATGGCCCAGATTTATTAAAAGTGAGACAAACTGCACTTAGTCTTCCTCACAAATGTGCAGATTATTGAATACTGGTGCACAGTCTTCAATTATCTGGCGCACCCTGGACTGCTATGGAAGTGTGCACTATCTTTTTTCAGGTGTATCTTCAACATACAGGGAGGATTTATTAACGCACTTGAGCCACAAATCTGGTGGTTTGGTGCCAAAAACATTAAAATGCCTGGCACTACAGTTATCAAGGCTTTTCGACCTTTTTTTGACAGTTTCCTGACTTGTCCGATTAAGGGGGCGTGACCTCTGTGGGATGGGCCTGACCTTGTGAGAAAGGGCGTGGATCGCGGGAATTCGCTCATGCGCCCAAAATTCTGCCGTACGGTTAAGACCAACTAAAAGTAGGTCTAGAGTAGGAACCGACAGTCTTACACTGCACCCGAATTCATCATCACAGTGATAAATCTGGCACAGCAAAGGACTAGTGTTTTCCAGCTAGAAATTGGCGGAACCTGAGACATATTGTTAAATTCCCTCCACAAAGTGCGACACAATTCTGTTGAGTTGCTGTATTAAATGTGTCACAAACTCCGACTAACTACTAACACGTCCCTTTAGATGCACATTTTTCTGTCTTGTTGGACAAAGTGCAGCTGCGACAAAGCTAGCCAAACACTTCTTAAATGCATGTCCAAAGACGTTCTTTTCAGGGTAAAGTATGACAGAAAACTGTCGCAACCAGAATAATAGATCTGGCCCAATGAGTATATCCTTTTCTGTCATGACCAAGTATTTTTGTGCTTTCCAGACAATTGTTAGATATCATATCTATTACATGTTAGCTTTTATCTGCCTGATACATAGTGAAATGCTTCTGTTTCTTGACTCCAATAAATAATGAGGCACATTTACTAAGGGCTGTGTGCCAGTTTTCTGTCGGAATTTGCACATTCTTTGTAGTACAAACTGCTTGCAACAGGTATTTAAGAATTGCCTGCGCCGCCACATTTGTGTTTCACTCGACCCTTTTGTGGCGCAGCTGCACAAGGCTTCATGCAACACAAATTTGGGGGCGTTCCGGGGCTCAGTCGGACCGTGCGCCAGATTTATCATTCAAAGTCTGGCAGAATTGTTTTGTACGCCCCATGTTAAAGGTGCACCAAAAAAAGGGGTGCACTCTGTCGGAGCTGTGCAGATGGCACCAGATTCATGTAGAACGTGCGCCAGAAATCGGGAATCTGGAGCCCTCTGCACTCTACACAGGCAGACTGCATTTGCACTGTTAGTAAATGTGAACCCATATATTTGGAACTGCGTCCAGCATAACTGGATTTTTCTCTCTAGCCCCCACCATTCCAGTATTGCAGTGACCAATATAGTGCATAGTATCTCAGCTATCATTTGAACAGGCGGGGGTTGAAGCAGTCAGTCTGCAACTTCCTGCCTGACAGTATAGGGCTGCATTTGAATATTGGGTGCCAAAAATAACTTAGAACTTATCGCTCAGGAATGGTGGGGTCTACAGAAAAATGTAACCAGTTTAACCAGTTGAGCAGCACAGGTTCTATGAAAGAAGGCAGAAACCACTACTAAGCTGTTTTTAATTTTTTTTAGCTTAATTTAGCTTTTACAGAAAGTGATAGTTCGTCCTGCTTTTCGTGTTATCTTATCGTATAGGCTGTTCTTTGTATTCCAAAAATAGTAATTGGGGACCTCATCTTTGTTTTGTGAAGAACTCATTGGAATAAACTTTACTATTTAGCTTGTGTGTTAGTTTAAAGGGGGAAGTAGCTACATTATTTACTTTGTATGCAATACAAACATGGCTTGGAGAAAAATTGTAATCCCCAGGATGCCCTGTTTTCCAAGGGGGAAACCATATATCCTGGTCATATGGCTCTTTGTCATGCAAGTTGCCAATAGTTTTCACAGTAATATTATATTTAAAATGTTAAAATCGCAATGTCCTACCAAAATCAAGATGAATGAATTAAAGCAAAACAACTAATATGCTTAAAGGTAAAAATAAAATCTGCTGCAAATTTTCTAAAGGCAATCCACTGATCCTGCTGTTTTCCCAGTCCTTCTTTCAGATTGACTTGTGTATTGATGTTATGTATATACCCTGTTTCCCCTAAAATAGGACATCCCCCAAAAATAAGACCTAGTACAATTTTGTTCAAGCTTAGAAATATAAGGCCTCCCCTGAAAATAAGACCTAGCGGCAATCATTGCAGCAGCTTCCCCCCCATATCGTACCTTAATATTAGTAGCTCATTTAGATGCTGCAAGAGGTTGTGACATGGTGGAAGAATTTGTGGGATAAAATCTATTGGGCTGCAAATGTGATACCAGCAGCTACCCAGACTGAAGTGCTGACAAGAAGGGGATCATTTAAGGAAAGTGCTATTGCTAAACATGAGAGATTGGGGCCAATGATTCCAATAGAAATGGAGTCACAAGAAGCAGCACTTACTAAAGTAAGAAGCTCCCTAGCCCTCTCCCAGTTAGATCATCTCTAGCTTTATCGGAACATACCAATTAGATAGGAAACAACCCACTAAGTAGCAGTCCGATCATCGGACCTAGGTTACAGCTATCCGTCTTATTCATGAGGGGGCAGTCCGAGTCCGAGGCTCGATGCAGCAGTCACCGCTTCCTTGGACCGCCCCTTCATGAATAAGTGAGACCGCGGTAAGCTAGGTCAGATGATCGGACCGCTACTTAGTGGATAGTTTCCTATTTTATCGGTATGTTCCCATAAAGTTAGAGATTTAACAATGCTCTAAGTGGGAGAGGGCTAGGGAGCTTTTTACTTTAGCAAGTGCTACTAGAGGGGTTTATTCTCCTGACAGGTCCTCCTTAAGCTAAGATAAAGCCTTCCAGCTCATAGGTTCCAGAACTTTTACCCATCCCTTACCTTGATTCAGTAGACCTTGGCCCATTGAATATCCAAAGGAGACAGTAGGTCCAATCCCATAAACATACAATGTGAATATGGAAGACTTGTGATATATCTCATGCTGACCCTCACTTTTCCCTAGTGTGACTTGCCAACCTCGAAACCCATTAAATTCTCTCATACTCATTGGGTAAGAACTGAGTGGTTTTCCATCCAAGGAGAACCCAGAGTCTGAAGATGTCTGAAAAACAATGAGGATGAAGTTGTCATAGTAAGACTGTGTCACAAACTTGTAGTATCGCTTCCCCAGGAATGATGGTGGGACGGTGGTCGTAAACGGATCATACTGATATTTAATACCGGCTGAGCGTGATTGTTGGGCTAAATATGAGACCATAACTGGATTGGTGGCATTGATGAGAAGGAATTTGTCTACAATGATTTGGACATGTCCACCCTCATGTAGATTACGTTGGGTTGTGCCTTCTGGACTTTTAATAAACACAAGAGTATCAGGACTTCCTGCAACTATACTGATGACATCTTGTGTGTGGTTAAGGAATGGGAACACAGCAAAGACCTTTCCCCAGTTCTGCACAGGATGAAGCTGTTCGATGAGGACATCACAAGCTGAATGACTTCCCTTGTAACAGGAATGACCCGCAAACACGGCCACCGGAGCTGAAGATGAGATCTTGGTTCCTGTGAGGTCTTCAGAACTTCGGAACTGAATTACTTTATGGTTCCCCAGTAACAATGAAAATGAGTGTCCAGATTTGTAGGATTTACCGTTATATATGATGGATCCCGAGACTTTAATGGTCACTTGGACTTCACGTTCAGATCCGTTGGCCACCGCAAATTGTCTCCGGGTTCCAGAAACCTGTCCACCTATTTCCACCCCAGGAGTGATTATATAGTATTCAGTCCCCAGGTCTTCTTCTGGTAGACAAGTAATGGCGTCAGCGGTGACCCCAGCTGTGTAAAATCCAATGACAGATATGGCTTCATCTGATATCACTGATATGACCTTGGACGTGACCTCCTTCTCCGTGATCATATATGTGTAGTCCAGAGTCACCAGGCCACTGCTGTCCTCGTCTACTTGAACCATCTTGTTTAAGAATGGCTGAGGGACCGTCACTGTGACCTCAGCCGCTTTATCACAGGTCACAAGATACAGCTGGAAAGTCGTATTGGAGTTTATAAGGATGTTTTGCATGAAAATAGTTAGGAACTTCCTTTGGATCTGACCTGAGGGAAAGGAACCAAAATTCAGATGTAATTATTTGATGCATGTCTTTAACTCCTCTCCCTGAAAGCATCTTCAGAACTTACCGTACATCATGGCACCAGCTGTGTTCAAGTTTTGCGCTAGATTTACTTATGCGCCATTGTATGGCCCTCTTTTGCACCATATGGCAGTATTACATGATGTATTATTAAAGCAGTATATAGTATCACATCTTTATAGTGATACAATGGGGCAGATTTACTTACCCGGTCCATTCGCGATCCAGCGGCGTGTTCTCTGCGGAGGATTCGGGTCCGGCCGGGATTCACTAAGGCAGTTCCCCCGATGTCCACTAGGTGTCGCTGCTGCGCTGAAGTTCGTCCGTCCTCCGCTGGGTGCAGGTATGCGCGTGTCAAGCGACACTTTTTTTTTTTTAATGCAGCGGTTTTTCCGAATCCGTCGGTTTTTTTAATGGCCACGCCCCCCGATTTCCGTCTCATGCATGCCGGCGCCGATGCGCCACAATCCGATCGCATGCGCCAAAATCCCGGGCAATTCAGGGAAAATCGTCGCAAATCGGAAATATTCGGATAACCCGTCGGAAAAACGTGAATCGGGCCCTTAGTAAATGATCCCCAATGTATCTAATTCATGGTTTACTATCACTGGTTTACTGTAGATATTAAAGTTCAGGCATCCTACAGTCCCCACTAGGATAAGCATAGGAACTAACTTCATGCAAATACTTAAAGGCAATTGACATCTATGAAATGTATGTATTTGTGGCTAAATATATATTTTGTAATTAATTTTTAATTAAACATTTCCATCCATTTGCCTTCTGCAGCTCTTGTGTATTCTCATACATTGCAGGCTGGTCCATCACATTCTGAGATAAATACATCAGAGCATGTAGAACCTTGAATTTTATAAAAATTGGATCTAAGTGAGAATTTTTATGACCCAATAATATGGATGCCAGCATTGGTTATACTGAGAAGAGGTTAGAGAGCTCATCCCATGGATTGTACAGTATACTGAATGGGACAGAGCAGCATCCAATGTATGAGACTATATGGGGGTCATTTACTAAGGGCCCGAATCGCGGTTTACGGCGGGTTACCCAAATTTTTCCGTTTTGCGCTGATTTTTGCTGAATTGGCCCGGGTTTTTGGAGCACGCGATCGGATTGTGGCGCATTGGCGACGGAAATTGGGGGGCGTGGTCGAACGAAAACCCGATGGATTTGGAGAAACCGCCGCATTTAAAAAAAAAAAAAGTGTCGCTGAACACACGCTTACCGGCACCCGGCCCGGCTTGGTGAACTTCAGTGCATTCCGATGAACTTCAGCGCAGCAGAAACACCTGGTGGACGTCGGAGGAACTGCCTTAGTCAAACCCCGGGAAACCCGAATCCTCTACACAGAACGCGCCGCTGGATCGAGAATGGACCGGGTAAGTAAATCTGCCCCATTATGTGTCGACTGCAGAAGACAAATAGATACATTTTTATAATGAAAACAAATTAGAAAAAAAAAACATTTTAATATAAAATATATGCAATGTCAGTAATAAATGGCCTCCAAAGAAATCCGTGCTGAAAATTATGCAAAGTGCAGGGGCTCATAGCAAGGTGCCTGTATGCAGCAAAGTGTCCCCATACATGTACAATACCTGGTGTTATACTGCATTTCTCAGAATGAAGAATTGACACCAGTGTGACATCTGCGGACAAAAGAAAACATTTCACAGATCGTGCACAACTATAAAACCCAAATATTTCACAGCCAGGGGAGTATACGAGGTTACAGAGATTGCAGAGGTATCTATCCACTACTTCAGAGCACAGAGCGGGTGCACTAGGAGTGCTGGGTTACATTGCGCATGGAAGCCAATACCATGTAGACACATAGCTCTGCATTACAGCTGTATACTAAAAACGGTAAAATGTTTCAAAACATATACTCACTGTGAAAGAGATTGCAGCCGCAGAGGAACAGAGTAGTCAATGAGAGCTTCATCCTGACTGTGCGTCCCTCACTCTCCACTTCTAATATAAAGTCACCACTTCCTGGGAAAATCTCTAAATCCACTTGAAGTTTTTCTATGTCTTTTTTTCCCATTATTTAACCCCTGACATGTGTGAATGCTGGGGTCTGTGTAAGGTAAGCTGGGTCTCCTATAATTTTATTCAGTATATGCATGTAAAGCATCATTCGAATGCTGAGATTATTGTATATTCCACATAGACATAGAGAAAGCCTGTGAGTCCTTAACACACCACATAGCATAGAGAAAGCGGTGAGTCCTAACACACCACATAGAACAAGAGAAAGCTTGAGAGTCCTTCACACACCACATAGACATAGAGAAAGTGTGAGTCCTTCACACACCACATAACATAGAGTAAACTGATCCTTCCAAACACCACATAGACATAGAGGAAACCGTGAGTCCTTCACACACCACAAATAGAACTAGAGAAAGGCTGCGAGTCGATTCACACACCACATAGACATAGAGAAAGGCTGTGAGTCGTTCACACACCACATAGACATAGAGAAAGCATGTGAGTCCTTCACACACACATAGTATAGAGAAAGCCTGTGAGTCCTTCACACACCCGCATAGATATAGAGAAAAGCCTGTGAGTCCTGCTATTCACATAATCATAGAGAAATCTGTGTGGTCCTTCAGCACACCACATAGACATAGAGGAAGCTGTGAGTCCTTCACATACCACATAGAAATAGAGAAAGCCTGTGGAGTCCTCACACACCACATAGAACATAGAGAAAGCCTGTGAGTCCTGCATATTCACATACGCATAAAGAAAGCCTGTGAGTCCATTTACACTCCACATAACTATAGAGAAGCCTGTGAGTCCTTCACACACAACACAGACATATAGAAAGACTGTGAGTCTTCACACACCACATAGACATAGAGAAAGCCTGTGAGGTCCTGCATATTCCACAAATCATAGATAAAGCCTGTGAGTCTGGAGTCCTTCACCACACATAGACATAGAGAAAGCCGTCTGAGTCCTGTTACTCACATAACCATAAGAAAACCTGTGAGTCCATTTACACCACATAGAATTGAGAAGCATGTGAGTCCTGGATACTCCAAATAGTTGAGAGCAAGCCTGTGAGCTGGAATATTCCACACAGTCATATAGAAAGGCCACCGCCCAGTACTGGCCAAGAGTAAGTCTGGAGCTAAACTTCATCTATCATAGAGAAATCTTGAAGTAATCCTTCTCATTATATATAGAAGGTAGTGATCTGAAAAAGCCAGTGAGCCCATGTTTCCAATTTCAACACTATAAAAACATCCCTGTACGTAAGGAGCTCCCCTAGTGGTAGTGCAGGCAGAATCATCTTTATCATCTATATCAGGGTACCCCAAATACGCCGGCGGCCACATGCGGCCGCGAACCGTTTCGATCCGGCCCCCGACATTGGTGCGCCAGGAACGCGCCAGGAAGCTCCTGCCCGTCACTGTATACTGCCGGTGCGCCCGGAAACGACCGCTCGAGCACTATTACTGGAGCGATGTGGCCGGAATACAACCCGGCGCACATCGCTCATGAACGAGGCTACGCGTCCGCGCGATGACGTACATCACGCGCCCGCGCACCCTTCTGCCCGACGCGGCAGAAGATAGAAGACTTAGGTGAGTACAGGGTTTTTATTTTTTTATTAATTATGAGGGCAGTTTAGGAAATATTAATTATGAGGGCAGCATAGGAAATATTATATGATGGAGCATAGGAATATAATCTGAGGCAGCATAGGAAATAATTAATTATGGGGCAGAATAGAAATAATTGCCATATGGCCTATGTAGGGGCAGCATAGGAAATAATTAATTATGAGGGGCAGCATAGGAAATATTAATTATGAGGGCAGCATGGAGGAAATAATTAATTGAGGGAAGCATGAGGAAATATTAATTATGAGGGGCAGCATGTTTGAAATAATGTAATTATGAGGGGCACATAGGAATAATTAATTATGAGGGGCGCATGAGGAATAATTATTTGAGGGGCAGCATAGGAAATAATTAACTTAGAGGGGGCTCGATAGGAAATAATTAAATGAGGGACAGCATAGGAATATTATATGAGGGGCAGCATAGGAATAATTAATGTAAGGGTAGCATAGGAATATAATGGTGAGGGGCAAGACATATATATAGGAAATAATGTGGCAGGAATAAGTTAATGGTGCGGGTATAGGAAATAATTATTATGAGGGCAGTTAGTAATTAATGGGGGGAGGCATATTCAATAATTAATGGAGAAAGGTCCCAGTATATTAATTAATTAATTGGCCCAATATATAAAATAGTTCACAGGGGTGCAGTACGTTATATTAAATAATTAATTGAGGGGGCCCAGTGTATTATGGATGCGGTCACATGTACGCTATTTATTTAAACTTTAGTCGGCCCTCCAACGGTCTGAGGGGACAGTGAACGGCCCCCATAATGTAAGTTTGGGGACCCCATGATTTCTAATTCTATTAATGACAAGCAATTGGTTATGGTGCACACAGAACATAATGGTCACTATTAACTTTTAAGTTTTTTATAAGAACTGTGATAGGACTCTGCCGTGTGGTTACACCTAAAGAACAGAACTAGGGACAATGACCCAATCACTTTAAAATAGCTGAAAATCCTGTGTTTTTGCTGGCAAATCAACAGAAGAAACATTCAAGAAGGTTCAATAAAGTTAAATGACCATTACTCCCTCCCTATGAACCCACAGAGGGATCCTCATGACCTATTTTAATACATTTTGCAGCTTGTAATGATTTCATCTTACAGCCGCCCCCACTGGTCAAAACAGATCTTTTTACAGGCTTTACACTAGACTTTGAACACTCTCCTGTCCATTTCAACCTCAATGGTGCTATTTACTAAGGGTCGCACGCAGCACTTTTGTCGGACTTTGCACGTTGGACAGGTATGTGTCGTGCACTAAATTTTAAAAGTGATTGTAGGAGGGAATGAGGTTCATGGACAACAACTTGTATAAGAAGATCCCATCCAGCGCCAGCGGTGATGCTCTCTATGAGAATGTCCTCTGGTTTTATCAGGATGGATTTTGATGGTAAATACCTTTGAAAGGTATGCCATTTGTTACCAATAATCAAAATAGACCACTAGGGGCATAGGGGCTGGTGGGTAGCATTACAGCCCTGCAGCGTGTTAAAAAGTATATCACACAATATTCAGTTGGAGACCATTAAGAGTTAAAACTGATAGACATACAGCGGCTGTACACGAGATGTTGACATATAGTGTATGGGATGAGCTACTGTACATTCCATAAAGCCTACAATATATAATTACCATATAGGGACACAGAACTCCAACACTACAACACACCTCTACTAGGACTATATATGACGTACGGACGTGTCATGGCGGCTGATACGGCTGATACTAAGGGCTGTACCGAGAGGCTGTTACATAGGGGCTAGAACTCAAGGCTACAACATTGCTGGATCACATCGCTCACAACTGTAAACTAACTGCTCTGTACACATCTCGAACGACACACTGTGAGAAGACAAGACAGACAGAGTGTAATGTATCAAAATATATGAAGAGCCACGGGAAGAGGATGGAACCTCCCGGCCATTACAGAACAGTTACTCCACTGACACTGAATGACATGGGACACGTGCTGAATTTATTTGACGCTAAGTATCTATTGTATCCTGATTCTATGCAACCTGGTGATGCCAATAAAGGAGACTTATTTATAAGTTCATCGTACTTCTGGTGCGTCACCGCATGTGACCGTATTTGGAGATAATCGCTTGACACAATGTGTAGCCTTATCGTTGTATCAATTATTCATTTAACAATCACACACAGTATACAATAAAAACAATATCTATTTATTAGCATCCACTTACAATGGCGAGCCTGCGATATGATTGTTCAGTCTGAAGAGGCGGAGAAGGAATCGTCCCTTGAAGACATTTCAAACGTCACGATCGTAGAAACTGAGAACTCTGACGAAGGACAACAGGTGCAGGACCCAGGTTGTAAGTATGGAAATCATTGATTCTTTATAAGAAAGTAACTTAGAGTTTAAGTTTGTGCCTTGTGATCAGTCAGATCTAGAAACTGTTTGGTTGAGTTTATATAATGAATGTCAAAGAGAACAGAAGATACGAGAGGAAACGTGTTACAGTCAGTAAAGACAAGAGAAATTGAGGAACATGTTGCATATTGGTAAAAGTCTATCATAGGTGTGCTAGACAGATCCTAGCTAAGAAACCTACTGCTATCTCTAAGACAGATAATATGACCTAGGAGAGAGATAGTGACAGTAAGGACGTGTGATGATGTAACTCAGCAGAGTGATCAGGGACAGGTCCTGTGTCCTCTCTGAGGAGGGGACCTCGTGTGTTTTTCCAGAAACAGCATTGGAGATGAAAGAATCCAGCCTGAAGTTAAAAATGCAGAAGCATTTTATTATCTGGCAAAGAGGTTCCCATGTAATGATGCTAAATCCATGTGTGCAGGAATCATGAATCTTTGAGAGCTTTGTGGAGAAATTTGATGTATCTATTGAACAGAAAAATCAGTTGGTTAAAATGTGGCTTCCTCTAGAGTTTCCAGGCGACAGAATTAGAAAATTCACTGAATGACGAGTCTAGGAGTGGTCACATGACAGTGACGTAGACAGATTGAAGAAGTTACTCTGGTGCACTACAAGTGACAGCATGCCTTCATATGAGATTTTACATGAGCTGGAAATGGTAGAAAGGAATTACATTCGCGTTCTTGTCATGTTGAGAGAACGTGTAAAGCAATGGAATTTGTAATCCTCACTCATAATGAGCGAAATTCATTAAAATTATGCATTCCTTACGCGTGCTGCACTTTTGTATTTGGCCTCAGATCATACTTCTTTATTCAAAAGTTTTGCCTAATTTTTAGTATACTGTTAAAGCAAAGCAAGAACCAATCACAGGTCATAGAAGAACTAAGGCAGACCAAAGAGACAGATAGTTCTACATACAATAGTAGGACAATCTCACCCCCCTAAACACATTACACAAAGTATCTGCCCCCAAGAAGACACATGAGACAACCACATATCTATCAAGAAGCGCAATTTACAATAGAGCGGAACAATTATTCTTTTATGAAAAATTATGAATTATCGTACCAACGTATGTAATTGTCTTTACCTTTAAGATGTTAGAGAAGGGTGTAAGGCCTTTCTAACCCACAAGTCATCTATTTATGAATGTAAATGACATTGATATCCATGTGCCTGGTCCGCAGAAAGATCTCCTGGAACAGGAGGGAAGGTACAAAATTAGTCGAAGGGTCCTGGTAAATATGGATATCTTCCTTCAGTCATCGATTCTAGGATAAAGCCACGCTCTTGTCTAATATAGAACAGATACAGTGAACAGAAACCCTGAATTTTCAATGACATACATCAGCATAGATCACGGGAGATTACACGACATGACTAGTGTGTTGCGCCGTAAGTACAGACCGCGGAGTCTCCCCATCTAAGGTATGATTTGGTGTTACCACTTGTCCTTAACCACCAGGAAATCGACCCGCTTGCTGGAGTAATGACAGTTCTGCTTATTTCTTTTTGTTTCATACATTGTTGGTACACTGTGAAACGATAGATCTATCGGTTGTATGCGACAAGTGTGTTATTTGTCAGAGATACAAAGGTTAATGTGAGGTCACACTGATACAAAGAGTCTGCTCTAGATTGCGTGGACTAGTGTCAGGGCATGCTCCCCTTTATTCCTTGCATAATGAGTAGAAGCACGGCAATAAATTATCTAGAGTCAAATTCGACCTGTCTCTTAGTTATTACATCTTTCAACTTTTGTGAATTATTGTTGTTTAATTGATTCTATGACTATTTCTTTTTTTTCTGACAAAAGTTACGGAAAATAAGCAGTAAATGATCCATGATAACTAATAATTGTGCCGACCGTCTACAGTGCATGAAAGTCTAACCAATAGACAGTTATTACTCATCATACGCTTCATTGCAACTACCTATTCTGTGCAACGGAACTGGAACCATCAACAGGTGGTCCCCACCCTCTGTATCTCATAAAGAAAGTTACTTGCTCGCATGAGATGAATCATGCTTAGCATGAATAGTACGGGTCAGCTGAGGACACAATGTGGTGACATTATGATACCCACGGTACCCCCTCCGATCATTACTCTCTGTCAGTCTATCATTATATATCAATAATATATATATGTAGCAGTCTAACTGTACTGTACTCGTATATATATTATCTGGCTAGTGGACAATGTGTTTCTATCGTAACACTTGGATGATCATGCCTGCGTGCTGTGCTGTCTCTTGTGTAAGTCTTACTCAGCCTATTAGAACTTCAACCGCAAACTAAGAAGAAATAATTTGATATGTGATTATGTGATCACAATGAAGTACTCACATCTAAAGCTTCACTCGGTCAAATGCGCACAGTTAATCAGAAATTACGTATTATCATTAATGAACATGAATGAGAGCCACATAATCCACAGTATGTTGGGAGTGGGGGAGGCTGAGTGTGGAGGCATGCTGCGTGATGATGAAGAAGCGCCAATGTGATGTCTCATACCTGAAGACGATCAACCTACAAAGTCTCACAGTGACGAACAACCTTATCGTTTCCAGAACAACAACATGTAGGTTCTAGACTTCACAGTGGGCATTCTCCTTGTTACTATTCTAATAACTTCTACTTGGTTACTCGATATTTCTAATATATCACGTCTTATTTATTGCATAATTTATTTTAAGGACACCATGTAGCCCCTGATTACAGGTACAGACGGTTCAACAACATGACGGACATAACATGTGCCCTTGTAAGAAAGGAACATTACTGCTTACTGTTGTTTATCTTTGGGGTCTGTTGCACGGTTATTATGATGACAATCACTGACAGTTACAGCTGGCTGGACTATAAGATAACGCAATATGATGTCTGGTACGATTCGCTTGCAAGGAGCGGGTAGTCTACAAGGACTCACGGGAGCTGTTATCTCTGCTGCACTTCAGAGAGTCGGTACTAGACACAATGAGGGATTGGTCCTACAGAGATCAATAATGACAGTGCATCTTCCTATCTCCAGACTAACTCCAGTTGTATATACAGGATGTAAATTCAAATGTTGCAGTAGGGCCTCACATAAATCGAATTAACGCGAGGATCAGTAAAAATGTGATAAAGATTGAACTGTGGTTCACTATTATTAACAGAAGGTGTAGTACGTATTACACTAGGCAGAATAAGCCAGCTATAGCATGAGATAAGTTAATGTTTATTAACCAAGCTTGAGAAACACATCAATTTTATTGATAAATATTAGGTACTGAATCATATACAATATGGGATATTTCTAAGGATCTGTGAACTAAAGTGTCTGTATCTTAAGCTTTAGGAATCCAACACAAGTTCCAACAATTGGAGGAGTATTTATGCTTTCTACCTTTGAAACCTGCAATGTGATATTGGTTATTATTCGTATATGCTTAATTAATATATATATAAATATTCTGATAATATAAAGCAATATTAATGACATTCAGTTTAACATGTAATATTATAGACAACATAATGAATGATATTGGTTCACTGTGTTACGTCTATGAATCTAGGCGCTGTAAATTGTCACCACCTTTGGTGTAAAGATAGGGGTCAAGAGGTGCTTGTAGCCAAACTAAGTCGCTCTCACAGCACCTATACAGGGAAAAGACGCTCCCTCTTGTTATGGCATGAACAGGATATCCAGCAAGTGTGTGCTGTCCGACGCGAGCTTGCATCAATTCCGGCTTACCGAGGCGCTCTCGTTGTCGCAGCGAACTGGAGGCCGCTCGCGGAGGCGTAACGGAACTGGGAACCGGATCCATGACTGTTCACCTGTGATACGACTCTCATGGAAGTGCATCTGGTACAGATGAGTCTCTATCGATGCACATGCATGCTTACAGCTATATGGACTTGTGATACTCCCAATGAAATTAGTGGACTGAGTGTTATCAGGATAGTGTTTTGGCAAACTGTCAAAAGAAATTCTTTTGCCTACCTGTGAGGAACAGGGTTACTGAAAGCCTGATTATTGATCAACCAATCTGGACTGTTATACTCTGACTACAGTACCAGTCTCCTCAGACGCAACGGATGAAGTCTTTGACCACGACTCGGGTGATGGTTTTCAAGGCTTCATCAACCCAAGAAGGTGCAGGTGCTCCTCTGCCTAGGAGGTGGTGACGGGAACAATCTATTGTCTACCTTAGAAGCGCTGTCTGCGTTGAAGCCAGCCCAGAACTTTACTTCAGTCGGATTAATGCTGATACCCTTGGCAATGCTTCATCACAGCTTTCCAGGAAAAGCATAGAGTGATTCCCCAGGAGCAACGAGAATTCTTTCGAGTCAGTCCGTTCCAAGGAGTGACAAGATATCAGGAGGTAACTACAGGTTCATCACAAGGAACTTTACTTTACTTAGAACTATCCTAAGACTTGTTGGTTAACATACGGAAGAAAATTAACAATCCAGAGAAAGTAATGAAGGTTCTGCCACATAATAATTCTATCAACATCGATTAAGGAGACAGAACTAAAGGACTGTAGCATCAATCCTTCTACTGAGCAGATGACAGAAAGCTTCATCTAGGTTTTTAAGACTTAGATTATAGTTACACACGTATCTTCTTTTTTGATCACAGATTCATAACATTTGATATCCTATAAATGGATATGCGATTATTTTATATGCAACAATGTATTTATTTGGACCATTCTCCAACAAGAAGAAAGATAATCATGAGATGTATGATTGAATATTGTAGAATGTATTTTGAGGGATCGACAATGTAACTCACCCTACAGGTGAGGGGGAAGCTGTAGTGAAAAAATGAGAATATACTATTCACAATATTCCATTTCATGCCCATAGACATAGAGAAAGCCTGTGAGTCCTTAACACACCACATAGACAAAGAGAAAGCTTGAGAGTCCTTCACACACCACATAGACATAGAGAAAGCCTGTGAGTCCTTCACACACCACATAAACATAGAGAAAGCCTGTGAGTCCTTCAAACACCACATAGACATAGAGGAAACCTGTGAGTCCTTCACACACCACATAGACATAGAGAAAGGCTGCGAGTCGTTCACACACCACATAGACATAGAGAAAGGCTGTGAGTCGT
Organism: Engystomops pustulosus; assembly: GCA_019512145.1. Lineage (NCBI taxonomy): Eukaryota > Metazoa > Chordata > Amphibia > Anura > Leptodactylidae > Engystomops > Engystomops pustulosus. The sequence goes on from CM033649.1 coordinate 92,189,351, forward strand.
TCACACACCACATAGACATAGAGAAAGCCTGTGAGTCCTTCACACACCACATAGA
>CM033649.1:92189613-92403039 GCA_019512145.1 Engystomops pustulosus
CCGCATAGATATAGAGAAAAGCCTGTGAGTCCTGCATATTCACATAATCATAGAGAAATCTGTGTGGTCCTTCACACACCACATAGACATAGAGGAAGCTGTGAGTCCTTCACATACCACATAGAATAGAGAAAGCCTGTGGAGTCCTTCCACAACCACATAGAACATAGAGAAGCCTGTGAGTCCTGCAATTCCACATACGCATAAAGAAAGCCTGTGAGTCCATTTACACTCCACATAGACATAGAGAACCGTGATGTCCTTCACACACAACACAGACATATAGAAAGACTGTGAGTCTTCAACACCACATAGCCTAGAGAAAGCCTGTGAGGTCCTGCATATTCCACAAATCATAGATAAAGCCTGTGAGTCCTGAGTCCTTCACACAACATAGACATAGAGAAAGCCTGAGTCCTGTTACTTCCACATAACCATAAGAAAACCTGTGAGTCCATTTACACCACATAGAATTGAGAGCATGTGAGTCCTGGATACTCCAAATAGTTGAAGAGCAAGCCTGTGAGTCTGGAATATTCCACACAGTCCATATAGAAAGCACCGCCATGTGAGCTGGCCAAGAGTAAGTTCTGGAGCTAAACTTCATCTATCATAGAGAAATCTTGAAGTAATCCTTCTCATTATATATGAAGGAGTGATCTGAAAAAGCCAGTGAGCCCATGTTTCCAATTTCAACACTATAAAAACATCCCTGTACGTAAGGAGCTCCCCCTAGTGGTAGCTGCAGGCAGAATATCTTATCATCTAATCAGGGTACCCCAAAATACGCCGGCGGCCACATGCGGCCGCGAACCGTTTCGATCCGGCCCCGACAATTGGTGCGCCAGGAACGCGCCAGGAAGCTCCTGCCCGTCACTGTATACTGCCGGTGCGCCCGGAAACGACCGCTCGAGCACTATTACTGGAGCGATGTGGCCGGAATACAACCCGGCGCACATCGCTCATGAACGAGGCTACGCGTCCGCGCGGATGACGTCATCACGCGCCCGCGCACCCTTCTGCCCGGACGCGGCAGAAGATAGAAGACTTAGTGAGTACAGGGTTTTTATTTTTTTATTAATTATGAGGGCAGTTTAGGAAATATTAATTATGAGGGCAGCATAGGAAATAATTATTATGATGGAGATAGGATATAATTTGGGCAGCATAGAAATAATTAATTATGGGGCAGACATAGAAATAATTGGCATATGGCATGTAGGGGCAGCTATAGGAAATAATTAATTATGAGGGGCAGCATAGGAAATAATTAATTATGAGGGCACATGAGGCAAATAATTAATTGAGGGAAGCATAGGATAATTAATTATGAGGGGCCAGCATGTTGAAATAATGTAATTATGAGGGGCATGCATAGGAATAATTAATTATGAGGGCAGCATGAAATAATTATTATGAGGGGCAGCATAGGAAATAATTAACTTAGAGGGGGCTCGATGGAAATAATTAATATGAGGGCAGCATAGGAAATAATTATATGAGGGGCAGCATAGGAATAATTAATGTAAGGGTAGCATAGGAAATAATAATGGTGAGGGGCAAGGCAATAAGGGATAGGAAAAATTGGGGAAGGAATAATTAATGGTGGGGTATAGGAAATAATTAATTATGAGGGCAGTTTAGTAATTAATGGGGGGAGGCATATTCAATAATTAATGGAGAAAGGTCCCAGTATATTATTAATTAATTGGCCCAATATATAAAATAGTTCACAGGGGTGCAGTACGGTTATATTAAATAATTAATTGAGGGGGCCCAGTGTATTATGGATGCGGTCACATGTACCGCTTATTTTATTTAAACTTTAGTCGGCCCTCCAACGGTTGGAGGGGACAGTGAACGGCCCCCATAAGAAGTTTGGGACCCCCAGATCTAATTCTATTAATGACAAGCAATTGGTTATGGTGCACACAGAACATAATGGTCACTATTAACTTTTAAGTTTTTTATAAGAACTGTGATAGGACTCTGCCGTGTGGTTACACCTAAAGAACAGAACTAGGGACAATGACCCAATCACTTTAAAATAGCTGAAAATCCTGTGTTTTTGCTGGCAAATCACAGAAGAAACATTCAAGAAGTTCAATAAAGTTAAATGACCTTCAGCCCTCCCTATGAACCCACAGAGGGATCCTCATGACCTATTTTAATACATTTTGCAGCTTGTAATGATTTCATCTTACAGCCGCCCCCACTGGTCAAAACAGATCTTTTTACAGGCTTTACACTAGACTTTGAACACTCTCCTGTCCTTTCAACCTCAATGGTGCTATTACTAAGGGTCGCACGCAGCACTTTTGTCGGACTTTGCACGTTGGACAGGTATGTGTCGTGCACTAAATTTTAAAAGTGATTGTAGGAGGGAATGAGGTTCATGGACAACAACTTGTATAAGAAGATCCCATCCAGCGCCAGCGGTGATGCTCTCTATGAGAATGTCCTCTGGTTTTATCAGGATGGATTTTGATGGTAAATACCTTTGAAAGGTATGCCATTTGTTACCAATAATCAAAATAGACCACTAGGGGCATAGGGGCTGGTGGGTAGCATTACAGCCCTGCAGCGTGTTAAAAAGTATATCACACAATATTCATTGGAGACCATTAAGAGTTAAAACTGATAGACATACAGCGGCTGTACACGAGATGTTGACATATAGTGTATGGGATGAGCTACTGTACATTACATAAAGCCTACAATATATAATGTACCATATAGGGACACAGAACTCCAACACTACAACACACCTCTACTAGGACTATATATGACGTACGGACGTGTCATGGCGGCTGATACGGCTGATACTAAGGGCTGTACCGAGAGGCTGTTACATGGGGGCTAGAACTCAAGGCTACAACATTGCTGGATCACATCGCTCACAACTGTAAACTAACTGCTCTGTACACATCTCGAACGACACACTGTGAGAAGACAAGACAGACAGAGTGTAATGTATCAAAATATATGAAGAGCCACGGGAAGAGGATGGAACCTCCCGGCCATTACAGAACAGTTACTCTCTCTGACACTGAATGACATGGGACACGTGCTGAATTTATTTGACGCTAAGTATCTATTGTATCCTGATTCTATGCAACCTGGTGCATGCCAATAAAGGAGACTTGTTTATAAGTTCATCGTACTTCTAGGTGCGTCACCGCATGTGACCGTATTTGGAGATAATCGCTTGACACAATGTGTAGCCTTATCGTGTATCAATTATTCATTTAACAATCACACACAGCATACAATAAAAACAATATCTATTTATTAGCATCCACTTACAATGGCGAGCCTGCGATATGATTGTTCAGTCTGAAGAGGCGGAGAAGGAATCGTCCCTTGAAGACATTTCAAACGTCACGATCGTAGAAACTGAGAACTCTGACGAAGGACAACAGGTGCAGGACCCAGGTTGTAAGTATGGAAATCATTGATTCTTTATAAGAAAGTAACTTAGAGTTTAAGTTTGTGCCTTGTGATCAGTCAGATCTAGAAACTGTTTGGTTGAGTTTATATAATGAATGTCAAAGAGAACAGAAGATACGAGAGGAAACGTGTTACAGTCAGTAAAGACAAGAGAAATTGAGGAACATGTTGCATATTGGTAAAAGTCTATCATAGGTGCTGCTAGACAGATCCTAGCTAAGAAACCTACTGCTATCTCTAAGACAGATAATATGACCTAGGAGAGAGATAGTGACAGTAAGTGACGTGTGATGATGTAACTCAGCAGAGTGATCAGGGACAGGTCCTGTGTCCTCTCTGATGGAGGGGACCTCGTGTGTTTTTCCAGAAACAGCATTGGAGATGAAAGAATCCAGCCTGAAGTTAAAAATGCAGAAGCATTTTATTATCTGGCAAAGAGGTTCCCATGTAATGATGCTAAATCCATGTGTGCAGGAATCATGAATCTTTGAGAGCTTTGTGGAGAAATTTGATGTATCTATTGAACAGAAAAATCAGTTGGTTAAAATGTGGCTTCCTCTAGAGTTTCCAGGCGACAGAATTAGAAAATTCACTGAATGACGAGTCTAGGAGTGGTCACATGACAGTGACGTAGACAGATTGAAGAAGTTACTCTGGTGCACTACAAGTGACAGCATGCCTTCATATGAGATTTTACATGAGCTGGAAATTGGTAGAAAGGAATTACATTCCGTTCTTGTCATGTTGAGAGAACGTGTAAAGCAATGGAATTTGTAATCCTCACTCATAATGAGAATTCATTAAGAATTCTCTTCCTTACTGACGGCTGCACTTTTTGTATTTGCACTCAGATCATAACCTTCTTTTTCAAGTTGTTTGCCTAAATTTTTATGTATACTGTTTAAAGCAAAGCAAGAACCAATCACAGGTCATCAGAAGAACCTAAGCAGACAAAGAGACAGATAGTTCTACTACGAAGAGTAGAAATCTACCCCCCCTAACCATTACCCACAAAGTATCTGCCCCCAAGAAGACAATGCTAGAACCACACATATCTATCAAGAAGGCGCAATTTACACATAGACGCGGAACATTTCCTTCTTTTATGAAAATATGAATATTCGTACCAAGTATGTATTGTCTTTCCCTTTAAGATGTGTAGACGAAGGTAGTAAGCCTTCTAACCACAACGTCATCTATTTACTGAATGTAAATGACAGTTGATATCCATGTGCCTGGGTCCAGCAGAAAGCATCTCCTGAACAGGAGGGAAGGTACAATTAGTCACGAAGAGTCCTGGTAAATGTGATATCTTTACTTCAGTCATCGAGTTCTAGATAAAGCCACGCTCTTGTCTATTCATAGAAAGATACAGTGAACAAAACGCTGATTTTCAACTGCAATAATGCAGATAGATCACCCGGAGATTACTACAACATCGACTAGGTATTGAGCCTAAGTACAGACCGCGTTGATCCTCCACCACTCTGAATTGCCATGACTCGGTGTACTCGACTTGTCCTTAACCACCGTGAAATCGACCCCTTGTGGAAATGACAGTTCTGCCTTTACTTTTTTTTTTCATCACCATGTTGGTACACTGTGAAAACGATAGATCATCGGTGTATAGCCGACAGTGTGTTTATTTGTCAGAGATAAAAGCGTTATGTTGAGGTCACCTGATACAAATGAGTTGCTCTAGTTTTGCGTGGATAGTTCAGCAGCCCTCCCCTTTTATTTCCTTGCATAATAGTAGAAGCACGGCATAAATTATTAGAGTCAATTCGCTCTCGTCTCAGTTATTATCATCTTTCAACTTTTGTGATATTATTGTTGTTTTAATTGATTCTATGCGTACCTTTGCATTTTTTTTTTCTGACAAAAGTTACAGGAAAAAAAGCAGCTAAATGATCACACATGATAATAAATAATTATGCGACGTCCTAAGTGCATGAAAGGTCTAACCAATAGAGTTATTACTACATCATAAGCTTCTAACTTACCATTCTCAGCTGCAACGAACCTGAACCATCAACAGGTGGTCCCACTTCTCTGTATCTCATAAGAAGAGGACTTGCTGCATGAGAATGAATTCAGGCTTAGCATGAATAGTAGGGTCCAGCTGATGTGACACTGTGGTGACATTAATACCCGCACGCGTACTTCCGATACTCTACTCTCTGTCATTTGCATATATTCAATAATATCATTATATTGTCAGAGTCTATTTGTTCTAATACTATTTCTGGACGTGGAAAATGTGGTTTTGATGGGTCAACACTCGTGATATCCTCAGTGCTGTGCTGTCTCTTGTGTAAGCTTACCAGACCCCTATTTGAACTTCAACCCGGCAAACTAATGATACGAAATAATGTGTGATATGTGATTATGTGATCCACAATGAAGTACTTCACTCTAAAGCGTCACTCGGTTAAATGCGCACAGGTTAATAGAAATTACAGTATAATTCATTAATGAACAATGAATGGGCCACATAATCCACAGTATGTTGCGGAGTGGGTGGAGGTGAGTGTGGAGCAGCATGCTGCAGTGATGATGAAGGATGAGCGCCACTGTGATGTCTCATAACTGAAGACTGATAACCTACAAACTCTCAGCATTGAGAACATACTCTTTCGTTTCCAACAACACAGTTGTTAGTCTAGGACTTCACATGGGGCTTCGATCTCTGATACTTCTATATATTTACTGGGGTAACATCGTTTTCAATATAATGCCTTCTTTTATATTGCTAATTATTCTTAAGGACAATTGCCCCTGATTCACAAGTACATTGGTTCTCAACAACATAGAGGACATAACATGTGCCACTTGTATAAGGAACTTACTGCTCTATGTGTTTATCCTTTGGGGTTGTTTACAAACGGTTATTAGTGAACCCAATCATCGTACAGTATCAGTATGACTTACTACAGATACCAATAGATCGATATCTGGTACCGATTCGCTTTGCAAGGACGGAGTGCTACAAGGTACTCACGAGCTTTAGTCTCTGACTCCTTACAGAAGTCGTATCAGACACAATAGGGATTGGTTCAGAGTCTATGACAGCGATCTTGGCCTTATCCAGACGAATCGATTGTTAGAACACGATAGAAGCTAAATTCAATGGTTCAGTAGGGCCTACATAAACTACGATATAACGCACGTGCACCAGTAACAGAGACTGTGAATGACGAACTGTTGGTTCCACTATATTATTCAACAGAACGATGTAAGACAATTAACTTAGGCAGAAACAGCCAGTATAGTTCACTGTAGATAATTGGAATGGTTATAACCAAGAGCTTGTCTGAATACTACATAAGTTATTGAATTTAGGTACTGAATCATATACAATATGGTATCTTCTAAGGTATCTGTGAAACTAAAGTGTTTATGCTTAGTTTAAGAATCACACAACGTTCCACACAATTGGAGTGAGATTTAATATTTCCTACCTTTGGAAACCTGCAATGTGATATCTGGTGCTATTATTGTATCATGTTAATTAATATAACTCATATAATGATATTCTGATAATTAAAGCAATATTAATGACATTCAGTTAACATTAATATATAGACCAAATCAATGATATGGTTCACTGTGTACGCTTCTATGCAATTAGTCGTCTGTAATTGGTCACCAACTGCTTTTGGTGTAGGATGAGGGGCAAAGCGCTGCTTGTAGCCAAGATACGTCGCGTCCAAGCACCCATACGGTGGAAAAGACCTCCTTGATTAGGCATGACACAGATCATCAGGCAAGTGATGTGCCCTGCCGATCGCGCAGCTGTCAAGTGGGCTACGAGCGCTTCGTGGTCGCATGAACAGAATGCCTTGAGGCGTACGTGACCACGTGGAACGGATGTATGAGTGTTAACCTGTGGAACGGACCTATGGAATCGTGTAGTACTGTGATTACACGATGGGTCCATGACGGTGCTACGATGATCTTACGCATATATGGACTTGTGATACTCCAGATGAAATTAGTGGACTGAGTCTTATCAGGAAGTGTTTTGTGCAAACTGTCAAAAGTAAATTCTTGCCTACTGGAGGAAAAGGGTTACTGAAAGCTGATTATTGATCAACCATCTGGACTGTTATACTCTGACTACAGTACCGGCTCCCTCAGACGCAACGGATGAGTCCTTTTCACGACTCGGTGATGGTTTTTCAAGGCTTATCAACCCAAGAAGAGTTGCAAGGTGTCCCTGCCTAGGATGGTGACGGAGAACAATCTATTGTCTCCTAGAGAGCGCTGTCACGTAGACGCCAGCCACGAACTTTACTTCGAGCGGATTACATGCATGTACCCTTGGCAATGCTCATCACAGCTTTCCAGGACAAGAGCAAGAGTGACTTCCCCAGGAGAAGAAAGAATTTCTTTCGAGTCAGTCCGTTCCAGGAGTGACACAGATAGAGGAGGTAACTACACGGGTTCATCACAAGGACTTTACTTGTTACATTAGATAACTATCCTAGACTGTTGGTTACATACTGGAAGAAAATAACAATCCGAGAAATGATAATGAAGGTTCTGCACATAATAATCTATCAACAGTTCGATAAGAGTGCACAGAACTTAAGGACTGTATCAAATCTTCTACGAGAGATGCAGAAGAAGCTTCATCTAGTTTAGACTTAGTTTATAGTATACACACTTATCTTCTTTTTGATCACAGTGATTCATAACATTTGTATCTATAAAGATGGGATAATGCTGATATTTTATATCAGAACAATGTATTTATTGGACCATTCTCCAACAAGAAGAAAGATAGATCATGAGATGTATGATTGATAGTTTAAATGTATTTTGAGGGATCGACAATGTAACTCACCCTACAGGTGAGGGGGAAGCTGTAGTGAAAAAATGAGAATATACTATTCACAATATTCCATTTCATGCCCACATAGACATAGAGAAAGCCTGTGAGTCCTTCACACACCACATAGATATAGAGAAAGCCTGTGAGTCCTTCACACACCGCATAGATATAGAGAAAGCCTGTGAGTCCTGCATATTCCACATAATCATAGAGAAAGTCTGTGAGTCCTTCACACACCACATAGACATAGAGGAAGCCTGTGAGTGAGTCCTGCTTACTCCACATAACCATAAAGAAACCCTGTGAGTCCATTTACACCACATAGACATTGAGAAAGCATGTGGATCCCTGGATACTCCAATAGTTGAGAGCAAGCCTGTGAGTCCGAATATTCCACACAGTCCATATAGAAAGCCTGTGAGTCTGGCAAAGAGTAAGTCGTGAGTCCAATCCTTCATCTACTCATAGAGAATCTTGCAAGTAATCCTTCTCATTATATATGAAAGTGATGTGAGCAAAAGCCATGAGCCCATGTTTCCAATTTCAACACTTAAAACAATCCCTGTACGTAAGGACTCCCCCTAGTGGTAGCTCAGGCAGAATCATCTTTATCATCTAATCGGTACCCCAAACTACCCGGCGGCCACATGCGGCCCGCGCAACCGTTTCGATCCGGCCCCCCCCGACACTTGTGGCGCCAGGACAGCGCCAGGAGCTCCTGCCGGTCACTGTATACTGCTCGGTGCGCCCGGAAACGCCGCTCGAGCACTATTACTGGAGCGATGTGGGCCGAATACAACCCGGCGCACATCGCTCCATGAACGAGGCTACGCGTGAGCCGCGCGATGACGTCATCACGCGCCCGCGCACCCTTCCTGCCCGGACGCGGCAGAAGATAGAAGACTATGTGAGTACACAGGGTTTTTTATTTTTTTATAATTATAGGGGCAGTTTAGGAAATATTAATTATGAGGGGCAGCATAGGAAATATTATATGATGGGCAGCATAGGAAATAATTAATTATGATGGGCAGCATAGAAATAATTAATTATGAGGGCAGCATAGAAATATTAATTATGAGGGGCACATCGGCCAAAATATTCATTATAGGGGGCAGCATAGGAAATTTTAATTATGAGGGGCATCATAGTGAAATAATTAATTATGAGGGGCAGCATAGTAACATAATTAATTATTAGGGGCGCATTAGGAAATAATTAATTATGAGGGCATCATAGGAAATAATTATATGAGGGACAGCATAGGAATATTAATTATGAGGGGCAGCATCGGAATAATTAATTAGTGAGGGGCAGCATAGAATAATTATTATGAGGGCGCATAGGACATAATTAATTAGGGGGCCACATAGATGAATAATTAATTATAAGGGGTACGCCAGGAATATTAATGGTGAGGGCGCATAGGAATAATTAATTATAAGGGTAAGCATAGTAATAATTAATGGTGAGGGGCAAGCATAGGAATAATTAATGTGGCGGTATAGGAATAATTAATTATGGGGGGCAGTTTAGTAATTAATGGGGGGGAGGCATATTCAATAATTAATGGAGAAGAGTCCCAGTATATTAATTAATTAATTGGCCCAATTATAAAATAGTTCACAAGGGGGTGGTCAGTACCTGTATATTAATAATTAATTGAGGGGGCCCAGTGTTATATGGATGCGGTCACTTGTACCGCTATTTTATTTTTAAAAACTTTAGTCACCCTCCAACGGTCTGGGAGGGGACAGTGAACGGCCCCCCTATGTAATAAGTTTGGGGACCCCTGATCTAATTCTATTAATCGACAAGCAAATTGGTTTGGTGCACAGAACATAAGTGGTCCTATTACTTTTAAGTTTTTTATAAAACTGGGAATAGATCTCGCCGTGTGTTTACGACTAGACATGAACTAGGGACATGACCCAATCACTTAAAATAGCTGAAATCTGTGGTTTTTTGCTGGCAAATAAACAGAAGAAAACATTCAAGAATGGTTCAATAAAGTTTAAATGACCTTTCATTCCAACCCTCCCTATGAACCCACAGAGCGATCCTCATGACCTATTTTAATACATATTTTGCAATCTTAGTAAGATTTCATTTTACAGCGCCCCCACTGTAAAACAGATCTTTTTATCAGGCTTCTAACCAATAGACTTTGGAACACTATCCTGTCCTTTTCAACCTCAATGTGTCATTTAATAAGGGTCGCACGCGTCACTTTTGGTCGGACTTTTGCACGGTTAGGACAGGTATTTGTCCGTGCAAATTTTAAAAATTGATTTTCGAGGGAACTGGTGTCAGGTACTCGCGTGTGTGATAAGAAGATTCCCCACATCCCTGTGCCACCTGTGTGTGCTCTTATGAGATGTCCTCCCTGGTTTTATCATGATGGATTTTGATGGTAAATACCTTTGAAAGGGTAGCCCATTTTTACCAATTATCAAAATAGACACTGGTTGGCATAGGGCTGAGTGGGTAGCATTACAACAGCCCGGCAGCGGTTAAAAGTATATCGCCAATATTCAACTTGGAGACCATTAGAGTTAACTTGATAGAATCACGAGCTGTACACGAACTGTGACATATAGTGTATGGGATGAGCCTACTGTAATACATAAAGCCTAAATATATATATACCATATATGGGACACAGACTTCCTACCACTACAAGACAACCCTCTACTAGGACTATATATGGAACCACTAACGTACCGTGTCATGTAGCGGCTGATCCGGTCATACGTAAAAGGGCTGATCCGAGAGGTGAAAAGGAAAAGAACATTTATACAGAGAGAGAAATTGTTGTCTTATCACATCAGAATCATCACAAAAAGATGCTTAGACAGCGAACAACGCAGAATCAACAATAGAGAGAGGAGAGAAACAGGCCAACAAGCTAAGACCAAACATGAGAAGCAACCTGCACTGCTCTCGACATCTGAACGACACATGGAAGAAGACAGACAAGGCGAGTGGTAATGTACGTACAAATATATAAGAGACCCCTCAAACAGGGAACAGCATCGGGGTGATAAGGATGAGCACTCGACCGTAGCGCGATACACTAGGTAAGCACGGAACATCATGCTCTCGCTCCTGATACGAGCTGACTGCACCCGTTTGCCCGCACACCCTCTTGCTATATACACCGCTAACAGAGTATCATATTGTATCCCCCTATTCTCCCCAAACCTGGATGCAGCTCCAACTACATCCCTATGGCTACTATATTTTCAAAAGTATCATCATTGTAGGTCACGTTGCTAACTACTGTGACATGTGGGGTGGCCTCACCCAACGCGCTAGAGACCACCCCGCTCTGTCCTAGATCGTTAGGGCTGTGGGTCGTGGTTTCTCGCCCTGTGTCTGTGCGACCACTTATCTCACTACTTCCAATTGTGTGTCACGTGCGTGTGTGACATTGTCTCATAGCGTTGACACTTTATCATCACACACGACACGTGAGGGCTTGGGCTCATCTGTACAGCTTCTCTTTACTCTCCTATTTGTGTCGAGCCTCCCGTGATATGATTGTTCAGTCTGAAGTAGCGGAAAGGAATCGTCCCTGAAGACATTTCAACTCACGATCGTAGAAACTGAGAATCTTCATTGACGAAGTGACAACAGGTGCAGGACCCAGGTTTGTAGTATGGAAAATCATTGATTCTTTAATAGAAAGTCAACTTAGAGTTTAAGTTGTGCCTTAGTGGGTATCGCTTCGATCTAGAAATGTTTGGTTGAGTTTATATAATAATGTCAAAAGCGAACGCGAAGATACGTCGAGAGGAAACGTGTTATCAGTCCGTAAACGCTTGACAGCTCGTGAGCTATGAGCCATTGAAGGAATTTTCTTTCTCGCTCGCTATCCTATTCGGGTAAAAGTCTAATCATGAGTGTGCTATAGACAGCATCCTAGCTAAGAAACCTAACTGCTAATCTCTAAGACAGATAATATGACCTGTAGGAGAGAGATAGTGACAGTAAGGACGTGTGAGGATGTAACTCACGCAGAGTGATCAGGGACAGGTCTGCTGTCCTCTTGCGCTCAGGACAGGTGCGCGACCGCTTCGGTTGTTTCTTTTTCCAGAAACCCGCATTGGAAGATGAAAGAATCAGCCTGATCATGTTAAAAAATGCAGAAGCATTTATTAATCTGGCACAAGAGGTTCCCATGTAATGATGCTAAAAATCCATGTGTGCAGGAATCTGCAATCTTTGAGAGCTTTGTGGAGAAATTTGATTTATATTGAACAGAAAAATCAGTTGTTAAAATGTGGCTTCTCTAGAGTTTCCAGGCGATCTAGATTAGAAAATTCACTTGAATGACGAGTTAGGAGTGGGTCACATGACAGTTGCCGTAGACAGATTGAAGAGTTACTCTGGTGCCCAATACAAAAACCCAAAAAGTGACAGCATGCCTGTCATATGAGGATTTATACAGGTGAGCTGGAAATTGGTAGAAAGGAATTACATTCCGTTTCTGGTCACTGGTTGAGAGAACGGTAAAAGCAATGGAATTTGTCAATCCCCTCAACTAATGAGGAAATTCATGTAAGAAATTACTCATTCCTTACTGCGCTGCACTTGTTGATTTGGCACTCAGTATCATAAACCTTCTTTTTCAAATTTGTTCCTAATTTTTATGATCTGTTTAAAGCAAAGCAAGAACCAATCACAGGTCATCGAACAGAACCCAAGGCAGACCAAAGAGACAGATAGTTTACCTACGAAGAGTAGGACAATCTCCACCCCCTAACACATTACACAAAGTATCTGCCCCCAGAAGACACATGAAACACATATCTATCAAGAAGCGCAATTTACAACATAGAGCGGACACATTCTCTTTTATGGAAAAATATGAATATCGTACCAACGTATGTAATTGTCCTTTACCTTTAGAGTGTGTAGAGAAGGAGTAAGCCTTCTAACCACAACGTCACTCTATTTATGAATGTAAAATGACAGTTGATATCAATGTGCCTGGTTCCCAGCAAAGCATCTCCTGACAGGAGGGAAGGTACAATGCTAGTCAAGGAGTCCTGGTAAATCATGGATATCTTATTCAGTCCATCGATTCTAGGATAAAGCCACGCTCTTGTCTATCATAGGAAAGATACAGTGAACAGAAACGTGATTTCAACTGCACATATCACACAGATGAACGTGGAGATACTCAACATGCGACTAGGTGTGTTGAGCGAAGTACAGACCGCGCTGATGGTTCACCACTTGATTGTGGACTTGACTCGATTGTCCTTTAAACCACGGAAATCGACCCCCTTGTGGAGTAATGACAGTTCTGCTTTACTTTTTTTTGTTCATCACCACTGGTTGGGTACACTGTGAAAACGATAATCTATCGGTTGTATGGACAAGTGTGTTATTTGTATGAGATAAAGGTTAATGTGTAGGTCACACTGATACAAAGAGTCTTGCTCTAGTTGGTGATTAGTTGCAGGACCTTTATTCTCCTTGTCATAATAGTAGAAGCCAGGATAAATTATTTAGAGTCAAATTCACTGTCGTCCCTAGTCTTATTACTATTCCAACTTTTGTGAATTATTGTTGTATTTATTGATTCTATGATACTTTGCGTTTTTTTTTTCTGACAAACAGTTACAGGAAAAAAGCAGCTAAATGATCCACTGAATAGACTAATAATTTATGCCGACCTCTAAGTGCATAAAGTCTAACCAATAGCAGTTATTAACTAATTCATAACGTTCTGCAACTTCACTCATTCTAGTGCAACGAACCCGAAACATCACAGTGGTCCACCTTTTGTATCTCATAAGAAGAGGTTTACTGCCTATGAGATGAAATTTCACGGCTTAGCATGAATAGTACGGGTCAGCTGAGTGACACATGTGGTGACATTAATACCCGGCTGTACCCTCCGATCATCATCTCTGTCAGTTTCATTATTATCAATAATATCATTCATCATTTCATGCAGTCTATGTTTCTCGTAATATATTAGCTGGAAGTGGAAAATGTGTTTTGATGGTAACACTTTGTGATATGCTGCAGTGCTGTGCTGTCTCTTGTGTAAGTCTTACAGACATTAGAACTGTCCAACCGGCAAACTAATGAACGTAAATAATTGTGATCATGTATTCATGTGTCCACAATGAAGTACTCACTCTAAAGCGTTCACTCTGGTCTAATGCGCACAGTTAATAGAAATTACATATTACTTCATTAATGAACATGAATGGAGCCACATACTCCAGTATGTTGGGAGTGGGTGGAGGCTGAGTGTGGAGGCAGCTGCAGTGAATGATGAAATGAGGAATGTGATGTCATAACTGAAGATGATCAATACAAATCGTCTCAGCACGTGGAAATACTCTTCTGTTTCCAGAACAACATACAGTTGTTTAGGTACTTCTAGGTGATATACATGTGGGATCACGATCCTCTGTTATTTCTATAACTTCTATCTCCCTCATATTGCCTCTTTTTCAATACTTGAAGGAATGTGCCTCCTGACCACAAGTACAAGACGGTTCTCCAACAACATAGACGGACAAACATGTACTTTACTAAAAGGAACTTACTGCTTAGATGTGTTTATCCGTGTTGTCGGGTCTTCGTTTGACAAAACGGTTTATTATTGATGAACCCAATCATCGGCTGACAGTATACAGGCTGGCAATGGACGTCTACTACAGATAACGCAATAGAATGATGATCGGGTCCCGATTCCTTTGCATAGGGCGAGTGCTCAATACCCACGGGAGTGAGTCTCTGACGTGCCTTACAGGAGAGTTCTACTCAGAACAACTCAAGGTTGATTGGTTCCACAGGAATCAATAAATGACATGCTCTGGCCTCTCCAGACTGAATCCAGTATAAAGGGATGATTATTTCATGTAGGGCCATAACATAAAGTGATATTAACGCGAACGGCACTCAGGTAACAACACCCTGTGAATAAAAGATCTGAGACTTTGGTTTTCCACTTATGTATTCAACAGAACCGTGTGTACTATTCACTACAGAATACCTAGCCACTTATAGTTCATGTTAAGTTTAAGCATTGGATAAATGTAGGTATAATCATAGACAATATGGTATCTTCTAAGGATCTGTGAACTAAAGTGTCTTATGCTATGCTTTACGGAATCCAACACAAGTTCCCACAATTGGTATTGAGTATTTATTCTTTCCTACCTTTGGACAACCTGGCAATGTGATATCTGGTGCTTTATGGATCATGCTTAATTAATATACTCATATAAATATCTGATAATTAAAGCAATATTAATGACATTCATTTAACAGTAATATATAGACAACATAATCAATGATAATTGGGTTCACTTGTTACCTTCTATGTCTCAATACTAGGTCCGTTACTGCTAAATTGGTCACCACTCTGCCTTTTGGTGTAAAGATGAGGGGTCACGCGCTGCTTGGTAGGCCACACCTCGCTCGCGTCTCCAGACCCTATACACGGGCTGGAAAACACTGCTCCCTCTTGTTAGGATCATGAACAGTACTACAATTCCAGGCGTGTGTGCCACCTGTCGCGACGCCGCAGCTGTGCCAAGTTTCGCGGCTTACCGGGCGCTGCTCGTGTGGGTTCCGCAGCTGAACTCTAGAGAACGGCTCGCGCTCGCTTGTCGAGGGCGGTCGTGACCACCTGTGGACGGATCATCATGACGGTGTTACCTGTGATACAACCTGATGGAAACGGATCGTCAGACTGTCCTATCGATGAATGATTTACGCTAATATGGACTTGTGATACTCCAGATGAAATTAGTGGACTGAGTATTATCAGGAATGGTTTTGGCAAACTGTCAAAGAAATTCCTTTTGCCCTACCTGCGAAGGAAAAGGGTTACTGAAAGCCTGATTATTGATCAACCTCTGGACTGTTATACTCTGACTAAAGATACAGTCTCCCTCAGACGCACGGATGACGTCCTTTTAACACGACTCGGTATGGTTTTTTCAAGGCTTCATCAACCCAAGAAAGTCAAGGTATCCTCTGCCTAGGATTGGTACGGAACAATTATTGTCTACTAGAAGCGCTGTCAGCGTTTAGAGCCATCCCATACTTTACTTCGGAGTCGGAGTCATGTGAATACCCTTGGCAATCTTCCAATCACAGACTTTCCAGTGAAAAGCATAGAGTGACTTCCCAAGAAGAAAGAATTTCTTTGAGTCAAGTGCTTCCAGGATTGACACAGCATATCAGGAGGTAATACAGGGTTCATCACAAGACTTTACTGTTACTTAGACTTTAACTATCCTAGACTGTTGGTTTACCATACGGAAGAAAATAACAATCCGGAAATGTAATGAAGGTTCTGCACATAATAATCTATCAACATTAAACGATAAAGGCACAGATACTTAAAGGACTGTGCATCAATCCTTCTACTGAGCAGATGACAGAAAGCTTCTCTATTTTTAAGACTTAGTTATAGTTACCACTTATCTTCTTTTTTGATCACAGGATATCATAACATTTCTTCCTATAAGATGTGATATGCGATAATTTTATAGCAAAATGTATTTATTTGGACCATTTCCAACAAAAGAAAGAAGATCATGATGATTATGATTGAATTTAAATGTATTTTGAGGGATCGCAATGTAACTCACCCTCAAGAGGGGAAATGTTAAAAAGTAGATATCACATAGTCACTGTAGACATTAAGAGTTAAACTGATAAATACACGAGCTTTACACGAGCTGTGAATCATATAGTGTTAGGGATAGCTTACTGTACATACATAAAGCCTAAATATATAGGAATATCCTATTCGGGACCCAGAACGTCAACACTACAAGACACACCTCACTAGGACTATATATGACAGACGGACATTGTCCAGGCGGCTGATTACTGGCGACTAAGGGCTGATACCGAAGCTGTTACATTGGGGCTTATACATCCAGGCTACAACAGCTGGACACGCCTCACAAACTGAAACTAAACTACTGCTCTCACATCTCGAACGACCATTGAGAAGACAGACACAGTGTAATGTATGACCTTATATGAAGAGCCACGGGAAGAATGAACCTCTGCCATTACAGAACATTTCCTCACTGAATACCTGACTGACATGGACAAACGTGACTGATAATCTACTGCGCAAGTTCTTGTATCCTGTATTCTGCAACCTGGATGATGCCCAATACGGAACTTTTTATAAGTACATCGAGTCTCTGGGTCACCGAGTGACGTATTTTGGGAATAATCAACTTTGACACCAATGTAGTTGATTTGTATCAAATTACATTTAACAATACACAAAACAATAACAATACTCTTATTAGATCTTTACACAGCGTAGTGTCCTGTGTTCTAATCCCACCCAGTCAACATCTGCAAAGCGTTTGTATGTTCTCTCCGTGTTTGGTGGTTCCTCCGGTCCTCTGGTTTTCCTCCCCACTCCAAAACCTACTGTAGGTTGTTTAGATGTGAGCCCATGGGGACGGGACCAATTTGCCTCTTTGTGCCTGGCTTGGCGTATCTTTGTGCGCTATATAATAAAAGAATTCTTATTATGAATACAGATTAAAAAGTGGTGTATTCTCATCTTTTATACTGCTAGGGGCTATAAGTACAGATAAATAGACAACATTACATTAGACAGACACAACCTTATAGACATGGATAGTAAAATGGATTTGTGGTTAGAAAGTCCAAGAGAGGTTAGAAACTTCGAAGAGAGGAGTAACAACTTAAAACGGCTAATATGGCAGGTGATTTTATCTTAGATAGAAATCACATTCATTCACACTTCTAGACCTCTTTCCTTTATCCTTTTTTCAGCGATATATTTATGCATCCACTAGGTGCAGTACCACACAGTGAAGCCCAGCGTACAGATTTCAAGTATCGGCCTACATCTATGCTTTCACCAATATAGCTTAGGTCTTAAAAAATGATAATGAACCAAAAATGGTAAAATTTAATTGCTATTGTTTTATTATTACATATAGTCAATATTATATTGATTAAGGGGGTCCTGAGGTTGAAAACATGAATTGCTATCTTCCCAAAAACAGCCACCATTCCTTCATCTTGATGTGGTCCATTCACCACTATGCGCTGTTGCATACCAGCAACAACCATGGTCAGGTGTGGCACTGCTTCTGAAGAAAGCCAGTCAGTTTTTTCAACCCTGTAAGGAATTATAAGGGGGAATTTAAATGTCGGTGCCTGGTGGGTTGGCCATGTGTCCAGTGCACCCCCTCTTGTCTATCCCTACTTTCCTCCTTTATTGACCGCATCCTTATACCTAATGATACTGAGTCAAAAGAGGGTGGTCCAGACATCGTGGCCACACCCATGTTGCCGCCACAAATGCTATTTGCATATGAATAAAGTTACGATTTTTTCAAGCATTCAGGGAGGCCACAGATTGACACGTAAAAGCCACGTTTACGATGCAGGACACTTCCCTCCATCGACCTATGGTTTTATTACTATTGAACCCGGGCTCTGACAGTCCCCTTTAAGACTCCCTTTCTTTGTTTTGACTTCCTTCTCTTCCGTATTCACTTTCCTCCTCCTACAGTTTGCGGGTGACCCCGTTGACCTCATGGACGCACTGTTCCAAGTGTTTACATCAAGGAGAGGGATGAATTCACAGCCGTGTGGCAGAGCGTGCCAGATAGCGCGGGTCAGGACGGAAACGCGAGTCTGTGATCTTGATACTGAATATCGCGGAAGATTTGACTACTGCCGGAGATAATTCCAGGAGGAACAGTACTATTAAATGGACGGAGCGAAAGGAAAGAAAGTAAAACCATAAAAATACGGGGCTCGTTTACTAATGGACCGAATCATCTCGCGGGTTTCCCGAATATTAACCAGTTTTGCGCCGTTTATCCTGATTGCCCCCGGGTTTTTGGCGCACCGCGATCGGATTGGTCGCATCAGCACAGGGTGGAATCAGGGGCGTGGCCGTTGGGAAACACCGACAGATTCTGAAAAACGCAGTAGTTTTAAGAAATTGTGTCGCAAGATCTGCACTTACATGCACCGGGAGAAGACGGTGAACTCCGGAGGCGCAGCAGTGACACCTGGTGTACATCGCGCGCAGACCTTGTGAATCCCGGCAGAACCCGAATCCTTGTCGGAGAACGCGCCGCGGTATCGCGGCTGGACCGGGTAATAATGAGCCCCAATGTTCCTCGACTTTTTTATGGGTTTCCACTCTCATTTTAAGAAGCACTTTTCGATACTGGTATACCATTGCATAGGGGCGGTCTGGACTAAATGTGGCGGCTTCTTCAAAAACGCTCCACACCGTCTACTGGTTGTGTCAGTACTGCAGCTCTCGCGACTTCAACTTCAATGGAGCTCATTTCAACATCCAACCGCCAATACCAAAAGCCCAATACCACTGGACAGTGTGGCGCTGTTTTTGGAAAAGCATATTTTACTATCCTGTTATAATCCCTTTAAATTTAAGGGTTCATAGATTTAGTGTTTTCTTTTTCTCACTTTTTTGAAACTTGCTTTTAGTGCTACAGAGCTATTTATAACCTCTAAAGAAAGAGGTGTACCAATATAGCCCTAATCCCAACACTTAGTCCTCACTTCATGATTAACTTGAAATACCCAAAAAAAAAAATGTAAATATAAAAAAATTATAAGTTATTTTTAAAAAACATTCATAAAAAAACGATCCTCATAATTGGTTATAAAAATGATTTATTATTATATATTATCTAATTTAATTTATTTTTGGTTTATATCCTGGAACTGAAACCTTCTCATCTCCTACATAATTGAAAGAATTTTGGAGATGTTTTAATGAGGTTTTATGTCAAATGGCACAGCTGGGAAAAAAAAGTCCAACATCTGGACCCCCCTTCTACAAGGAGAGTAAAAAATTAAATTGCGATATGTCCTGCGTCCACCACTAAGGGAGTCTGGAGCTTTTCTGCATACTTTGTTACTTTTCAGGTCAGACTATAAGCAGTCTGCAGACAAGTTCCCTAGCTCTCCCCTAGTTGGTGGCTGCAGGGTTTATTACAGCGAACGCTCCGGTTTCGAGGGCAGGCACCCTGAGATCAGTTAAAAACAAGTTTCTATGTCTATGCAGGGGATTTGGCTTTGGTATTGTATCAATTGGGTGCTCATAGAGGATAGAGTGCACTTTAATCCCTACATATACTCCTTAACTTCATTACTGACCCAGGAGGGCCATTAACCTCCACCATGATCACTTTCCCGATGAGGAGTCATAATTCCAGTTTTTTCTGTTATTAATAATACTAGAGGTAAAATTCAGAATGGAGGAATAGTAATTTATTATCTGCGGCCTCGGCCCATATGGATTATTTAGAAGAAAATCAGGTCCCTTTGTAATAAGGACTAGGGAGAAGTGAGCCCCTGAAATGCAGGGTGCCCAGGGCTGGTCCGATTGGCTGTTTCGTTTGGTTTGGCTGCTGAATAGCAGCCACTTTCTGAAGATCAACAAATTCTCTCTTAATAAATCCAAAGTATGGCTTCTTACCGCTGGAGCGCCCATGGGCAGGTGGACATAAATCTCAAAAAAACACGAGTAAAATGCACAACCATATTAAGTACTCCCTTCCGACGCAAAGAGAATGAGCATATAAGTATCAGTACGAGATAATGTGGTTTGATCATTCGACAATTGACCACTTCTATATTCAGGCGGTTTTCGAGTCACAACCTTTCCAGTCCAGACTACATTATTCAGACCAGCATTCAGTTTCACGATATTAACGATAAAATACATCACAATCATCTTATATAATACTAACAACGTAGTGTCGCTAGATGAGTAAAGCCGGAAGTATTTTCTCTATAAAGCATGTCTTAAGGAATCTACCACCAGGATGACGGATGGTACCACGCATCCTGACATTAGTGGGGTGTTCTCCCCCTCTATCAGGTCTTGCTGTTATTTTAGCTTCTTAGTCACTTGCTTTTCAGAAAAGTTTAAAATTAGGCAAATGAGCCCGAGAGCTCCAGGTTCCATTGACATCTATTGAGCCTTGAGCCCCTCAGGTTAATTTGCATATTTTTAAAACTTTTCCTAAATACAAGGGCTTAGAAGCTAAAGTAGAGCAGAATCCTGATAGAGGGGCCACACACACCATATGTCCTTGTGCTTGGTTTTACAGTCCTTCATCCTGGTGGTAGATGTTCCTTTAACAATATACGCTAAGTAAACCTACCAATTTTTATGGCTCCTTTACTAAGGGCTCCAGGCCGCACTGCGCTGTTTCTTGATGTGTCCAATTTTGTGCGCGGAATTCCGCTGGATTTTGGCACACCGATCGGATTCCGGCTTTCACACACAGAAATGGGGGGGGGGTCATGGCCCATCGGACAACCCTGCAGATGCGGAAAAACCGTGGATTTAAAAAACCAAGTACGCAAGATCAGCACTCACATGCCCCCATGAAAGAATGTGAACTCCGGCAGACCTCGGCGCAGCCAACATCGGAATGGTACGGCGCACGACAATTAGTGAATCCCCGCGACCCCTGAATCTGTCGTTGGAGAACGTGCCTCTGCCTCCGCTATAACGGGGTAGAAATGAGCCCTATGTGTTAAGTTTTTGATCTCACCGGACTAGTCGATCCTGCTTTTTTGGCATGACATAACTACTGAGGTCTGTGGGGTAGACATGTGCCTATGCGGTACCTCACAACCCAACAGAGAAAATTGGGTTCAACCATTGGAAAACTGACAATAGCAGCAATAGAGTCAAGTGTGGCTTGTTCCAGTACTTATCTTAACTATAAGAGCTGGACCCTGAAGGTCTATTGGGTCACCCGCATTTTTGTACCATCTGTTGAGGAAGAAAGTGTCCCTGAAAAGAATACAAGGGGAATAGTCCTTCAAATTAGCTTAAATCTAGTTTTTTAATGGACCTGTGGTGAAACGGGGGTTAAATGTTCCCAAAGATTTCTTATCATGATCATAGCTTTTTATATTAGCAGTTTTGCACCAACTATATTGACAACACGGCCCATTGTTATAAAGATTCTGACTCATAGGAAACCCCCGGAAGCGTCTCAGTCCAACTGATACAAGGAAATGAGGCAGGACAATCCCATAGTAGGCAAACAGTCCATTATTGTCCCTAGGACATGGGGTGAAGAGTTTCTGTCAAGAGCCATGTGAGCGGCGTCTGATGATCAGGTAAAAAGAGGCGCCGGCTCATCATGCAAATCAGGATGAGATGAAGTTCACATGGTGTAGCCGAGACAATTAATGTCCAAATATATCTACATCGTATTCACAGGGCAGACATAAACTCATGTGGGTCCATAACCCCAGCGCCATCATCCTGTATGCATCACATGACAACAACGTCACTAGCTGTGTATTACAGGGAACATTCCCTGGTCATGTTGCAACTTTCCATGTTGGTAACTCTTGCAGCACAGGAGATATTGAAATCTGATTGCAACAATTCAGTTCTAACAATTGTAGTTCTAATGATATGATTTAATACAGACCACCATCCCATTGGAAAAACTTACTAATACTTATTTAATATAGCGCAACAGATTACGCACGCTGCCAAAGCATGACCAATTGTCCTGTCACCCATGGGGCTCACATCTACAACCTACCAGTATGTTTTTTTGTATGTGGAGGAAAAACCAGAGGACCTTGAGGAAAACACACACAGACAACGGAGAGACAACCAACTCTTTTGCAATATTGACATGGGTGGGGCTACACCCAGGACTCCAGTGCTGCAATGCAGAAGTGCTACCCACTTAGCCCCGTACTGCCCAAACTTTGACCTTGATCCAAAGATGGCTGTTTCAAGTTGCGGCCAGGTTCTGGACATGGCCTAAAGATAAGCCCCCTGACAAATTAACTTGCTGGGGTATTAGATGTCCATTTCCTGTTTTCCCTTTTGTATCTGAATATATACTACCCCTGTTATAATACTCTCTGCTACAGATAATAGAGAACAAATAAAAACCCAACAATAGACATGTACACCTATAAAACTACCAGAACCTTAGGTCAGGGAGGGCTTTGGGCTCATTACGCTCATCATCACCCAGCGGCCACCGGCTGTGGCGTAAGAAACTATAATAAATAATCAGCCTATAATACGATATCATACTACTTGCTGATATATGAACAGCAGTTGTAGTCTGCCGCTCTCTATCGTGATAATGAGCCATCTGATAGCCACTTTGATGGCGGCCTGAGCTTGCAGCCACACTCCAGCGCTCCACTGAGAGAGGGACCGAACATGCAGTGTTAATGAGCAGCGATGACAAAGTCATAGTAAAAGACTGGGGGTTCTATAAGAAATGAGCCAGGCAAAACACGATCCTGTGAAAAACTCAATTAGTCATTTCTCTTTCAAATGTACTGAATGGCATTGACATATTGGCTTAAAGGATTTGTTTCAGATAAGGCTGCTGGGGGTCTACGAGCACTACTGGTGGGGATCGGGGAAAGGGACATAGGTTTTGTTGTCCATGCCACGACCACATGGCTTCTTGGGAGCATGGTCTGCGATTGTCATAGATCCTTTTTATTTATATAGCGCGCACTAAGTATGCAACGTGCCAAAGCTTGCCAAGATCTCCTGTCCTCCAGGGGCTCACCAATCTATTAATCGACCATATGTTTTGGAGTGTGGGAGGAAAACCATAGGAGCCTGGAAGAACCCACGTAAACACAGAGAAATAACAACTCTTTGTCAGAATGTTGATCACCGGGATGGGGACTTGAACCCCGGTCCCTAGCACTGCAAGGCTGTAGTTTAACCACTAAGCCACCGTGCTGCCCTTAAGAGAATAGGGACCCATGCCAATCTATAATTATCTCCTATCGGTGTACAGGTATAAGACCTCTTTAAAGATACATTTTACATCTGTGCTACTTGATCACCCCTTCGAAAAGGCAAGGGAGGATAGAAGAGCGGCATGTAGGCCCTACGTATGACTATGATGTTACTTCCCCTGGATTTCTAGACCTCCAGCATTACTACAGAGACCAGAACAATCTACCGACTATTATAGTGACATGACTCTGCTCACCTGTCCAAGTACACGGCAAAGCCACGAGGATCTGCAGAAACGGGAAATTGGGTCAGCCCTGTTGTGTGCGCGCTAAAGTTGTATGAGTTTTAATGATAAAAGCTTTGATCCTCAAAATCAATCCGATCTCACTACTGACATTTTTGAAAAAAAAAGAAATTGCCTTATATAACATGTGATCACTGCCTGCCAAAAAGTGAACCTCAGTATAAAGAGGCTGCATTTCCTGGGATGTTGGGTTCTCCTTGCTTCGCTGTCTTTCTGTGTAGTATCACTAGGTTCTGTTACTCATAGAATATCGTGTGCTCGTTGACACTTGTCTTCGTTTTTTGTTTCTTTTGTTAAGTCCTGAAGGAATTTCACAATTTCATCATCCTTAAGTCGTTGCATGTGTCTGAAGATTATTACTGGACGCTGTGACGAATAATTATAATACCCGCAAGAAAGCAAATAATCAAATACCAAAATAATGTCAAGATTTGGGCACCTATAATACACCTAAATACTAAGGGAGGACCACAAGATGCCAGATGTATAGCAATGATGCGGATGTTGGAAAATGTGTCTCTGATCTCTATGATTATGAAATTAATTATACACCACTAGGGGGAGGAACGCTTGAGTCCAACTCTAAATACCCCCTGAAACATTATGTATCTTCTCTGCAAGCATTATGTGGATATATAAATGTGAGAGCTTTGGAGTAGATTATAGTTGTGGGTGATATCAGTAGAACGTTTGAGGGTGGACTCACATGACGACACACCTCAGACCCTTTATGCTCTGGGAGATGCCGGGGCCTGGGAAGAGGAATCCTTATTAATTGCCACAAAGTTTTCATTGATGGTTTTACGGGCCCGCCGTGGTTATTCTGGAATCACAATAAACACCACACACGCCCATACATATATTGCCAGAATTGTTGGTTTGGCCCGAGCGCCTTCTGTCACTGGAACAAAGTGTCCTGGAATCTGGACCAATTGGAAGACTCTTGTACTCCCTCCGCAGGAGACCGGGCTGCATATTCGGACGGCGACGGATTGTAAACTAGCAAGATTGATATCCTGAGGTCTATATGAGAGAAACGGAAAACAGACCTGACCGGGAACTGCCTCTCAGTGTCTCATAGATTTTCCTACTCATCACTCTGATTCTCTCCTCTTCTTTCTTCTTTCTCTTCCTTTCTTTCTTCTCCAGCTTTTCTCTATCTGCTTTTCACTGTTCTCCCAGGTCCTCACTTCTTCTTGCTCCTCCGTCTTTATACCCCTTTCCTCACCTTATCTTCTGCCTGCCTTTGAATTCTCACATTTTCTTCATCCTCCTCATCTATGTCCCTTTTTTGCTTCTTCCCCTCCCTCTATTTCGTACCTCTCTTCTTCCCTACCTTCTCCGTTCTCATCCTTGTCCTTCATATATCTTTTCTTCCCCCCCCTTTTTTCTCTCCCCCCACCTTCCTCCCTTACACTCTTCTAAGACCAAGCTCTTCCTTTCTCTTACTTCCTATTCTCTTACCTCATTCTTTCATGACGGAGGCCTGGTGTCAAAACACTTATGCTTAAATTGTGTTGCTTGCATGTGTTTTTATACTTGGAATAAGCTCAACTAGAACATATCCGGGTGTGTAGTGATTGCCGAACTCGTTTCTTCTCTCTTTTTCTTCATGCCTTTTCCTTGCTCCGTATCTTCCTCCTTCCTTTTCATCCCCTACTCTCTGTTCTATGTCCAGTTCCTCTTCTTTTCTAAATCATTTCTTGTCTTTACCATTCATCTTCACTCATCGTCGCTATTTTCCCAATCCAGCTATGAATCTATTTCATCTATCATTTATCTTTTTTATCTTTCAATTTATCATTGTCTGACACTAATTTTTTGGACCTTTCGCCTGGGACATTCTGCTGCTGGACAAGGACAAGCCTGCGGCCTCTCCTGGGCCTACACATCCTTTATCAGGGCTATGGACAATTGATGGGACTGGGTTGATCTTTGTGTCTGTATTAACCGATCCTCCTTACTTTCTCTTATATAATTACACATGTAGATTTTGATTATAACAGAGTTAGGCACCATTCACACTGGCCGTTGACGGCCCGTACCGTACCGTAGAGGGCAACGGCAAGTGCAACGTGGAATGAGGGCCTCACCCCCGCCCCTCTCCATAGGGAACATGGCGCACGCGCCGTATTACGGTAAAGTATGACCTTCCTATCTTTTCGGGTACGGAGCGGTAGCCGGTGCCGCACGTGTGTGGCACCGTACCGCTCCTGTTGGGCGCCGTTCTCCATTGCCGGCTTCGGGGGATGTGGATCGACAATATATACGTCCCCCATACGTAGTGTGAATGTAGCCTTACCGAATGGTGGACTTTTCCCATTTCATCTAATCCTGGTAGGTAGGTTTAGGTGGGGTGGCTGTCTATAGTACTTACTGCACTCATGGTTCCCATGTGGTCTTTATAATCATGGATTTGGTTGGTGCTGGTGCTGCACCAATGAGTTATTGTATCAAAGAAAGCTCTTCCTCTTTACAACACCACATAGACATAGAGAAAGCCTGTGAGTCCTTCACACACCACATAGACATAGAGAAAGCCTGTGAGTCCTTCACACACCACATAGACATAGAGAAAGCCTGTGAGTCCTGCATATTCCACATAATCATAGATAAAGCCTGTGAGTCCTTGAGTCCTTCACACACCACATAGACATAGAGAAAGCCTGTGAGTCCTGCATATTCCACATACGCATAAAGAAAGCCTGTGAGTCCATTTACACTCCACATAGACATAGAGGAAGCCTGTGAGTCCTTCACACACAACACAGACATATAGAAAGCCTGTGAGTCTGGCAAAGAGTAAGTCTGTGAGTCCTAAATCCTTCATCTACTCATAGAGAAATCTTGCAAGTAATCCTTTCTCATTTATTTATAGAAAGTGTATGTGATCTGAAAAATCCAGTGAGCCCATCTTTTCAATTCAACACTATAAAAACAACCCTGTACGTAAGGAGCTCCCCCTAGTGGTAACTGCAGGCAGAATCATTTTATCATCTAATTCAGGGTACCCCAAACTACGGCCGGCGGGCCACATGCGGCCCGCGAACCGTTTCGATCCGGCCCCCGACACTTGGTGCGCCAGGAAGCGCCAGGAAGCTCCTGCCCGTCACTGTATACTGCTCGGTGCGCCCGGAAACGGCCGCTCGAGCACTATTACTGGAGCGATGTGGCCGGAATACAACCCCGGCGCACATCGCTCCATGAACGAGGCTACGCGGCCGCGCGATGACGTCATCACGCGCCCGCGCACCCCTTCCTGCCCGGACGCGGCAAGAAGATAGAAGACTTAGGTGAGTACAGGGTTTTTATTTTTTTATTAATTATGAGGGGCAGTTTAGGAAATATTTAATTATGAGGGGCAGCATAGGAAATAATTAATTATGATGGGCAGCATAGGAAATAATTAATTATGATGGGCAGCATAGGAAATAATTAATTATGAGGGGCAGCATAGGAAATAATTAATAGGAGGGACAGCATAGGAAAATATAATTATGAGGGGCCAGCAGGAAATAATAATTATGAGGGGCATCGAAATATTAAGTATGAGGGACCATAGGAAATAATTAATTCTGAGGGGCAGCATAGGAAATAATTAATTATGAGGGGCACATAGGAAATAATTAATTATGAGGGACAGCATAGGAAATCAATTAATTATGAGGGGACGCATAGCGAAATATGAAATTAAAGGGGTGCAGAGAAATAATTAATGGTGCAGGGGAGATAGGGGTAGAATAATTAATTATAAGGGGTACATAGGAATAATTAATGGTGAGGGGCAGCACTAGGAATAATAATGGTGCGGTATAGGAAATAATTAATTATGAGGGGCAGTTTAGTAATTAATGGGGGGGCATATTCAATAATTAATGGAGACAAGGTCGAAGTATATTAATTAATTAATTGGCCCAATATATAAAATAGTTCACAAGGGGTGACAGCCGGTATATTAAATAATTAATTGAGGGGGGCCCAGTGTATTACTGGATGCGGTCACATGTACCGCTATTTATTTTAAAACTTTAGTCGGCCCTCCAACGGTCTGAGGGGACAGTGAACGGCCCCCATATGTATAAGTTGGGACCCCTGATCTAATTCTATAATGACAAGCAATTGGTTATGGTGCACACAGAACATAATGGTCACTATTAACTTTTAAGTTTTTTTATAAGAACTTGGGAATAGGATCTCTGCCGTGTGGTTACACATAAAGAAGCAGAACTAGGGACAATGACCCAATCACTTAAAATAGCTGAAAATCTGTGGTTTTTGCTGGCAAATAAACAGAAGAAAACATTCAAGAATGTTCAATAAAGTTTAAATGACCTTTCACCCTCCCTATGAACCCACAGAGGGATCCTCATGACCTATTTTAATAACATTTTGCAGCTGTAGTAAGATTTCATTTTACAGCGCCCCCCACTGGTAAAACAGATCTTTTTACAGGCTTCTACCAATAGACTTTGAACACTATCCTGTCCTTTCAACTCAATGGTGCTCATTTACTAAGGGTCGCACGCAGCACTTTTGTCGGACTTTGCACGGTTGGACAGGTATTTGTCTGTGCATAATTTTAAAAATTGATTTTAGAGGGAATGAGGTCATGGATAACAAATATAAGAAGATTCCCACAGTCCCGGTGCCTGGATCTATGAGTAATGTCCCTGGTTTATCAGGATGGATTTTGATGGTAAATTACCTTTGAAAGGGTATGCCATTTTGACCAATTAATCAAAATAGACAATGGGTGGGATAGTGGCTGGTGGGGTAGCATTACAGCCTGCAGCGTGTACAAAAGTACTATCCACAATATTCACTTGTAGACCATTAAGAGTTAAACTTGATAGAATACACGAGTGTACACGAGCTGTGACATATAGGTATGGGATGAGCTACTGTACATTACATAAAGCCTAATATATATGAATACATATATAGGGACACAAGAAAGTCCAACACACAAGACACACCTCTCTACGGACTATATATGACCAGAGGACAGTGTCATGAGCGGCTGATACGGGCTGATAATAAGGGCTGATACCGAGAGGCTTACATTGGGGCTTATACATCAAGGTCTACAACAGTGCTGGACAACCAGCTCACAACTGAAAACTACTGCTCTAACATCTCGAAGAACACATGGAGAAGACAAGACAACAGGTGTAATGTATGAAATATATGAAGAGCCACGGGGAAGAGATGGACCCTCCGGCCATTAAGAACATTCTCACTGATACACTGACTGACAGGGACACGTGACTGATAATCTGACGCAAGTATTTGTCCTGAATTATGCAACCTGGATGATGCCAATAAAGGAGACTTTTTATAAGTATCACCTCCGTAATTCTGGGTCAACGAGTGACGTATTTTGGAATAATCACTTGACACCAAGTGTAGTATTTGTATCAAATTACATTTAACAAATACACAGAACAATAAACAATATCTATTATAGATCTTACAATGGCGAGCTAGGGATATACGATTGCTTCTTCCAGTCTGAGAGGGGAGAAGGAATCGTCCCGTGAAGACATTTCAAACTGTCACGATCGTAGAAACTGAGAATCTTCTGACGAAGGACAAACAGGGCAGGACCCAAGGTGTAAGTATGGAAATCATTGATTCTTTTACTAGAAGTAAACTTAGAGTAAGTTTGTGCCTGTAGTGATCAGTCAGATCTAGAAACTGTTTGGTTGAGTTTAGAATGAATGTCAACAAGAGAACAGGAAAGAGAGAGGAAACGTGTTACAGTCGTAAAGACAAAGAGAAATTGAGGAACATTGTGCATATTGGTAAAAGTCTATCATCAGGTGTGCTAGACAGATCCATAGCCAAGAAACCTACTGCATCTCTAAGACAGATAATATGACCTGTAAGGAGAGAGATAGTGACAGTAAGACGTGTGATGATGTAACTCAGCAGAGTGATCAGGGCAGGTCTGTGTCCTCTTGCTGGAGGGGATCTGTGTTTTTCAGAAACAGGCATTGGAGATGAAAGAATCCAGCCTGAAGTATAAAAATGCAGAAGCATTTACTTAATCTGAGCAAAGAGGTTCCCATGTATGATGACTAAAATCCATGTGTGCAGGAACATGAAATCTTTGAGAGCTTTGTGGAGAAATTTGATTTATCTATTGAACAGAAAAATCAGTTGTTTAAAATGTGGCTTCTCTAGAGTTTTCCAGGCGAAAGAATTAGAAAATTCACTTGATGACGAGTCTAGGGAGTGGGCACATGACAGTGACGTGACAGATTGAAGAAGTTACTCTGGTGCACTACAAGTGACAGCATGCTTATATGAGATTTTACATGAGTGGAATGGTAGAAAGGAATGTTACATTCTCGTCTTCTTGTCAAGTTTGAGAGAAGTGTAAAGCAATGGAATTTGTAATCCTCACTAATAATGAGAGAATTCATTAAGAATTTACATTCCTTACTGCTGCACTGTGTATTTGCATCAGATCAAACTTTCTTATTCAAAGTTGCTAAATTTTAGATACTGTAGAAAGCAAAGCAAGAACCAATCACAGGTTCATAGACAGAAAAGGCAGAAAAGAGACAGATAGTTACTCAAAGAGGAAAAATCTCCCTAAACAATTACACAAAGTATCTGCCCCAGAAGACAATGTAAACAATATTATCAAGAAAGGCGCAATTACACATGAGCGGAAACCTTATCATGAAATTATGAATAAATCTGTACCAAGTAGTAAATTGTCTTACCTTTAAGTGTTAAGAAGGAAGCCTTCTAAAGTCAAGCTATTCTGAATGTAAAGACATTGATATCAATGTGCCTGGTTGGCAGCAAAGATCTCCTGACAGGAGGGAGGTACAATAGTCAGAAGGTTTCCTGTAAATATGATACTCTCCTCAGTCATCGAGTTCTATGGATAAAGCCACTGCTCTTGTCTATCATAGGAAAAGATACAGTGAAAACGATATTTCAATGACATATAGATGAAGGAGATACAGACAGGACTAGGTATTGGTAAGTACAGACCGGGATTTACCATGATTGGTTATGACTCGGGACTTGTCTTAAAGGAAATGATTTGGATATGACAGTTCTGTTATTTTCATCAATTGTTGGGAACTGTGAATATAATCTAGGTGTATAGGACAGTGTGTTATTTGTCAGAGATACAAGGTTATGTATGAGGTCAATGATAAAGGTTTTGCTTAGTTGGTGAAGTTTCAGACCTTTTATTCTCATTTCATAATGAGTAGAAGCCAGATAAAAATTATAGAGTCAATTCTCGTAGTTAATTTCAACTTTGTGAAATTATTGTTGTATTATTGATTCTATGATAGTTCTTTTTTTCTTGACAAAGTTACAGGAAAAAGAAGCAGCAAATGATCAAATGATATATAATAATTATTGTGACTCTAATTGCATGAAAGGTCTAACCAATAGAAGTTATAACTAATTCATAACTTCATAACTAATATTCTTGTGAACGAATGAAATTCAACAGTGTGTCACTTGTATCTCATAAGAAGATGCTGCATGAAATTTATGCTTAGCATGAATAGTGGGTCAGCTGATGGACGACATGTGGTGACATTAATACCGTGGTTTATACGATCTCTGTCAGTCTATGTATTATATAAATATATTCACTCTGTCAGTCTATTGTTATGGTTATATATATCTCTGGACGTGGAAAAATGTGGTTCATGTAACATGAGATCTGCAGTGCTGTGATGTCTCTTGTGTAAGTTTCAGCATAGAACTCAAGGCAAACTAAGCAAGGAATAATGTTATCATGTTCATATGTGATCCCCAATGAAGTACTCACATCTAAAGTTACTCAGGTTAATGCGCATCAGTTAATCAGAAATTACATATGAATTCTAATGAACAATGAATGAGGCCACATACATCCAGTATGTATGGGAGTGTGTGGAGGCTGAGTGATGGAGGCAGCTGCAGTGAATGATGAATGAAGGGAATGTGGATGTCATAAACTGAAGAAGAACAAATCACATTGGGAAGAAAACTTTCTTCCGAACAAACACAGTTGTTTATGTATCTATATAGGATTACATTTTGGGGATTAATCCTTTATTTTTTATATTCTATTTAAATTGCTCTTTTTAAGATATATGTCAGAATGTGAAACCCAAGACAAGGTACATCTTCTACACAATAGGACAAAAAATGTCTGTTTTAAAGGCAACTTAGCATGCTTATATTTTTTATTTTTGAGGTTCATTTGACAAAAAATTTATGACCAATCATCTGACATTACAAGCTGAGCTATCTACTAAGACTCCAATAGACATATTATCGGGTCTAATTCTAAACGGGTTCGCAGGCTATAAACATGGAGTGAGGTCTCTGAGCTGACTTACAGGTATATTCATACTCAGAACAACTCAAGGTTATTGTTACACAGGAATAATAAATTACACATGTCTCGGGTCTTCCTACACTGAATACCAGTATAAAGGGATGATGAGAATGTGGACATAAAATAAAGTGAATATAACACTTACGCATTAGGAACAAACACACTGAGATAAAGATCTGAAGACTTTGGTTCATTATAAAACAGAACCTTGTATTACTGAATAAATCAGTTACATCAATGGTTTATTGTAAATATTTAGGTATATCATTACATATGGTATATTCTAAGGTATCTGTGAAATAAAGGTGTCTTATTCTTAAGTTAAGATCAATCCACAGTTCCAAAAATGGAGGAGATTAATATTCTACTAAACCTTTGACAACTGCAATGTGATATCTGGTTATTATATGAGATATGATTACATAATATAATAATAATATGATATCTGATAATATAAAGCAATATTAATGACTTCAGTTACATTAATATTATAGACACATAATGAATGATAATGGTTCACTGTGATCGCCTATAAATTAGGAATTGTCACCAATTTGGTGTAATAGGGAAGGAAGAAGTTCCTCCCAAGTCTCCAACCCAATGGAAAAAGACTTTGTTATGGATCCGTGCAGATATCTACAATTCAGGTGCGATGAGCTCATAAGGTAAAGCAGCTTGATGTCGCGAGTAACAACGAGCGGTGTGATGTTCACACCTGATGGACGGTCTCATGGAACTGTGGCTATTACTGATGGATACACCTGATGGAACGGATCTCATGACTGTGCTATCGATGATATGATCTACGCTAATGGACTTGTGATACCCAGATGACAATTATGGCTGAGTTATATCAGGAATGTTTGTCAAAACTGTCAAAGAAATTCTTTGCCTAACTGTGAGGAAAAGGGTTACTGAAAGCTGATTATTGATACAACCCTATGGACTGTTATACTCTGACTTACAGATAAAGTCTCCTCAGACGCCGGATGACGTCTTTAGCAGCGACTCAGGTGATGGTTTTCAAGGCTTTCAACCAAGAAAGTCTAAGGTGATCCTCTGCCTAGGAGTGTGGTGACGGGGAACAATCTATTGTCTCTTGAGGGCGCTGTCTCGCTTTAACCATCCATACTTGCTTCAGGGATTAAGTCAATGTTAACCCTTGCAATGCTATCCAGCCGTGTTCCAGTGACAAGTGCACAGATGACTTCCCAGGAGAAGAAGGAATTTCTTTGAGTCAAGTCGTCCAAGGAAGTGACACAGATTACAGGAGTAATACAGGTTCATCACAAGACTTTACTTTACATCTATAACTTCCTACGACTTTGGTTACATACTGGAAGAAAAATAACAATCCAGGAAATGTAATGAAAGGTTCGCACATAATAATCTATCAACAGTAACGATAAGGAGTCTACGATATAAAGATGTGTAATCAATCTTTACTGGAGAAGATGACAGAAGAAGCTTCATCTAGTTTAGACTTAGTATATAGTATACCAACTTATTTCTTTTTGATCACAGTATATCATAACATTATTCTACTAATAATGTGATAATGCTGATTGAATTTATATCAGAAAATAGTATTTATGGACATTTCCAACAAGAAGAAAGAAGATCATTGATGATTTATGATTGAATATTGTAAATGTATTTTGAGGGATCGAAACATGTAATCACCCTCAAGAGGGGAAATGTTAAAAAGTAGAATCACAATATTCATGTAGACATAGAGTTAAACTGATAGAATACACGAGCTGTACACGAGCTGTGACAATAGTGTATGGGATAGCTACTGTACATTAAATAAAGCCCAAATATATGAATACCATATATAGGGACACAGAACGTCCAAAACTACAAGACACACTCTATAGGACTATATATGACAGACGGACAGGGCTGGCGGCTGATATGGCTGTACTAAGGGCTGATACCGAGAGGCTGTTACATTGGGGCTATATACTCAAGGCTACAACAGCTGGACAAGCTCACAAATGAAACTACGCTCTCCACATCCGAACGACCATGGAGAAGAAAGACAAAACGGTGTAATGTATGACAATATATGAAGAGCCACGGGAAGAGATGAACCTCCCGGCCATTACAGACCTTCCTCACTGATACATGACTGACATGGACACGTGACTGAAATCTGGCAAGTATCTTGTATCTGTATTCTGCAACCTGGATGTGCCATAACGGAGACTTTTTATAAGTATCATGAGTCCTTTGGTGTCACGATGACGGAATTTTGGGAATATCACTTTGACACCAAGGTAGTTATTTGTATCAAA
The DNA here is from genome assembly GCA_019512145.1 of Engystomops pustulosus. Lineage (NCBI taxonomy): Eukaryota > Metazoa > Chordata > Amphibia > Anura > Leptodactylidae > Engystomops > Engystomops pustulosus. The sequence continues at coordinate 92,224,663 of CM033649.1, forward strand.
TAAATTATAACAATACACAGAACAATAAACAATACTACTTATTAGATCTTTACACAGCGCTGGTGTCCTGGGTTCTAATTCCACCCAAGTCAACATCTGCAAAGCGTTTGTATGTTCTCTCTGTGTTTGGGTGGGTTTCCTCCAGGTCCTCTGGTTTCCTCCCACACTCCAAAACATACTGGTAGGTTGTTTAGATTGTGATCCCCATTGGGGACCGGGACCAATTTGCCATGCTTTGTGCAGCGCTGCGTAATCTGTAGGCGCTATATATATACAAAGAATGATTATTATGAATAAAGATGTAAAAAGTGGTGTATTCTCATCTTTATACTGCTAGGGGGCACTATAGTACAGATAATAGAACAACATTACATGAGAACAGGAACAAAACCTTATATACATGGATATTAAATATGGATTTGTGGTTAGAAAGTCCAAAGTAACTTCCAAGAGAGGAGGAACAAAACTTAAAACGCTATAGTCAGGTGGCATTTATCCTTAGATAGAATCACATTCACACTTCCTAGACCTCTTCCTTTATCCTTTTTAGAGGAGATATATTTATAGTATCCACTAGGTAGCAGTACCACACAGTAAAAGCCCAGCTGTACACAGCTCAAGATTATTGGCCATTAACAATCGAATTGCTTTCACCAATATAGCTTAGGTCTTAAAAACTTCTAAATTATGATAATGAACCCAAAAAAATGTAAAAAAACATTTAAAAAAAAAATTTGCTATTGTTTTATTATTACATGATAGGCAATATTATATTAAAGGTGTTGTCCGGAGGTTGAAAAACATGATTGCTATCTTCCAAAAACAGCACCATTCCTTATCTTGATGTGGTCCATTCACCACTATTCTGCTGAGTTGCAATACCAGCACAAACCATGGTCAGGTGTGGCGCTGCTTCTGAAAGAAAGCAGTCATGTGTTTCAACCCCTTTAAGGAAATTAGAAGGGGGAATTTAAATGTGTGTCGGTGCACTGTGGGTGTGGCCATGAGGTCCAGTGCACCCTCTCTTGTCTAGCATCTACAGTCCAGCCTTGATTGACAGCATCCTTATAAATAATGATACTGAGCAAAAGAGGGTGGTCCAGACATCGTGGCCACACCCATGTTGCACCAAAAATGCTCATTTGCATATGAATAAAAGTTACGATTTTTCAGCATTCAGGCCACAGATTGACACGTAAAAGCCACGTTTACGATGCAGGACACTTCACCTACACGGACATATGTTTAGTTTAAATGTGACCCTGGATCTGGAACAGTCCCTTTAAGACTCCCTTTCTTTGTTTTGACTTCCTTCTTCTTCCGTATTCACTTTCCTTTTCCGTACAGTTTGCGGCGTTCATTCATCATTGCTGCCAGATTTGATGATGTCCTCCCAATGACTTAGGCATTTTCTAATTTCCTTCACACTTAGACCCCGGGTGACCTGCATGGACGCACTGTGCCAAGTGTTACATCAAGGAGAGGGAGGAATCTCACAGCCGTGTGGCAGAGCGGTGCCAGATATAGCGCCGGGTACAGGACGGAAACGCGAGGTCAAGATCTTGAGAACTGAAGATAGCGGAAGATTTGACTAGCTGCCGGAGATATTTCCAGGAGAGAACAGTACTAGGATATGGAAGGGAGCGAAAGGAAAAGAAAGTAAAACCATAAAAATAATGGGGCTCATTTACTAAGGGGCTGAATCGCCGGGTTTCCCGAATATTACCGTTTTGCGCCGTTTGTCCCTGAATTGCCCCGGGTTTTTGGCGCACGCGATCGGATTGTGTCGCATCAGCACCGGGGGAAATCAGGGGCGTGGCCGTTGGAAAACCCGACGGATTCGGAAAAAACGCAGTATTTTTAAAAAATTGTGTCGCAAGATCTGCACTTACATGCACCGGGGAGAAGAAGGTGAACTCCGGAGGCGCAGCAGCGACACCTGGTGGACATCGAGCGCACGACCTTAGTGAATCCAGGCAGAACCCGAATCCTCGCCGGAGAACGCGCCGCTGGATCGCGGCTGGACCGGGTAAGTAAATGAGCCCCAATGTTCCTCGACTTTTTATGGTTTCCACTCTCATTTTAAGCACTTTTCTGATACTGGTATACATTGCATAGGGGCGGTCTGGGACTAAATGTGGCAGCTTCTTTCCAAAAACAGCGCCACACAAGTCTACTGGTCAGGTACTGCAGCTCATCGCTACTCAATTCAATTGAGCTCATCAAAATCAACCGCAATACCAGCCAAGACCACTGGACAAGTGTGTCGCTGTTTTTGGATAGAAGCATATTTTACTAATCCTGTATAATCCCTTTAAATTTAGGGTTCAATAGATTTAGTGTTTTCTTTTCTCACTTTTGAACTTGCTTTTAGTGACTACAGATGCTATTTATAACCTCTAAAGAAACAGGTAGTACCAATAGTGGCCCTAGTGGCCCCACACCTTAACTTAAAAGTAGGTGTGTACAAATGGGCTGAAATATCCCAAAAAATGTAAATAATAAAAAAATTATAAGTTATGGTTTAAAAAACATTCATAAAAAAATGAAATAATCATAATTTGTTTTATAAAAATGATTTATTTATTATATATTATATAATTTAATTTATTTATATCCTGGAACTGAAACCTTTTCTCATCTCTAAATAACTTGAAAGAATTTTTGGAGATGTTTTATGATGTTTTATGTTCCAATGGCAACAGAAATGGTGAAAAAAATTCCAACATCGGGACCCTTCTACAGAGATAGTAAAAAATTAAATTGCATATTTCCTGCGTCCACCACTAGGGGGAGCTCTGGAGCTTTCTGCATACTTTGTTACTTTTAGAGGTCAAAATATAAGCAGTCTGCAGACAGTTCCTGAGCTCTCCCCTAGTGGTGGCTGCAGGTTTTACAAGGAACGCCCGGTTTCGAGGGCATGGACCCCTGAGATCAGTTAAAAACAAGTTCTATGTCTATGCAGGGGATTTGGTTTTGGTATTGTATCCAGTGAGGTGCTCGTAGGAGATATAGCGCACTTCAATCCCTACATATACTCCTTATAATTCATTACTGACCCAGGAGGGCCATTACCCTCCACAATGAATCACTTTCCCGGATGAGGGAGGAATAAATTCCAGTTTTTCTGTTATTAATAATAATAGAGGTAAAATAATAATGGAGGAAAATAGTAATTTATTAGTCTGCGGCCTCGGCCCATATGGAATTATTTAGAAAGAAAATCAGGTCTTTGTAATAAGAGGAGAGGGGAGAAGTGAGACGTCCTGATGTAGGGTGCCCAGGGCTGGGCCGAGTGCGGTTCGTTGTGGTTTGCTGCTGAATTAGCAGCCACTTTCTGAAGATCAAACAAATTCTCTCTTAATAAAGTATTGGCTTCTTACCGCTGGAGCGCCCATGGGCAGGTGGGACATAAAATCTCAAAAAAACACGAGTAAAATGCACAAACAGTATTAAGTACTCCCTTCCGACGCAAAAAGAATGAAGCAGATAAGTAGCAGTAACGAGATAATGTGGTAATTGATCATCGGCAAGTGTGACCACTTCTATATTAGCAGCGGTTTTCGAGTCACAACCTTTCAGTCCAGAATACAATAGACCAGCATTCAGTTCACTATATTAAAGATAAAATACATCAGCAATCATCTTATAGAATACTAAAAGCTCCATTCTACGTATTGTCATAGATGAGTAAAGCCGGAAAGTATTTTCTATAAAGCATGTCTTAAAGGAAATCTACCACCAGGATGAAGGTTTGTAAACCAAGCATACTGACATATTGGTGTTCTCCCCCTCTATCAGGATCTTGCTGTTATTTTAGCTTCTTAAGCCCTTGCTTTTACGAAAAAAAAGTTTTAAGAATTATGCAAATGAGCCTGAAGAGCTCCAGGTTCCATTGACATCTATTGAGCCTGGAGCCCCTCAGGTTCATTTGCATTATTTTTAAAACCTTTTTTCCTAAATACAAGGGCTTAAGAAGCTAAAAGAAGAGCAACTCCTGATAGAGGGGGCACTCACACACCAGTATGTCATTGTGCTTGGTTTACAGTCCTTCATCCTGGTGGTAGATGTCCTTTAAAATTATACAGGCTAAGTAAACCTGACCAAAGTTTATGGGGCTCATTTACTAAGGGCTCCACGGCCGCACTTTCGCTGGGTTTCTTGAATGTTTCCATTTTGTGCGGAATTCCGCTGGGATTTTGGCACACGCGATCGGATTCCGGCTTTCACGTGACAGAAATGGGGGGGGCGGGCGTGGCCATCGGACAACCTGCCAGATTCGGAAAAAACGCGGAATTTAAAAAACGAAAAGTGACGCAAGATCAAGCACTCACATGCCCCAGGAAGAAGGTGAACTCCGGCAGACCTCGGCGCAGCAGCAACATCTGATGGATATCGGGCGCACAACCTTAGTGAATCCCGGCAGACCCGAATCCTCGTCGGAGAACGAGACGCTGGATCGCGGCTGGACCGGGTAAATAAATGAGCCCCTATGTGTTAAGTTTTTGGATTCTCACCAGGACTAGCTCGATCCTGCTTTTTTGCATGACATAACTACTGAGGTCTGGTGGGGTGTACATAGTGCCCATTGCAGTACCAAAAAACCAACAAAGAAAATTAGGGTCAACCATTGAAAACGAACAATAGCAGCAAATTGTTGATGTTTACAAGTAACTTATCTATAACTTATAAAAAGCTTGGTCCTGTGAAGGGTCTATTGGGACAGCCCCACTTTTGTACCATATTTTGCTACATTGTCCCTGAAAAAAGAATACAAAGGGGAATAGCCTTCAAAAATTTGCTTAAAATCTAGTTTTTATGGACCTGCGGGTGAAACAAGGGGTTAAAATGGTCCCAAAAAAAGAAGCTATATTTTCTTATCATGATCAGAGCTTTTTATATTGCAGTTTAGTACAACAAACTATATTGACAACACGGCCCATTGTATATAAAGATTCTGACTCATATGAACCCGGAGCGTCTCTGTCACGGAGACAAGGAAAGGAGGCAGTGACATCCCATAATTAGCAAACAGGTCATTAGTGTCCCTAGGGAACATGGGTGAAGATGTTATCTGCAAGACCATGTTATACGGCGTCTGATTATCATGTAAATAAGAGGCGCGGGCTCATCTATGCAAATCAGTATGAAGATGAATTTCACAATGGTGTAGCCGAGAAAATTATGTCAAATGTATCTACATCGGATACAACAGGGAAGACAAAAAATCATGTGGGTCCATAACTCCAGCGCCATCAGATCTGTATTCAGCACCATGGACAACACGTCACATAGCTGTGTATTACAGGGAACCTTCCTGGTCGTTGTTGCAACTTTCCATGTTGGTAACTCTTGCAGCACAGGAGATATTGCAAATCTGATTGCAACAATTCATTTCTGATACAATTGTAGTCTTCTATGATATGATACATGACCACCTCCCCATTGGAAAAACTTAATAATAATTCTCTATTTATATAGCGCACACAGATTACGCAGCGCTGCACAAAGCATGACAAATTGGACCCTGTCTCCATGGGGCTCACAAGCTAAACAACCTACCAGTATGTTTTGGAGTGTGGGAGGAAACCGGAGGACACCCGCGCAAACAGGGAGAGAACATACAAACTCTTTGCAGATGTTGACCTGGGTGGGACTAGAACCCAGGACTCCAGCGCTGCAAGGCAGAAGTGCTACCCACTCATCCACCATGCTGCCCAAAACTTGACCTTGATCCAATATGGCTGTTTTCAAGTTGGCGGCCAGGTTCTGGACATGGCCTAAAGATAAGCCCCCTACAAATTACTTGCTGGGGTATTAGATGTGTCATTTTCCCTTTTGTATCTGAAATATATACTCACCCTGTATATAATACTCTCATGCTACATATAATATAGAACAAAATACAAAACCCATATAATAGACATGTAACACCTAGAAAACTACCAGACCATTAGGTCAGGGAGGATTGTGGCTCAGTTACGCTCATCAATCACCAGTGCCACCGGCTATGGCGTAAGAAAACATATAATAAGATAATCATCCTATAATAAGATATCATACTAATTGCTGATATAATGACAGCAGACAGCGCCGGCTCTCTATAGTGATAATCAGCCCATCTTATAGGCACTTTGATGGCGGCCTGTGAAGCTTGCAGCCACACTCCAGCGCCTTCCACTGAAGAAGAAGAAGAGAGGACAGAACATGAAGGTTAATGAGCAGCGATGCACAAAGTCAGAGTAGAAAGACTGAGATGGATTCTATAGGAAATGAGCCGGCCAAAACCAACGATCCGGTTAGGAAAAACTCAATTTAGTCATTTCTCTTTCAAATGTACTTAATGGCATTGAATATTGGCTTAAAGGATTTGTTCCAGAATAGAGTCTGCTGGGGGTCTACGAGAACTGGGATTGGGAGAAGAGGGACATAGGTTCCATTGTCAATGCACGACCATGTGGATTTCTAAGGGACAGGGTCCGCGGATTATCATAGAATTCCTTTTTATTTATATAGCGCCAACATATTCCGCAGCGCTGCACAGACTTTGCCAGATCAGTCCCTGTCCACATGGGGCTCACAATCTAATCAAACTGCCTGTATGTTTTGGAGCATGGGAGGAAACCGGAGAACCCGGAGGAAACCCGCGCAAACACAGAGAGAACATACAAACTCTTTGCAGATGTTGACCTGAATGGGCCTTGAACCCAGGACCCCAGCGCTGCAGGGCTGTAGTGCTAACCACTCAGCCCCCGTGCTGCCCACTGAATAAAATAGGACCCATACCAATCTATAATTATCTCCTCTTCTGTGTAAAGGGTATAAGATAGTTTGTTCATTTAATGATGACATTTTTACATCTGCTACTGGAGTCAACCCCTTCCGAAAAGACAAAGGATGATAGAAGAGCTGCATTCAGAGCCCTACGTATGACTATAATGTTACTTCCCTGGATTATCTAGACCTCCAGCATTACTATGTCACTAACTGATCTACCAGCTATTTATAGTGACATGACTCTGCTCAACCTGTCCAAGTCTACACAGCAAAGCCAACGAGTGATCTGCAGGAAACAGGAAATTTCAGTCTATTGTGTGCGCTCTAGTGGTCACTGAGTTGTAATAAATAAAGCTTTGATACTTCAAAATAAAACCCTGATCTCAGCTACGGACATTTTTGGAAAAAAAAAGAAATTGCCTTAATTTAACAGGTGATCACTGCTCTGCCAAAAAGTGAGAAACTACAGTATAAAGAGGCTGCAGTTCACTGGGATTTTGGGTTCTTCCTTGCTTCGCTGTCTCTCTGTGTAGTATCACGTAGGTTCTGTTACTCATAGAATATCTGTGCTCGTTGACACTTGTCTGTCTGGTTTTTGTTTTCTTTTTGATTAAGTCCTGAAGGAATTTCACAATTTCATCATCGTTAAGTAGTTGCATGTGTCTGAAGAATTATTACGGGACGCTGTGACTATAATTATAATAACCCAGCAAGAAAGCAAATAATAAAATACCAAAAATAAGTCACAGATTGGGCGACCTAATAATAAACCTAATAATAGAAGGGAGCAGGGCCGGATTAAAGGAGGGGTTCTTGGGGCTCTAGCCCAGGGGCCCCCACCACTTTCACTTTTTAAGGGGCCCCCACCAGTTTTCCGACAGTCAGCTACTCAGTCTCTGTGTGCGATACGCAGCGGCCTGTGGCTGCACGCATCGCACTTAAGGGGTCTAGGATGTCAGCTGTGTCATTGAGGATCACTGGAAGGAAAGGTGAGGTAAGTATGAAGTTTATTTTTTTGTGGCCATTTGTGGCTAAATTCTACAGGGGGCTGGTGGCTGTATACTACAGGGGGCTGGCAGGCTACATACTTCCAAAAACATTGTTGGAAGGGCCCCCACCAGTTTGCGCCCAGGGGCCCCCACCACTCTTAATCCGGCCCTGGAAGGGAGGACCACAAGATGCCAGATGTAGAGCAATGCGGAATGATGGAAAATGTGTCTCTGGATCTCTATGAATTAGGAAATGAATAAGACACCACTAGGGGGAGACGCTGCACCACCTGAATACAACAGGGACAGATTAAGTGATCCTTCTTTGCAGATCAGTTGTGAGATATAAAATGGTGAAGAACTTTGGAGTAGATATATATATAGATACTATCCAGTAGATAGATGATAGATAGAACTCCACAGTAGAAAGTTTGAGGGTGACATCACATGACTACACACCTCAGACTCCTTGATGCTCTGGAGAGATGCCGGGGGCCGTGGGAAGAGGAATCCTTATTGATATTGGCAGCAGAAGGTTTGCATTGATGTGTTACGGGGCCCTCAGTGGGTTATTCTGGAATAACAATAAACACACACACGCCCATACATATAATTGCCAGAAGTTGTTGGTTTGGCCCGAGCTCCCGCTGTCAATGGGAACAAAGTGTCCTGGAATCTGGCCCAATTGGAAAGACTCTTGTTACTCCGCAGGGAGACCGTGCTGCATAGTTCGGAAGGCGACGGATTGTAAACATAGCATAGAGTGGATATACTGAGGTCTATATAGAGAGAAAGCGGAAAAACAGACCTGACCGGGAACTGCCTCTCATTGTCTCATAGTTTTTCCTACTCCTCACTCTTGTTCTCTCATCTTCTCTCTCTTTCTTCTCCAGCTTTTCTCTATCTTTCCTTCCACTGTTCTCCCAGGTCCTCACTTCCCCTTGCTTCTCCTTCTTTATATCCCTCTTTTCCAGCCTTATCTTCTGCCCTGCCTTTTGATTCTCACATTTTCTCCTCTCTCTATGTCCCTTTTTTGCTTCTCTATCCCTCCTATTTTCGATTACCTCTCTTCTAGCCCTACCTTTCTCCTTTCCTCATCCTTGTCCTTCATATATCTTTTCTTCCCCCTTTTTTCTTCTCCTCCACCTTTCCTCCCTTACACTCTTCTAAGACCAAGCTCTTTCTTTCTCTTACCTCATTCTTTCATGACTGAGGCTGAGTGTCAAAACACATTGATTATTCTTAAATTGTGTTGATTGCATGTGTTTTATACTTGAATAAAGTATCAAACTAGAACATATCCCGGACTGTGTAGTGATTGCCGAACTCGTTTCTCTCTTTTTATCTTCATCCTTTTCCTTACTCCTTCTCTTCCTCCTTCCTTTTTCATCCCCTACCTCTCTTTTCTATGACCAAGTTCCCCTTTCTTTTTCCTATCATTTTCTGTCTTTACCATTCATTCATCTCATCGTCTCTATTTTCCAAATCCCTCTATTAATCTACTTTCATCTATCATTTATCTCTTTCTTTTTTATCTTTCCATTTATCCATTGTCTGTAATAATTTTTGGACCTTTCGCCTGTGACATTCATGCTGCTGGACAAGGACAGCCTGCAGCCTCTCCTGGGCCTACACATACTTTATCATGCCATGGACATTGATGGGAGCTGGGTTGATCTTTGTGGTCTGTATGAACAGGATCCTCCTCTACTTTCTACACATGTAGATTTTGATTATAACAGAGTTAGGCAACATTCACACTGCCGTTGACCGCCCGTACCGTACCGTAGAGAGTGCACGGGGAGAGGAGGGCAGCTCACCCCCACCCCTCTCCATAGGGATACATGGCGCACGGCGCCGTATTACGGGTAAAGATAGGACATGTCCTATCTTTTTCCGGGGTACAGAGCGGTACGGTGCCGCACGTGTGTGGCACCGTACCGCTCCTGTTGGGCGCCGTGCGCCCATTGCCGTCTATGGGGGACGTATATCGATCATATATACGTCCCCCATACTGTAGTGTGAATGTAGCCTTACAGGAATGGTGGACTTCCCATCTTCATCTAATCCTAGGTAGGTAGGTTAGGGTGGGGTGGCTGTCTATAGTACTGCACTCATGGTTCCCATGGCTTTATGTCATGGATTGGTGCACCAATGAGTTATTGTATCAAAGAAAGCTCTCCCTCTTACACACATTTTTGAACATGTCCTTTAAGAGCGTATTTGAACACTATAGTTATACTTACCATCTGTTACAAATTTGCCACCCTAATTTTCAGAGACAGTCATGGAAAATTCAGATAAGTCCTTGACCAAAATGGGGTCAGGCTTAAAAAGCCCCAATGGAAATTGGTGATCCCACTCAGATTGGAGGCAGGGCAGGGGGAGGGGCTTGATGATCTTTAGGCGAAGACAGGGGTGGGGCTTCAAAACCCTCAAATTATGGTAAATGGTATGAATATGTTAAAGGAGGAATTAACAATCATTGGGGCTCATTTACTAAGGGTCCTGTGGACGCACTTTGGTCGGATATTCCGGCGATTTTCAATCCGCGGCGCATCGCCCCGGGGATTGTGTTGCACGCGATCGGATTTTGGCGCATCGGCGCCAGCTTGCCACATCACAAATCGGGGGGATTGTCCGACGGATTCAGACTACGCGCGGGATTTAACATTTCAAATTGTGTTGCAATTTGAAGTAGAAGGTGAACTCCGGCGGACCTCAGCGGGGAAGCGACAGATGCAGGAACTCGGGCACACAAGCTACGTGAATCGCGCAGGACTTCATCTTCGTCGGACTGTCCGGATCGGGGATTGCGACAGGACCAGGTAAGTAAATGTGCCCCATTGAGTTAATAAATGGGTGACCATTGTCTCGGATCTACATCAGCCTTGTGGCGACCGGCCGTATAGTCACCAAGGCTTTCAATATCTTAACGTCTGGTGATTCAGTGTCCGCAGCAGTGAGACCGGGGACCTCAGTCACTAGACAGCAGGTCCTTATAGGTCACTCTGGAAGATTCCCATTGTAGGCTGCAGCTCGGTGATAATTTCCAGTGGAGCAGCAGAGGAGATGTAGGTCATCCGCAGCCTCTGGGTGGTCACATCACAGATGATTGTGCTGACACAACCCCCAGGTCCCAGACAGAGACTTGTGGTACTAAACATCTTTCCTGTAACATCTCTATATGTATGACATATGAAACAATACCAGGGAGAAATACTGGGATATTCAGCAATCTATATCATATCGATCTATCTAATATATATCTCAAATCTCTCTCGATCTATATGGCTATTTCATAACTACCGTACTGTATATGTATTCGAGTATAAGCTGAGGCACCTAATTTTGCCACAAAAACTAGGAAAACTTATTGACTTGATTATAAGCCTAGGGTGGGAAATGCAGCAACTACTCTTTAATAATAAAATGTCCAGCAGCACCCCCTCATCAATAAAATGTCCAGCAGCGCCCCCTCATCAATAAAATGTCCAGCAGAGCCCACCTTAATGATAAAATAACAAACATAATTCTTACCCCCGGTGTCCTGTTCTCCCCGCATTTTGTGGCTCCCTGGCAGTGCGGGCAGAGGAACGTCTATGCTCTGTGCCCACATGCACCCACTATGACACAGCGTGGCAACTACTGCCTATAGCTATCTATCATGTAATGTCTATATTTTTATCTACCTCATAATTTTATCTATCTCATATCTATCTATCTTTCTATCTATCTATCTATTATCTATCTATTTATCTATCTATCATGTATCTATCTCATATCTATCTCATATCTATCTCATATCTATCTATCTATCTCCTATCTATCTATCTATCTATCTCATATCTATATATCTATCTATCTATCTCATATCTATCTATCTCATATCTATTTATCTATCTCATATCTATCTATCTATCTATCTATCTATCTCATATCTATCTATCTATCTCATATCTATCTATCTCCTATCTATCTATCTCATATCTATCTCCTATCTATCTATCTATCTATCTATCTCATATCTATCTATCTCATATCTATCTCCTATCTATCTATCTATCTATCTATCTATCTCATATCTATCTATCTATCTATCTATCTATCTCATATCTATCTATCTATCTATCTACGGCTGAACCACATTCACCAGCCTTCATGTAGGTTAGGGCTGCAAGTATAAAGCATATTTTCAGACGTCCCTGTCATCTTGGACCTGGGCCAGTACCTCACATAGTGGAAGTGGTTGAGTCAAATTATGGAAAATTGCTGATAATGCAATTACATAATACGAGGTGCGGCTTCCATCCTGACCTCAGAACAATCCTGAGCCGAGCCGCTGCAGACGATGAATGAAAAATACTCAAAAACCAGATTAAAATGTAAATCCTCATCGCATGTAAATCATCTAAGAGCAGAGGAGATTTAGGAACAAAGCGTCTGCAGGCGGCCGCCATGGAATTTCTCTACCAATAAAAAGGGGATTTTTTTCTATTTTTTGTTCTACCTGTGACAATGTAGAGGAATGTAATAATCTTGAATAATATTGGAATATCTCCAATTAACCCCCTCAACACAACATACAGGGGCACATTTTCTAAGGGCCGTGCGCCAGTTTTCTATCGGACTTTGCGCGTTCTTTTATGTGCAAACTGCTTGTACATGTACTGTATTTAAGAAGTGTCCACGCCACAAATGTATAGGAGGAGCTGCAGCAGGAGAGTTATGACTCATCCTGCTCCCTCCCTCATTCCTCCTCCTCCTGTCTCGCAGGGTTCATGAAAGTGCATTGTCTGACTGTGCCGCGATTCACTAAGATCGTGATTCAAGATCATGCGCCCGATATCCTGCATGTGTCACTTCCCAGCTCAGGTCCGCCGGAGTTCACCTTCTTCTTCCTGGTGCATGTAAATGCTTGTTCTTGCGACACAATTTTGAAAATCCATTGCGCCCAATCCGAATTAGTCGGATTGTCCCACGGCTTGCCCCCCCGATTTCTGTTGCATGGAAACCAATGCTCACGCGCCAAAATCCGATTGCGTACAACACAACCCAAGCGCAAACCCCTGTTAAATACCTGTCAAAGCCGTGTAATCCCCGAAAACCGTGAACAGTCCGACATAAGTGCGATCCGCAACCCTTAGTAAATAAGCCCCAATGTAAACGCCATTTGAGAATGCAGCCTCAGGTACTGGGGGTCTATATTTTTTAGGGTGACTTGCTCTGGGGTCCGTATTTATCGAGTGGATCTGGTTTGACGTCTTTATTAGTTTAGGTTATCTGATGTAGCAACAATCTAATAACGGTTTTGTGTTACTGTAGTGGTCTTGTATGGGGTCTATATCTGTTGTGTACTTATTTAGGGGGTTTGGTATTGGTCCATGTGTTTTCGGGTGGTCTATGATTTGCCTGCATCGAAGAAGTTCTAATTTAGGGTATTTATTCATGTAGGTGGTCTGTTCTTGGGTGCATAATTATTAAGGGGGTGTAATCTGGGGTCTGTCTTTATAAAGAAGGTCTGGATCAGGATCAGGAATTTGTCTTGGGGAGTAGTTTGGGGGTCTCAATCACATCAGATAGAATAGTAGGAAGCCCCCCGCAGAGCAAAGGCGGCAGACCCTCATTCAGAGCTCAGATAATAGATTGCTTAAGGAGCAGAAGGAGGAAGAGGTGGACGTGTAGATAAATATACACAAGACGATCACCGTTTTTTGGGTGGGGTAGGAAGTCAGACCATTTCCTTTAACCAAATTCCACAGCTTCCAAAGTAATGGATAAAATGTGCGGTGGGGGCGATCAGGTTCTGTGCGGCCGGGGTGTGGGAAATCTGAGATGTTCTCCAGGAGGACCCTCAAACCTGACTAAAGAAGAAAAATGTAATTTACCAACATAACCTTAAAGAGGTTTTTTAAGACTTTTAAAGGGAACCTGCAAGTTTTGTAGTTTCACCAAGTACACTGGAGGCAGGTCCCCACATAGTGGCCCAAATTTTGTCCTATGTGCAGTCACAAATGTGCAGGGTGCGCCAGATTATTGAATACTAGCGCATGGTCATCAAAAATCTGGCACACCCTGCACGCGCCAATCATGCAAATTTGTAACAGTGTACAAGTCAAAGGGGAGGGGTTGCAGAATAGTTAATTGCATTGAGAACAGGGCACAGCAGGGTGAGGACACATCCCCAGTGCATCAAGCCTAGCTATAATCCTGGAATATAAATATATATATATATCACAGTCAGTTTCTGACCGGCATGTGTTGGGCCTACCAGAGATGGTGGTCCTGAGGGCCCACCCTTCAGCCATAAAATACCATAAAAAATCAAATCATATCATGTAGGATGTATCATTAAAAAGATCTAATAATCTATCATATCGGAACAGTCCTATACAAAATAGATCATAATATCCAGTGATTATTCCATTCACAATTAAATGAAGATATTTGGGCCCATTATTAAGTGTTAAAACTTGGGGCCCAACGGAGGATTCCCCGATGCTCTGGTGGGCCAGTCCGACACTGATCACAGTCCTGTTGCTACTACACAACACAAATACCTAACACTCTCTGCAGAGAGAACACAGAGCACAGCAGTGTGATGACATGCTTCCAGTGAACGTGAAGAAGTTTTAATTCTGGAATATAAATCCATATATAACAGTCCTGCTGCTACTAACACAAAGATATGTGTACACATCTTTCCAAGGACAGTTCGTAGCAATGTCTGCAGAGAACACAGAGCACAGCAGTGTGAGGACATGCTTCCAGTGAACGTGAAGAAGTTACAATTGTGGAATATAAATCCATATATAACAGTCCTGCTGCTACTAACACTATATCCCCGGATAGGCTGTCTGCCATACAATGTATAGTACTGTTACAGTAGATGGGATTTCAGCAAATCTCAGCCACAACCTGTCTGGGGATGCTGGGAGTTTCCACAAGCTCTTGTCAGATTATGAGCCTTTTGTAGTAATCCCGCAGATGCGGAGCTGTAGGTAAACCTCGGGCTTTGCTTTCTTCATGGCAGCTGCCTCATGTTTGCAGTAAAAGGATATGATAACAGCTGACGTCACGTCCAGCACCTGCTCCGATCACCTGCTCTGGGTGACGCCTGCGCATCTACCGCAGCATCCTGTCATACAGGGACCGTCCTAGGAGAACTTCTACCTGTGTGATCTTATCTAATGTGGGTTTGTCACTACCATTAAAATTCCATCCTGATCAACCAGGGATATTTACTCTTAGATCCAGGCACCGTGGAAGGTCTCCTTCCTTCTAAAATCAACTTTTAAAATTATTCCAATGAGCCTGAAGAGCCCAGGCGTGTTAATAGAGCCCCTCCATGGTGTAGCTTCACAGGCTGTTACACTGTGCTGGAGAATCAACACTCTCCCACTGTGTGAGATTACATCAGGCAGAGGGAAGTGCTGAGGGAGCAGGGGGAGGACACGAACGAGTACAACGAGTAACATTTAACACAGGCGAGTACACAGCCAGGAGGAGTGAAGCGCTCCTCATCCTACACTATTCCATAGAAAGCTGAGAACGGTGCAATGACATTCACAGGGTGCCATAGACCTGAATAAGGGCCATGGAACTCCCACAAATTGTGGCAGCCGTATCCCCAGCTCCTTTACGGTTGTGTGCATGGGGCCTAAGTGCTCTTGGGGAACATGATGGATTTTGATGGCACGGTAGCTTAGTGGTTAGCATTACAGCCTTGCAGCGCTGGGAACCTGGTACAAGTCCCATCCAGGTCAACATCTGCAAAGAGTTTGTATGTTCTCTTCGTGTTTGCGTGGGTTTCCTCCGGGTCCTCTGGTTTCCTCCCACACTCCAAAAACATACTGGTAGGTTGATTAGATTGTGAGCCCCATTGGGGACAGGGACTGATTTGGCAAAGCTCTGTGCAGCACTTCGTAATCTGTGTGCTCTATATAAATAAAGAACTATTATTATTATTATTATTATTATTATTATTATGGTGGATTTCCATTACGGTGGTTCTCTACTCAGAAAACAGAATTTGATTAAACATAAGCCATGACTAATCATCGAACCCAGCGACCAGTGTTCTTGCCTAATCCATCTCCTGTAAGTCACAGCCACGCCCCCTCCATTGTCCTAGGTGAGGCAAGCGCAGGGGGTGTGTCTTTCCTGAAAAATTTATGTTTGGAGAGACCCAATGTACAGTCTAATTTAGTTTTCCGGGTGGAGGGTCCCTTTAAGCTTTTTTATTGCTATTTTGCTCTCTGTTTTCTTTTGTGTTATTTTGTATTCCGTAGTCGTGACAGATAACTGGAAGAACAATTATCCCACACAATTCTTTCACTTTCCGGACCAGCATCAGATAAAACTATAAACCCAGACGTACAGTAAATTACACATAGACAATCCCTCCCGGGCCCCGATGACTCTCTCGCGTTTTCCCTGCTGGCGGCTCCTCGCTGCGAGTGGGCGGACGATTGCGAATTGCGCGTCTTCATTTTCTGTCCGACTTTGAGGTCCCTTCAAGAAAACAAAGGGTTAACAATGCCTGTATAATTCCTTTTATCTGCCATCTGATTGTATAGCGAGATTAAAGCGAGAGTGGCTTAACCCTTTCTCGACCAGATGATGTTTTATTTATCTTTATATTTCCTATATTTACATTTCCCAGGCAATGGCGAAGGTGACACTTACAGCAGATGACTAAATAAAAAGCCCTTTGTAGGTCTTTAGTTATGACAGCAAATAGGTCTCCTGGTGTCCAAACGGGGTCACATGGAAACCCAGTGACCCCATTAGGCTGGGATCCGCGTTTTTGGACTTAAAACGCATGACTAAAAATGGAATAAAAACGGGTTCAAAACGCCATGTGTGCAACAACCCTTAGGCTGCGGCGACACATGGCGCTTTGAAACCGTTTTTGGCCCGTTTTTAAGTTTTTGAAAACGCATCAGTTTTTGACAGGTTTTACCAATTATCTTAATTAAAACTGGTCAAAAATGGATGCGTTTTTTAGCGGACTGCTTAAGAACGGACCAAAAACGGGTTCAAAGTGCATGTAAAAGATAATGAAGGAATTTAGCACCAATAACTTGCAGGTATCTGAAAGTGTTCTTTCATTTTGATCAGTATCTTATTTCATTTACATTTTTATTCTGTCCTTTAGAATATATACAATTTATCAAATAAGCGTAAAATGCTGCTATTTACTCATGTGACATTTAGGAAATTGTGTGTTACTCAGCCGAGTTATAAGTCTCATGTACATTGACTCTTTAGTCCTTCCTCTTACACCTCTACGACACGGCATAGTTCCCGCAGGTTGCTGGGTTTCTAAATATCTGGAGGCACAGGAGCTGCTATAAATTTCAAGTGTTTGTCCATAGAGGAGCCACTGTCCATAGTAACCAGCCGAGGGGGGTTATAGGGTCACTCCGTGGCAGCGCCTTTTTTACCCTAAAACATCAATGTTTGCTATCGGGATAGGTTTGGGTCTATAAATTTTGTAATATGTTGTATATCAAAAAGTTGGTGACATACAACAAAACCCCCAACTTTAATGTAATATTTATAACACTGGTCTATTCATATGGGAAAGAGACACTTTAAGGTTCCCTGAAGGTTCCTGGGCCCAAGTACAATCACACCCACTCCGAAAAGTATCCGAAAAACCCCAAGTTCTTTCCCTCATCCATAGGAGGATTCTTGGACCCAGGAAGAAGAGTACAGACAGTCCCCGGGTTACATACAAGATAGGGTCCATAGGTTTGTTCTTAAGTTGAATTTGTATGTAAGTCGAAACTGTATATTTTATAATTGTAGATCCAGACAAAAAATTTTTTTTGCCCTAGTGACGATTGGAGTTTTAAAATTTTTTGCTGTAATGGGACCAAGGATTGTCAATAAAGCTTCATTACAGACACCGTACAGCTGATCATTGCAGCCTGGGACTATAGTAACATCCAGAGAGGTCACCAGAGGTCACAGGGGGCACAGGGGTCTGTCTGTAACTAGGGGTCATCTGTAAGTTGGGTGTCCTTAAGTAGGGGACCGCCTGTAGATGGAAATCACATAAATGTGCAACTATGAAATCTTATGAGCTGAGTAATAATATAATGGAGGTAAATGAGCAGAGGGTGAAGCTTCCATCTAGTTTTACGGAAGAGATAATGAGGGCGATTTACATGAAGTGGTTCCCTCTTCAGATTGTGATACAGATTACACGACCCGCTCCGTGCAGGGGATATGGCGGAACATGGATTGTGTGGAGAGGATCTGAAGCACTTTGATATAGTATATGGGATAGGGGAAGGAGTGAAATTTCCAAAACAATCCATAAACAACGGAGTCATCCCGTTCCGTCAAATAGGTAGAGATGTTATCTGTGGTAAGATGCGGGATGACAACTAATAGGGCAGAAGACTGGGGAGGGGGCTCTTTCAAAGTTTCATTGCACAAGTATTTTGTTTGGGATAGGCCGAATTGCAGGGGAGCAACGATGGTCACCATATAGGTTATCACTAAACTTTCAGGATAAAAAAATGAGATAATGAATAATGGCAAAATGGCTCCTTAAAGGGGATGTCCAGGTGCTCTCTTCTACGGGGACTCGCTATTACGGCACTTAAATGGAACTGATCACCAGAGCTTATCCCATTAAATTCCCACCCCCATTAGGCAGGGGATGAAATTACACTTCTAATTTACTCTTTTATGCTAAATCTCATCCGAAGT
Organism: Engystomops pustulosus; assembly: GCA_019512145.1. Taxonomy (NCBI): domain Eukaryota; kingdom Metazoa; phylum Chordata; class Amphibia; order Anura; family Leptodactylidae; genus Engystomops; species Engystomops pustulosus. Next base: position 92,243,157 of record CM033649.1, read on the forward strand.
CATATGCAAATGAGAAATGAAGAGTCATATTTTGACTAAGATGAGTCAAGTTTAGATATTGCAGGGGGCAGTCACTTCAGATGCCCCTATCTTCAGTTCTATAGCAGCTCAAACTATAGAAACATAATGTAAGATAACTATCACATCTTTCATACAGCACCGGGAAACTAGAGTTAGAGACAGTTAAAGACCTGTATCTTCAGTTATGTGACTCAGAATCACAAAGATTTGTATCTTTAAAATGACACCAGTATCATGTTTCTAAGTGCTATAGAACTGAAGATAGAGGTGTCTGAAGTGACTCTTCACCTGCAGCCTCATCTCAGGCAAAATATGACTCTTTTCTGCTCATTTTGCCTTTGAAGGAGATAATTTATAGGTGAACAGATAAGAAATGACACAAAAGAGGGAATTCTAGAAAGGACATTTGAGTGGGGTTAGTAGTTTAGTGAGTGAATATTTGGTTTCCTATAAGTGTATATCATATGTAAATGTGAAGGCTAGTACCCCAGGAGGTCTCCCCATTCTACATGTAGCCACTACTCACAGGTGGAGCTGTCCTTTCCACGCTATGTTGTTTCTGGCTCTGATGTATTGAACATGTGCCAATCTGATACAGATGACCAAAAATGAAAATTTTTAGTATTCTGTACGCAATTATTATTATTTTTTTTTTATGCTGAGGGATATCATCTAAAAAAAGTTAACATTGTACATAAAAAAACATTAAATGGATTCTAAGCGATGATTGATGTTCTCCTCCACCGGTTCATCTTGCTCCATGAATATAATGGCCTAATAATATATGATATGGAAAAAATAGGATAAAATTCCAAATTTTTCCTCAACCGTTAACTATATAACTGGGAACACATGTGTAAACATGGCGAAAACCCTGTCCTGAGGCCACAGCCGGAGATCTGGGCTCCGCGGTTATTCCTGGACTGGTCACGGATGAACCCTGAGTGAAGTGTTTAGGTCTGTCAGGATGCATCCCACGTGGCCCCCGGATAATCCCTGCATGGAGGGGCCACACTATTGCCGAAGCCTGACTTCATTCAATTAGATGCCTCATTATCCTACAGACAGCAAACCGCAACTCATGACACAGCTCTGCGCCAGCTTCCAGGGACATCATCCAGAGGAGATCCAGGACATCTGATGGAAAACTAGCATGGCTAGAGGTAAGAGAGATGGATTTTACCTACTATAAGTCTATGAATGAATTAACTACACTGTTTGCTACAATGTATCAGTACAGGAAGTGGTATAGTCTCCAGGTCAATTAGCTCATAAAGGATTATCTAGACAGGATACATTGTAACAAACTCTCAGCCGTGAGAGTGAGACATACTAATTCTTTATTAATAATAATTCTTTATTTTATATAGAGCCTAGAGACTACGCAGCGCTGCACAGAGCTCGCCAAATCTAGTTTTAGTCCATGTTATTTCAGGTATCCTGAAGAATATAATATATTGTGGCCCATAATTGAGGTTCATAATTATATTCCCCATAACATTAGGATGTACCTCTGTTATTTCACTTGGAAATGTATCAATAAATTGACAACTGGGCGTTCCCTTTATTAGTGGGGTGTGTCTTTATACACAGGATGTTAGACATTGTCATATCAATGAGGACTTTATCAGGATCACAAACGATTGACAAGAGAAACGTATATTTTATATAACAGTCTGGAGCTGGGGGGGGGGGGACCTAATTAATGACAGATTATGACATTTTTTGGATTATCAGATGAGCACGGCGGTCTCTCCACTGCTCATAAGGACAGTGATGTACATTATATAGTGGTGGTGCTTGGTATTGCAGCTCATTCCTTCTCGCCAAAGAGCAGCTTCTACGGAGGGTACGGAACGTATTCAGACCCCTTTACACTTTTCTCTCTTTGATTCATTGCAGCCAATTGGTAAGATCAAAAAAGTTTTTTTTGCTCATTAATGTGCACTCTGCACTTAACTTGAAAACAGAAATGTAGATATTTTTGCTAATTTATTATACAAGAAAAATTTAAATCTTCCCTGGGGATAAGTATTCGGCCCCTGGTGATAAGTATTCAGCCCCCGGTGATAAGTACTCAGGCTCCTGGGGATAAGTATTTGGCCCCTGGTGATAAGTATTCGGCCCCTGGTGATAAGTATTCGGCCCATGAGCCGGCAAAACCAACGATCCGGTTAGGAAAAACTCAATTTAGTCATTTCTCTTTCAAATGTACTTAATGGCATTGAATATTGGCTTAAAGGATTTGTTCCAGAATAGAGTCTGCTGGGGGTCTACGAGAACTGGGATTGGGAGAAGAGGGACATAGGTTCCATTGTCAATGCACGACCATGTGGATTTCTAAGGGACAGGGTCCGCGGATTATCATAGAATTCCTTTTTATTTATATAGCGCCAACATATTCCGCAGCGCTGCACAGACTTTGCCAGATCAGTCCCTGTCCACATGGGGCTCACAATCTAATCAAACTGCCTGTATGTTTTGGAGCATGGGAGGAAACCGGAGAACCCGGAGGAAACCCGCGCAAACACAGAGAGAACATACAAACTCTTTGCAGATGTTGACCTGAATGGGCCTTGAACCCAGGACCCCAGCGCTGCAGGGCTGTAGTGCTAACCACTCAGCCCCCGTGCTGCCCACTGAATAAAATAGGACCCATACCAATCTATAATTATCTCCTCTTCTGTGTAAAGGGTATAAGATAGTTTGTTCATTTAATGATGACATTTTTACATCTGCTACTGGAGTCAACCCCTTCCGAAAAGACAAAGGATGATAGAAGAGCTGCATTCAGAGCCCTACGTATGACTATAATGTTACTTCCCTGGATTATCTAGACCTCCAGCATTACTATGTCACTAACTGATCTACCAGCTATTTATAGTGACATGACTCTGCTCAACCTGTCCAAGTCTACACAGCAAAGCCAACGAGTGATCTGCAGGAAACAGGAAATTTCAGTCTATTGTGTGCGCTCTAGTGGTCACTGAGTTGTAATAAATAAAGCTTTGATACTTCAAAATAAAACCCTGATCTCAGCTACGGACATTTTTGGAAAAAAAAAGAAATTGCCTTAATTTAACAGGTGATCACTGCTCTGCCAGAAAGTGAGAAACTACAGTATAAAGAGGCTGCAGTTCACTGGGATTTTGGGTTCTTCCTTGCTTCGCTGTCTCTCTGTGTAGTATCACGTAGGTTCTGTTACTCATAGAATATCTGTGCTCGTTGACACTTGTCTGTCTGGTTTTTGTTTTCTTTTTGATTAAGTCCTGAAGGAATTTCACAATTTCATCATCGTTAAGTAGTTGCATGTGTCTGAAGAATTATTACGGGACGCTGTGACTATAATTATAATAACCCAGCAAGAAAGCAAATAATAAAATACCAAAAATAAGTCACAGATTGGGCGACCTAATAATAAACCTAATAATAGAAGGGAGCAGGGCCGGATTAAAGGAGGGGTTCTTGGGGCTCTAGCCCAGGGGCCCCCACCACTTTCACTTTTTAAGGGGCCCCCACCAGTTTTCCGACAGTCAGCTACTCAGTCTCTGTGTGCGATACGCAGCGGCCTGTGGCTGCACGCATCGCACTTAAGGGGTCTAGGATGTCAGCTGTGTCATTGAGGATCACTGGAAGGAAAGGTGAGGTAAGTATGAAGTTTATTTTTTTGTGGCCATTTGTGGCTAAATTCTACAGGGGGCTGGTGGCTGTATACTACAGGGGGCTGGCAGGCTACATACTTCCAAAAACATTGTTGGAAGGGCCCCCACCAGTTTGCGCCCAGGGGCCCCCACCACTCTTAATCCGGCCCTGGAAGGGAGGACCACAAGATGCCAGATGTAGAGCAATGCGGAATGATGGAAAATGTGTCTCTGGATCTCTATGAATTAGGAAATGAATAAGACACCACTAGGGGGAGACGCTGCACCACCTGAATACAACAGGGACAGATTAAGTGATCCTTCTTTGCAGATCAGTTGTGAGATATAAAATGGTGAAGAACTTTGGAGTAGATATATATATAGATACTATCCAGTAGATAGATGATAGATAGAACTCCACAGTAGAAAGTTTGAGGGTGACATCACATGACTACACACCTCAGACTCCTTGATGCTCTGGAGAGATGCCGGGGGCCGTGGGAAGAGGAATCCTTATTGATATTGGCAGCAGAAGGTTTGCATTGATGTGTTATGGGGCCTGCAGTGGGTTATTCTGGAATAACAATAAACACACACACGCCCATACACATAATTGCCAGAAGTTGTTGGTTTGGCCCGAGCTCCCGCTGTCAATGGGAACAAAGTGTCCTGGAATCTGGCCCAATTGGAAAGACTCTTGTTACTCCGCAGGGAGACCGTGCTGCATAGTTCGGAAGGCGACGGATTGTAAACATAGCATAGAGTGGATATACTGAGGTCTATATAGAGAGAAAGCGGAAAAACAGACCTGACCGGGAACTGCCTCTCATTGTCTCATAGTTTTTCCTACTCCTCACTCTTGATCTCTCATCTTCTCTCTCTTTCTTCTCCAGTTTTTCTCTATCTTGCTTTTCACTGTTCTCCCAGGTCCTCACTTCTTCTTGCTCCTCCTTCTTTATATCCCTCTTTTCCAGCCTTATCTTCTGCCCTGCCTTTTGATTCTCACATTTTCTCCTCCTCTCTTGGTCCCTTTTTGCTTCTCCATCCCTCCTATTTTCGATTACCTCTCTTCTAGCCCTACCTTTCTCCTTTCCTCATCCTTGTCCTTCATATATCTTTTCTTCCCCCTTTTTTCTTCTCCTCCACCTTTCCTCCCTTACACTCTTCTAAGACCAAGCTCTTTCTTTCTCTTACCTCATTCTTTCATGACTAAGAGGCTGAGTGTCAAAACACATTGATTATTCTTAAATTGTGTTGATTGCATGTGTTTTATACTTGAATAAAGCATCAAACTAGAACATATCCCGGAGTGTGTAGTGATTGCCGAACTCGTTTCTCTCTTTTTTTCTTCATCCTTTTCCTTGCTCCTTATCTTCCTCCTTCCTTTTTCATCCCCTACCTCTCTTTTCTATGTCCAAGTTCCCCTTTCTTTTTCCTATCATTTTCTGTCTTTACCATTCATTCATCTCATCGTCTCTATTTTCCAAATCCCTCTATGAATCTACTTTCATCTATCATTTATCTCTTTCTTTTTTATCTTTCCATTTATCCATTGTCTGTAATAATTTTTGGACCTTTCGCCTGTGACATTCATGCTGCTGGACAAGGACAGCCTGCAGCCTCTCCTGGGCCTACACATGCTTTATCATGCTATGGACATTGATGGGAGCTGGGTTGATCTTTGTGGTCTGTATGAACAGGATCCTCCTCTACTTTCTCTTATATGAATGTACACATGTAGATTTTGATTATAACAGAGTTAGGCAACATTCACACTGCCGTTGACCGCCCGTACCGTACCGTAGAGGGCAACGGCAGTGCACGGGGAGAGGAGGGCAGCTCACCCCCGCCCCTCTCCATAGGGATACATGGCGCACGGCGCCGTATTACGGGTAAAGATAGGACATGTCCTATCTTTTTCCGGGGTATGGAGCGGTACGGTGCCGCACGTGTGTGGCACCGTACCGCTCCTGTTGGGCGCCGTGCGCCCATTGCCGTCTATGGGGGACGTATATCGATCATATATACGTCCCCCATACTGTAGTGTGAATGTAACCTTACAGGAATGGTGGACTTCCCATCTTCATCTAATCCTAGGTAGGTAGGTTAGGGTGGGGTGGGGTGGCTGTCTATAGTACTGCACTCATGGTTCCCATGGCTTTATATCATGGATTGGTGCACCAATGAGTTATTGTATCAAAGAAAGCTCTCCCTCTTACACACATTTTTTAACATGTCCTTTAAGAGCGTATTTGAACACTATAGTTATACTTACCATCTGTTACAAATTTGCTACCCTAATTTTCCGAGACAGTCATGGAAAATTCAGATAAGTCCTTGACCAAAATGGGGTCAGGCTTAAAAAGCCCCAATGGAAATTGGTGATCCCACTCAGATTGGAGGCAGGGCAGGGGGAGGGGCTTGATGATTTTTAGGCGAAGACCAGGGTGGGGCTATAAAACCCTCAAATTAGGTGAATATGGTAAAGGAGGAATTAACACTCATTGGGGCTCATTTACTAAGGGTCCTGCGGGCACACTTTGGTCGGATATTCCGGCGATTTCCGATCCGCACTGCATCGTGCCGGGGATTTTGGCGCATCGGCGCCAGCTTGCCATGACACAAATCGGGTGGATCGTCCAACGGATTCAGACTACGCGCGGGATTTAACATTTCAAATTGTGTCACAAGACACGCACCGGGTAGAAGACGGTGAACTCCAGCGGACCTCAGCGGGGAAGCGACGGATGCAGGAACTCGGGCGCACGAGCTATGTGAATCGCGCCTGACTTCATCTTCGTCGGACTGTCCGGATCGGGGATCGCAACAAGACCGGGTAAGTAAATGCGCCCCATTGAGTTAATGCATGGGTGACCATTGTCTCGGATCTACATCAGCCTTGTGGCGACCGGCCGGATATTCACCAATATCTTAACTTCTGGTGGAATTGTGATTCAGTGTCCCCAGCAGAGAGACCGGGGACCTCAGTCACTAGACAGCAGGTCCTTATAGGTCACTCTGGAAGATTCCCGTTGTAGGCAGCAGCTCGGTAATAATTTTCAGTGGAGCAGCAGAGGAGATGTAGGTCATCCGCAGCCTCTGGGTGGTCACATCACAGATGATTGTGCTGACACAACCCCCAGGTCCCAGACAGAGACTTGTGGTACTAAACATCTTTCCTGTAACATCTCTATATGTATGACATATGAAACAATACCAGGGAGAAATACTGGGATATTCAGCAATCTATATCATATCGATCTATCTAATATATATCTCAAATCTCTCTCGATCTATATGGCTATTTCATAACTACCGTACTGTATATATATTCGAGTATAAGCTGAGGCACCTAATTTTGCCACCAAAACTAGGAAAACTTATTGACTTGATTATAAGCCTAGGGTGGGAAATGCAGCAACTACTCTTTAATAATAAAATGTCCAGCAGCACCCCCTCATCAATAAAATGTCCAGCAGCGCCCCCTCATCAATAAAATGTCCAGCAGAGCCCACCTTAATGATAAAATAACAAACATAATTCTTACCCCCGGTGTCCTGTTCTCCCCGCATTTTGTGGCTCCCTGGCAGTGCGGGCAGAGGAACGTCTATGCTCTGTGCCCACATGCACCCACTATGACACAGCGTGGCAACTACTGCCTATAGCTATCTATCATGTAATGTCTATATTTTTATCTACCTCATAATTTTATCTATCTCATATCTATCTATCTTTCTATCTATCTATCTATTATCTATCTATTTATCTATCTATCATGTATCTATCTCATATCTATCTCATATCTATCTCATATCTATCTATCTATCTCCTATCTATCTATCTATCTATCTCATATCTATATATCTATCTATCTATCTCATATCTATCTATCTCATATCTATTTATCTATCTCATATCTATCTATCTATCTATCTATCTATCTCATATCTATCTATCTATCTCATATCTATCTATCTCCTATCTATCTATCTCATATCTATCTCCTATCTATCTATCTATCTATCTATCTCATATCTATCTATCTCATATCTATCTCCTATCTATCTATCTATCTATCTATCTATCTCATATCTATCTATCTATCTATCTATCTATCTCATATCTATCTATCTATCTATCTACGGCTGAACCACATTCACCAGCCTTCATGTAGGTTAGGGCTGCAAGTATAAAGCATATTTTCAGACGTCCCTGTCATCTTGGACCTGGGCCAGTACCTCACATAGTGGAAGTGGTTGAGTCAAATTATGGAGAATTGCTGATAATGCAATTACATAATATGAGGTGCGGCTTCCATCCTGACCTCAGAACAATCCTGAGCCGAGCCGCTGCAGACGATGAATGAAAAATACTCAAAAACCAGATTAAAATGTAAATCCTCATCGCATGTAAATCATCTAAGAGCAGAGGAGATTTAGGAACAAAGCGTCTGCAGGCGGCCGCCATGGAATTTCTCTACCAATAAAAAGGGGATTTTTTTCTATTTTTTGTTCTACCTGTGACAATGTAGAGGAATGTAATAATCTTGAATAATATTGGAATATCTCCAATTAACCCCCTCAAAACAACATACGGGGGGATATTTACTAAGGGCCGTGCGCCAGTTTTCTATCGGACTTTGCGCGTTCTTTTATGTGCAAACTGCTTGTACATGTACCGTATTTAAGAAGTGTCCACGCCACAAATGTATAGGAGGAGCTGCAGCAGGAGAGTTATGACTCATCCTGCTCCCTCCCTCATTCCTCCTCCTCCTGTCTCGCAGGGTTCATGAAAGTGCATTGTCTGACTGTGCCGCGATTCACTAAGATCGTGATTCAAGATCATGCGCCCGATATCCTGCATGTGTCACTTCCCAGCTCAGGTCCGCCGGAGTTCACCTTCTTCTTCCTGGTGCATGTAAATGCTTGTTCTTGAAAATCCATTGCGCCCAATCCGAATTAGTCGGATTGTCCCACGGCTTGCCCCCCCGATTTCTGTTGCATGGAAACCAATGCTCACGCGCCAAAATCCGATTGCGTACAACACAACCCAAGCGCAAACCCCTGTTAAATACCTGTCAAAGCCGTGTAATCCCCGAAAACCGTGAACAGTCCGACATAAGTGCGATCCGCAACCCTTAGTAAATAAGCCCCAATGTAAACGCCATTTGAGAATGCAGCCTCAGGTACTGGGGGTCTATATTTTTTAGGGTGACTTGCTCTGGGGTCTGTATTTATCCAGTGGATCTGGTTTGACGTCTTTATTAGTTTAGGTTACCTGATGTAGCAACAATCTAATAACGGTTTTGTATTACTGTAGTGGTCTTGTATGGGGTCTATATCTGTTGTGTACTTATTTAGGGGGTTTGGTATTGGTCCATGTGTTTCCGGGTGGTCTTTGATTTGCCTGTATCGGAGAAGTTCTAATTTCGGGTATTTATTCATGTAGGTGGTCTGTTCTTGGGTTCATAATTATTAAGGGGGTGTAATCTGGGGTCTGTCTTTATAAAGAGGGTCTGGATCAGGATCAGGAATTTGTCTTGGGGAGTAGTTTGGGGGTCTCTATCACATCAGATAGAATAGTAGGAAGCCCCCCGCAGAGCAAAGGCGGCAGACCCTCATTCAGAGCTCAGATAATAGATTGCTCAAGGAGCAGAAGGAGGAAGAGGTGGACGTGTAGATAAATATACACAAGACGATCACCGTTTTTTGGGTGGGGTAGGAAATCAGACCATTTCCTTTAACCAAATTCCACAGCTTCCAAAGTAATGGGTAAAATGTGCGGTGGGGGCGATCAGGTTCTGTGCGGCCGGGGTGTGGGAAATCTGAGATGTTCTCCAGGAGGACCCTCAAACCTGACTGAAGAAGAAAAATGTAATTTACCAACAAAACCTTAAAGGGGTTTTTTAAGACTTTTAAAGGGAACCTGCAAGTTTTGTAGTTTCACCAAGTACACTGGAGGCAGGTCCCCACATAGTGGCCCAAATTCTGTCCTATGTGCAGTCACTAATGTGCAGGGTGCGCCAGACTATTGAATACTAGCGCATGGTCATCAAAAATCTGGCGCACCCTGCACGCGCCAATCATGCAAATTTGTAACAGTTCTAAGTCAAAGGGGAGGGGTTGCAGGATAGTTAATTGCATTGAGAACAGGGTACAGCAGGGTGAGGACACATCCCCAGTGCATCAAGCCTAGTTATAATCCTGGAATATTAATATATATCATAGTCAGTGTTGGACTGGCATGTGTTGGGCCTCCTAGAGATGGTGATCCTGAGGGCCCACCCTTCAGCCATAAAATACCATAAAAAAATCATATCATGTAAGATGTATCATTAAAATGATCTAATAATCTATCATATCAGAACAGTCTTATATAAAATAGATCATAATATCCAGTGATTATTCCATTCACATCTAAATGAAGATATTTGGGGCCCATTATAAAGTGTTAGAACCTGGGGCCCAGATTCTCCGATGCTCTGGTGGGCCAGTCCGACACTGATCACAGTCCTGTTGCTACTACACAACACAAACAAAGGTCTGATTACACATCTCTCCTGGGACAATACCTAACACTCTCTGCAGAGAGAACACAGTGGGGGTCATTTACTAAGGGCCCAATTCGTGTTTTCCCGACGTGTTACCCGAATATTTCCGATTTGCGCCGATTTCCCCTGAATTGCCCCGGGATTTTGGCGCACGCAATCGGTTTGTGGCGCATCGGCGTTGGCATGCATGTGACGGAAATCGGGGGCGTGGCCGAATGAAGACCCGACGGATTCGGAAAAACCGCCGCATTTAAAAAAAAATTGGTCGCACGGGCCATACTCACATGCACCACGATGAAGACGATGAACTCCGGCGCACCTCAGCGGACTTCGGCGCAGCAGCGACACTTGGTGGACATCGGGCGCAGGACCTTCATGAATCACCGGAAGACCCGAACGCTCGTCGGAGAAGCCGCCGCTGGAACGCGAATGGACCGGGTAAGTAAATGTGCCCCATTGTGATGACATGCTTCCAGTGAACGTGAAGAAGTTTTAATTCTGGAATATAAATCCATATATAACAGTCCTGCTGCTACTAACACATAGATATGTGTACACATCTTTCCAAGGACAGTTCGTAGCAATGTCTGCAGAGAACACAGAGCACAGCAGTGTGATGTCATGCTTTCAGTGAACTCAAAGAAGTTACAATTCTGGAATATAAATCCATATATAACAGTCCTGCTGCTACTAACACAATATCCCCGGATAGGTTGTCTGCCATACAATGTATAGTACTGTTACAGTAGATGGGATTTCAGCAAATCTCAGCCACAACCTGTCTGGGGATGCTGGGAGTTTCCACAAGCTCTTGTCAGATTATGAGCCTTTTGTAGTAATCCCCTAGATGCGGAGCTGTAGGTAAACCTCGGGGCTTTGCTTTTTTCATGGCAGCTGCCTCATGTTTGCAGTAAAAGGATATGATAACAGCTGACGTCACGTCCAGCACCTGCTCCGATCACCTGCTTTGGGTGACGCCAGCGCATCTACCGCAGAGTCCTATCTGAGTGCATCATACAGGGACCGTCCTTCCAGAACTTCTACCTGTGTGATCTTATCTAAAGTGGGTTTGTCAATACCATCAAAATTCCATCCTGATCAACCAGGCACCGCGGAAGGTCTCCTTCCTTCTAAAATAAACTTTTAAAATTATTCCAATGAGCCTGAAGAGCCCAGGGGTGTTAATAGAGCCCCTCCATGGTGTCGCTTCACAGGCTGTTACACTGTGCTGGAGAATCAACACAATCCCACTGTGTGAGATTACATCAGGCAGAGGGAAGGGGAAGTGCTGAGGGAGCAGGGGGAAGACACAAACGAGTACAATGAGTAACATTTAACACAGGCGAGTACACAGCCAGGAGGAGTGAAGCGCTCCTCATCCTACACTATTCCATAGAAAGCTGAGAACGGTGCAATGACATTCACAGGGTGCCATAGACCTGAATAAGGGCCATGGAACTCCCACAAATTGTGGCAGCCGTATCCCCAGCTCCTTTACGGTTGTGTGCATGGGGCCTAAGTGCTCTTGGGGAACATGATGGATTTTGATGGCACGGTAGCTTAGTGGTTAGCATTACAGCCTTGCAGCGCTGGGAACCTGGTACAAGTCCCATCCAGGTCAACATCTGCAAAGAGTTTGTATGTTCTCTTCGTGTTTGCGTGGGTTTCCTCCGGGTCCTCTGGTTTCCTCCCACACTCCAAAAACATACTGGTAGGTTGATTAGATTGTGAGCCCCATTGGGGACAGGGACTGATTTGGCAAAGCTCTGTGCAGCACTTCGTAATCTGTGTGCTCTATATAAATAAAGAACTATTATTATTATTATTATTATTATTATTATTATGGTGGATTTCCATTACGGTGGTTCTCTACTCAGAAAACAGAATTTGATTAAACATAAGCCATGACTAATCATCGAACCCAGCGACCAGTGTTCTTGCCTAATCCATCTCCTGTAAGTCACAGCCACGCCCCCTCCATTGTTCTAGGTGAGGCCAGCGCAGGGGGTGTGTCTTTCCTGAAAAATTTATGTTTGGAGAGACCCAATGTACAGTCTAATTTAGTTTTCCGGGTGGAGGGTCCCTTTAAGCTTTTTTATTGCTATTTTGCTCTCTGTTTTCTTTTGTGTTATTTTGTATTCCGTAGTCGTGACAGATAACTGGAAGAACAATTATCCCACACAATTCTTTCACTTTCCGGACCAGCATCAGATAAAACTATAAACCCAGACGTACAGTAAATTACACATAGACAATCCCTCCCGGGCCCCGATGACTCTCTCGCGTTTTCCCTGCTGGCGGCTCCTCGCTGCGAGTGGGCGGATGATTGCGTTCTGCGCGTCTTCATTTTCTGTCCGACTTTGAGGTCCCTTCAAGAAAACAAAGGGTTAATAATGCCTGTATAATTCCTTTTATCTGCCATCTGATTGTATAGCGAGATTAAAGCGAGAGTGGCTTAACCCTATCTCGACCAGATGATGTTTTATTTATCTTTATATTTCCTATATTTACATTTCCCAGGCAATGGCGAAGGTGACACTTACAGCAGATGACTAAATAAAAAGCCCTTTGTAGGTCTTTAGTTATGACAGCAAATAGGTCTCCTGGTGTCCAAACGGGGTCACATGGAAACCCAGTGACCCCATTAGGCTGGGATCCGCGTTTTTGGACTTAAAACGCATGACTAAAAATGGAATAAAAACGGGTTCAAAACGCCATGTGTGCAACAACCCTTAGGCTGCGGCGACACATGGCGCTTTGAAACCGTTTTTGGCCCGTTTTTAAGTTTTTGAAAACGCATCAGTTTTTGACAGGTTTTACCAATTATCTTAATTAAAACTGGTCAAAAATGGATGCGTTTTTTAGCGGACTGCTTAAGAACGGACCAAAAACGGGTTCAAAGTGCATGTAAAAGATAATGAAGGAATTTAGCACCAATAACTTGCAGGTATCTGAAAGTGTTCTTTCATTTTGATCAGTATCTTATTTCATTTACATTTTTATTCTGTCCTTTAGAATATATACAATTTATCAAATAAGCGTAAAATGCTGCTATTTACTCATGTGACATTTAGGAAATTGTGTGTTACTCAGCCGAGTTATAACTCTCATGTACATTGACTCTTTAGTCCTTCCTCTTACACCTCCACGACACTGCATAGTTCCCGCAGGTTGCTGGGTTTCTAAATATCTGGAGGCGCAGGAGCTGCTATAAATTTCAAGTGTTTGTCCATAGAGGAGCCAATGTCCATAGTAACCAGCCGAGGGGGGTTATAGGGTCACTCCGTGGCAGCGCCTTTTTTACCCTAAAACATCAATGTTTGCTATCGGGATAGGTTTGGGTCTATAAATTTTGTAATATGTTGTATATCAAAAAGTTGGTGACATACAACAAAACCCCCAACTTTAATGTAATATTTATAACACTGGTCTATTCATATGGGAAAGAGACACTTTAAGGTTCCCTGAAGGTTCCTGGGCCCAAGTACAATCACACCCACTCCGAAAAGTATCCGAAAAACCCCAAGTTCTTTCCCTCATCCATAGGAGGATTCTTGGACCCAGGAAGAAGAGTACAGACAGTCCCCGGGTTACATACAAGATAGGGTCCATAGGTTTGTTCTTAAGTTGAATTTGTATGTAAGTCGAAACTGTATATTTTATAATTGTAGATCCAGACAAAAAATTTTTTTTGCCCTAGTGACGATTGGAGTTTTAAAATTTTTTGCTGTAATGGGACCAAGGATTGTCAATAAAGCTTCATTACAGACACCGTACAGCTGATCATTGCAGCCTGGGACTATAGTAACATCCAGAGAGGTCACCAGAGGTCACAGGGGGCACAGGGGTCTGTCTGTAACTAGGGGTCATCTGTAAGTTGGGTGTCCTTAAGTAGGGGACCGCCTGTAGATGGAAATCACATAAATGTGCAACTATGAAATCTTATGAGCTGAGTAATAATATAATGGAGGTAAATGAGCAGAGGGTGAAGCTTCCATCTAGTTTTACGGAAGAGATAATGAGGGCGATTTACATGAAGTGGTTCCCTCTTCAGATTGTGATACAGATTACACGACCCGCTCCGTGCAGGGGATATGGTGGAACATGGATTGTGTGGAGAGGATCTGAAGCACTCTGATATAGGATATGGGATAGGGGAAGGAGTGAAATTTCCAAAACAATCCATAAACAACGGAGTCATCCCGTTCCGTCAAATAGGTAAAGATGTTATCTGTGGTAAGATGCGGGATGACAACTAATAGGGCAGAAGACTGGGGAGGGGGCTCTTTCAAAGTTTCATTGCACAAGTATTTTGTTTGGGATAGGCCCAATTGCAGGGGAGCAATGATGGTCACCATATAGGTTATCACTAAACTTTCAGGATAAAAAAATGAGATAATGAATAATGGCAAAATGGCTCCTTAAAGGGGATGTCCAGGTGCTCTCTTCTACGGGGAATCGCTATTACGGCACTTAAATGGAACTGATCACCAGAGCTTATCCCATTAAATTCCCACCCCCATTAGGCAGGGGATGAAATTACACTTCTAATTTACTCTTTTATGCTAAATCTCATCCGAAGTCATATGCAAATGAGAAATGAAGAGTCATATTTTGACTAAGATGAGTCAAGTTTAGATATTGCAGGGGGCAGTCACTTCAGATGCCCCTATCTTCAGTTCTATAGCAGCTCAAACTATAGAAACATAATGTAAGATAACTATCACATCTTTCATACAGCACCGGGAAACTAGAGTTAGAGACAGTTAAAGACCTGTATCTTCAGTTATGTGACTCAGAATCACAAAGATTTGTATCTTTAAAATGACACCAGTATCATGTTTCTAAGTGCTATAGAACTGAAGATAGAGGTGTCTTAAGTGACTCTTCACCTGCAGCCTCATCTCAGGCAAAATATGACTCTTTTCTGCTCATTTTGCCTTTGAAGGAGATAATTTATAGGTGAACAGATAAGAAATGACACAAAAGAGGGAATTCTAGAAAGGACATTTGAGTGGGGTTAGTAGTTTAGTGAGTGAATATTTGGTTTCCTATAAGTGTATATCATATGTAAATGTGAAGGCTAGTACCCCAGGAGGTCTCCCCATTCTACATGTAGCCACTACTCACAGGTGGAGCTGTCCTTTCCACGCTATGTTGTTTCTGGCTCTGATGTATTGAACATGTGCCAATCTGATACAGATGACCAAAAATGAAAATTTTTAGTATTCTGTACGCAATTATTATTATTTTTTTTTTATGCTGAGGGATATCATCTAAAAAAAGTTAACATTGTACATAAAAAAACATTAAATGGATTCTAAGCGATGATTGATGTTCTCCTCCACCGGTTCATCTTGCTCCATGAATATAATGGCCTAATAATATATGATATGGAAAAATAGGATAAAATTCCAAATTTTTCCTCAACCGTCAACTATATAACTGGAAACACATGTGTAAACATGGCGAAAACCTTGTCCTGAGGCCACAGACGGAGATCTGGGCTCCGCGGTTATTCCTGGACTGGTCACAGATGAACCCTGAGTGAAGTGTTTAGGTCTGTCAGGATGCATCCCACGTGGCCCCTGGATAATCCCTGCATGGAGGGGCCGCACTATTGCCGGAGCCTGACTTCATTCAATTAGATTATCCTACAGACAGCAAACCACAACTCATGACACAGCTCTGCGCCAGCTTCCAGGGACATCATCCAGAGGAGATCCAGGACATCTGATGGAAAACTAGCATGGCTAGAGGTAAGAGAGATGGATTTTACCTACTATAAGTCTATGAATGAATTAACTACACTGTTTGCTACAATGTATCAGTACAGGAAGTGGTATAGTCTCCAGGTCAATTAGCTCATAAAGGATTATCTAGACAGGATACATTGTAACAAACTCTCAGCCGTGAGAGTGAGACATACTAATTCTTTATTAATAATAATTCTTTATTTTATATAGAGCCTAGAGACTACGCAGCGCTGCACAGAGCTCGCCAAATCTAGTTTTAGTCCATGTTATTTCAGGTATCCTGAAGAATATAATATATTGTGGCCCATAATTGAGGTTCATAATTATATTCCCCATAACATTAGGATGTACCTCTGTTATTTCACTTGGAAATGTATCAATAAATTGACAACTGGGCGTTCCCTTTATTAGTGGGGTGTGTCTTTATACACAGGATGTTGGACATATCAATGAGGACTTTATCAGGATCACAAACTATTGACAAGAGAAACTTATATTTTATACAGCACTGCGGTCTCTCCACTGCTCATAAGGACAGTGATGTACATTATATAGTGGTGGTGCTTGGTATTGCAGCTCATTCCTTCTCGCCAAAGAGCAGCTTCTACGGAGGGTACGGAACGTATTCAGACCCCTTTACACTTTTCTCTCTTTGATTCATTGCAGCCAATTGGTAAGATCAAAAAAGTTTTTTTTGCTCATTAATGTGCACTCTGCACTTAACTTGAAAACAGAAATGTAGATATTTTTGCTAATTTATTATACAAGAAAAATTTAAATCTTCCCTGGGGATAAGTATTCGGCCCCTGGTGATAAGTATTCAGCCCCCGGTGATAAGTACTCAGGCTCCTGGGGATAAGTATTTGGCCCCTGGTGATAAGTATTCGGCCCCTGGTGATAAGTATTCGGCCCGGGGCTTTGTGTCCCTCTTTCTCTTGCCCAAAAGTTGGGAGGTATGCGTTCCCCACAGACATTATCCTTAATACATCGGATAGGGTAGAAGCGTCAGAACGCTGCTGACAGTGGAAAAGTGTTAAATAAATCAGTCAGTTACTATGAAGCTCTGCATGTGTGAATGGTATATTTCACTTTTTCCTCTTCAAGAATGATGATGGTTTTATGGTTTTCTTAAAAGTGACAGATAACAGATAATCCTAATCCTGGTTTTATTGCTTCTAAGATTCCTGGTGCAAAGTTGAAAGACTCCACTTCTTTACAAATGACTTATCTGATTGACGCGACAAATGTGTTAATGCTGGGACAAGGCTTTGATGTCTTTTCAATAAATCCTTGATCCTGCATAGAGTGCTGCCATACACAGCGCCTGCATAGAGTGCTGCCATACACAGCGCCTGCATAGAGTGCTGCCATACACAGCACCTGCATAGAGTGCTGCCAAACACAGAACTAGCATGATGTAAGGACATTACTGGGGGGATGTGTGGGGGACATTACTTGGTGGATATGTGGGGGACATTACTGGGGGGCTGTGTGGGAGACATTACTGGGGGACACTGTGTGGGCACATTACTGGGGGTAACTGTGTGGGGGATATTACTGGGTGGCCGTATGGGGGACATTACTGATTTGCTGTTGTGGGAACATAACTGGGGGGCTATGTGGGCTCATTACTGGGGGGCTGTGTAGGGGACATTTCTGGGTGGCTGTGTGGGCACATTACTGGCATCTATGTGAAAAAGAGATAGAAAACTGCAATGCTTTTGGCCATAATGAATTTACCAGGACATTCTCCGAAAAGTTTAACTATTTCTTAGAGGCCTTGATTAAACTAATTTCCATGAGAAGAAGACTCCAGAAAGTCAAAACAGGAGATAATCAGGTGCTAGAACCAAAATATATGACAAGAGTGCAGGACAGACTGGCTTCTCATTACATGTCAAAGGGTATTAGCTGACAGGCGTGCAAACAGGTTACATAAAAAGAAGTTTAAATCATGACATTAGCTGGACAGTGCTTGACCCCCAGCATGATCCTAGGTTAATACTTAAAATGGGGGATATTACTGAGGGGGCTGTGGGGGGACATTACTGGGGGGCTGTGTGGGGGACATTATTGCGGGGCTGTGTGGGGGACATTTCTGGGTTGCTGTGGGGGCTCATTACTGTGAGGTTGTGTGGGGGACATTAATGGGGTCTGCTTTGCAGGCACTACTGGGGGCTGTGTGGGCACATTACTGGGTGGATGTGTCAGCGACATTACTAAAAGGCTGTGTGGGGGACATAAATGTGGAGTTGTGTGGGCACATTACTAGAGGGCTGTGTGGAGTACATTGCTGGGGGGATGTATGGGGGACATTACTGGGGAGATGTGTGGAGGTCAGTACTGGGGGCTGTGTGGGGGACATTACTGGGGGTCTGTGTGGAGGACATTACTCAGGGGCTGTGTGGGGGACATTACTGGGGAGATGTGAGGGGGACACTACTGGGGGTAACTGTGTTGAGTAGGGATATTTTATGCAGGGCCCCAACAGCCCTCTTGACTTTTGTAAGGTGAGGCCTAATTAACCATTTCATGATTGTCCTGGTACCAGGAACTTCAACACAAACTAAGACACGTCAGTAGAGATGAGCGAGTATACTCGTCCGAGCTTGATGCTCGTTCGAGTATTAAGGTACTCGAAACGGCTCGTTGCTCGGACGAGTATTTCCCCTGCTCGAGATCGAGCATTTAATTAAAAAAAAAAAACAGTGAAGAACAATGAAGAATAGAATAAAAACAGTGAACACAGTGACCACAGGATCATTTAAGTGAAAAACACAGTGAAAAACACAGTGAAGAATAGATTACAGATGTTCGGCACATCTGCTTACTTGTCGGAAGATACGGCGGAACGGTGCGAACAAAATAGTATGTGAAGAACACGGTGAGCAGAACAGAGACACCAGGGAGCAGCACAGGCAGCGGCAGGCACGGAGACACCGGGGAGCAGCACAGGCAGCGGCAGGCACGGAGACACCGGGGCAGCGGCAGGCACGGAGACAGCGGGGCAGCGGCAGGCACGGAGACACCGGGGCAGCGGCAGGCACGGAGACAGCGGGGGAGCGGCAGGCACGGAGACACCGGGGCAGCGGCTGGCACAGAGACTTCGGGAAGGGCAGAGAGATCGGGGAGACTTCAGTGGAAGAAGAGGAGCGGATCCCGGGACAGCGTATCTCCCGACAAGTAAGCAGATGTGCCAAACATCTGTAATCTATTCTTCACTGTGTTTTTCACTGCGTTTTTCACTTAAATGATCCTGTGTTCACTGTGTTCACTGTTTTTATTCTATTCTTCACTGTTCTTCACATCTGCTAACTTGTTGGGAGATAATATATGCGCGGAACAGTGAAGAATAGATTGCAGATGTTTGCATACATCTGCTAACTTATCAGAAGACATTCTTTTTCAATTAAATAACACATTTTATTCCTGAATCATGGTCCCTTTGAAAAATGCTCGGGTCTCCCATTGACTTCAATGGGGCTCGTTATTCGAGACGAGCACTCGAGCATCAGGAAAAGTTTGCCTCGAATAACGAGCACTCGAGCATTTTAGTGCTCGCTCATCTCTACACGTCAGTCAGTCTCTTAGTGTATGTAAAGATCTTCTCTCGTTTAATATCTCAAAATGCATAATATCACAGACAGACGAGTCATCAAAGGGGCGTGAATAGTATACTCCAAAACTATTGGTCATCAGCACATTCCAGAAAAAAAGTGAATTAATTGTGCTCAGTTCTCAGAGACCTTGTACACATATATTGTTTATACTAATGCTGAGAAGGAGAAGATAAGTGGCTCCAGAATCATAATATCATGCAGCATCGAGGACAGGCTGGCTTCTCATTAAATGTCACAGGGTATTAGCTGACAGGCCAGCAAACAGGTTACATAAAATGAAGTTTGAATCATGACATTAACCTGACAATGGTCAGGGAACATGGCCGCTGTATCTAAGATGGCGGACAGTAGTCAAGATGGCGTCCGAAACCAGTGCGACCTCCTTAACAGGAAATTACTGGGGAGATGTATCAGGACAATACTTGGGGCTGTGTGGGGGGCATTACTGGGGGTTATTGTGGAGGACATTACTGGGGAGATGTGTAGGGGACATTACTGGGGGGCTGTGTTGAGGAAATTACTGGGAAGATGTGTGGGGGATATTACATGGGAGATGTATGAGGACATTACTGTGAGCTGTGAGGGGTACATTACTGAGAGGCTGTTTGGAAGACTTTATTGGGGGGCTGTGTGGGGGACAATGATGAAGGGCTGCATGGAGGACATTACTGGGGAGATGTGTGGTGGACATTACCGGAGAGATGTGTGTGGGACATTACTGAGGGGCTGTGTGGGGGACATTAGGGGGGACTATGTGAGGGACATTACTGGAGGGCTGTATGGGGGACATTACTTGGGAAATTGTGGGGGACATTACTGGGGGAATGTGTGCGAGACATTAACTGGGGGCCGTGTTGGAGACATCACTGGGTGGCTGTGTTGGAGACATTACTGGGGGGCTGTGTTGGAGACATTACTGGGGGGCTGTGTGGGCACATTACTGGGGGCTGTGTGAGGGATATTATTGGGGGGCTAGGTGGGGGTAATTTCTGGTAGCTGTGTGGGCATGTTACTGGTTGGCTATGTGGGCACATTACTGGGGAGATGTGTGGAGGACAGTACTGGGGAGCTGTGTGAGGGACATTACTGTGGGCTGTGTGGGGGACATTACTGGGGGTCTGTGTGGAGGACATTAGTCGGGGGCTGTGTGGACTAATCGAGGCCCGAGGCCTGCTGGAGGCCTGAGGCCTGCTATAGGCCCGAGGCCTGTTGGGGATCATTAGAGGGTAAGTTCATGCATTGCGGGGGACATAAGGGGGGAGGGCATGTGGGGCATCGCTGTGCCGCTTACCCTGGGAAGCGTCGGGTCCTGTCCCACGCTGTTCCGCTCTGTTCTTCTTCCTCTGCGCTGCGCCGGCTGCTGATCAGATGAGGAGCACTGGGTAGGATGGATGGACCGGCTGCTGCTGCTGCTGCTCTCTTTCCAGCACCTGGACCTCCAGGGATTCCATAGTGAGGGTAGGCAAAAAGAGGGCACAGAGGGGGAGATCCTGACTTCACACCGCTCGGTCCTGAGGGCAGAAGGAAAGAGGCCCCACCACGTGCCCCCAATGCTTTTAAACCACAGGGCGGGCCCCAATAAGCCCGCCCAATCCAGCCCCTTTTTGGGACCGCCTAAAGAAGGGGCCAATCGCCTTTTAGCCGCCTTCTGCATCATCACCAGAAATCCCCTACAGTCCCCAGCCCCTTCTCTATGCGATTTGGGGCTAATGAGGTTTGGGGGGGTTGGATCGCAGGTTCCCTTTAATTTGTTGTTCATGGGTCTTTGTTAGGAGCCAAACATTGTAATTCTGTTGCACGTTTTCCTACACTAATTCCTGAAGAATGCTTTTTAACCCCTTCAGGACGCAGCCAGTTTATAGCTTAAGGCTCAGTCCCATTTTTTGTAATCTGACTTGCGTTGCTTTATATGGTTATAACTTTAGAACACTTTTTAGTTATCAAAATTATTTTGAGATTGTTTGCGGATAGCTTGCAGGAATCACAGTATATAAGGTCCGGATCTCAGGGTTCTGCTATTAATGTGAAGTGAATGATTGCGCCATCTAGTGCTGAATAATGAGAAGTGAACTCTGATTTGTATAAATGGATAGATGCGCCATCTAGTGTTATAAAATAGGTTTGCTAGATAAT
This sequence comes from Engystomops pustulosus, assembly GCA_019512145.1. Classification (NCBI taxonomy): domain Eukaryota; kingdom Metazoa; phylum Chordata; class Amphibia; order Anura; family Leptodactylidae; genus Engystomops; species Engystomops pustulosus. The sequence continues at coordinate 92,264,878 of CM033649.1, forward strand.
AGAACTGCTCACTGTCAGATGTTCTATCATAAGCGTTGATTTAACCCCTTAAGGACGGAGTATTCCACCACAAGAGATATTGGGGGTCATTTACTTAGGGCCCGATTAGCGTTTTCCCGACGTGTTACCCGAATATTTCCGATTTGCGCTGATTTTCCCAGTATTGCCCCAGGATTTTAGCGCACGCGATCGGATTTTGGCGCATCGGCACCGGGATGCATGCAACGGAAATGGGGGGGCATGGCCAAATGAAAACCCGATGGATTCGGAAAAACCGCCGCAATTAAAAAAAAAAGGGGCGAGAAAATTGCACTTACCTTCACCAAGTATAGGCCGGTGAATTTCAGGGCATTCCAGCGGACTTCAGCGCAGCAGCGCCACCTGGTGGACGGCGGAGGAACTGCCTTAGTGAATCCCGGCCGGACCCGAATCCACCGCAGAGAATGCGCCGCTGGATCGCGAATGGGCCGGGTAAGTAAATCTGCCCCATTGTAATAAGATACTCAATGTTCCTGACCTTCCATGTTAAATTTTGACTCCTCATAAGGTGCAGAAGTGCTTGGGCGTCTAAGGCCTATTGCCCATGAGCAAGTCTGATGCATGGAACTTGCATTGTGTGCCCGGAATATCCAGCCCGAACACTCATAATCCAGAACTGAACTCAGCACGACAGTCCGGTTCTGGATTAAGAACATTAGAGCCGGACGTTCCATGCAAGGTTGATGGGAATTGAATAGTTGCCTAATTCATGGCACAAGTCTATAGCAGCTCACAGATTGTAGATCGGGACTGAATCAGCCCATACAGAATTCAGTGTGCGATACAATTAGTCCACCTTTTGTCCAATTTTTGAAAACCTTTGTGTAACTTTTTTTTTAAAAGCTGAGAAAAATAGTATTTTTTGGCTATAATAAAGTGTAACTCAAAAACATACAGTTCTGTGAAACCAGCGTCAGCATCATCCTCCTTCCATGCTGTACAGCAAAGACGTCTTCTGGTGAAGCCCGTGTCGGGCCGGTGCACAGTACCTGGGTTTGTATGTTTTATGGTCTCATTTTGCTTTCCCTTTGGTCTAGACTTTACCTTGTTAGTGATTCCATCTTGTCCCTGTTATAACGGGGGCACCAATGGTCCCGGCTGCTTTATTTCTCATCTTTTATGCACCATTGCTCAGTTCTCATTGCTGGTGCTTAATGCAGCGCTAAGCCCCTGGGGCAGGTTACTTCTGGGTAGGGAACCATTGCTGCTATTGTTTTTGTTACATTTGGATGATGTGCCATCCTTTCTGATTGTTGCTCCATATTTGTTTGCCATTGTGTGTTAAGAGTTAAATAATAAAATGAATTACTTTTTAACCACAGTGTTGTGTCCGTTACCTGATTACTTGTACAGGGGCGGCATCTTTCTAGGGATTGGCCTTTCACCCATGACCTTATCCCTTGGATACTGTTTTGGTGTCGAATATAAAGGACAAACAAAGTCTGATGGAACAACAGGATTGAGGGCCCTGCTTGTAAAAGCTTACAGGATGAGGGGGTGACACAAGAGCTTACAGTCTATGAGGATGAGGGGGTGACACAAGAGCTTACAGTGTATGAGGATGAGGGGTGTGACACAAGAGCTTACAGCTATGAGGATGAGGGGGCTTAGGGCCTGTGTAACTTCCGCCACGGAGCAGCCTCCTCCCTCCTAACACCGGCTGCGACCCCCCACACGGACCAAGGCCATGGCCTTCTCAGCCTGTTCCTGCAGGCCGAGAAGGAAAATATTCGAAAATATTCACCTCAATGGAATTGAGATGGACCCCGTCGCATAATAAGAGATGGTTATCCTATACGTCAATCCTCCCAGGGACACCATGTATTTTTGATAATCCTAGCTCTCTTTATAGCAGCTGTGAATAGGATGTCTGACCCATTAACTGCTCGAAGACATGCCTGCAAAACCCACGAGACTTCCTTCCAGGGACTAGTTATCCGGGGTGAGAGGTGCCATTTACATAACCCAGGATTATCCTTTTCCGACTTTAAGTTACTGCATTTACCCAAAACCAGGGACTGAAACCGCAAAAGCTCGCAACTAGTTATGGAAAGTTTTTGGACACTTCCATCTTTCTCTGCACTAAGTCGACCGCCCTATCAAAAGAGACGTACGTAACCGCCACAACCTCCTATATAACGTCATTGACCGATGGACCCTTGGGAAAAGACAGGTGGTCCATTAATCTGAACTTTCCGGGCTCCTTTTGGTAACTAAGCCTGGCGGTTCTATAAGGGACCGGCCGTCCTACCCGGGGAAACCTCATTCCTGACCTTCTCCAGTGCTAATACTGGATTGAAGAAATTAAACTGCCGCAATTAACAAACATTACGGTGGGCTGGTGGCTAACCTGATGCAGTGGATGGGGTGAGAAGTGCCTTTTGTGCTGCCCAGGATTATCCTTCACTGACATTAACCCCTTAACGCCGAAGCCACTTTTCCCCCGACTGACACGGCCCAGTTTTCCAAATCTGCCCTGTGTCACTATAAATGGGTATAACTTTGGAATGCTTTAACCTATCCAAGTGATTTAAAATTGTTTCCTCGTGACCCCTTGTACTTCATGTTAGTTGAAAAATTTGGTGAAATTTGGAAAAAATTCTCAATTATCGAACTTCAAAATGTTCTACTTTTTCCATACATAGACATAACCGCAAAACAAACTTAGTAACTAACATTCACCGAATATCTACTTTATGACTCCGTGGTTTTTTATGCATACTCTTATTTTTGTAGGATGTTCTGGGCCTTAGAACGTAGGGTGTGATTTTTCACATTTTCATAAAAACCGCAAAAACCTGAGGGACCTGCTCTGGTTACAAATCACTAAATAAAGGAAAACCCCATAAATTATCCCATTATAGAAACTACACCCCTCAGTGTATGTGAAACAACTTTTATGAAGTTTGTTAACCCATTAATTGTTTTACGGGTGTTAAAACAAAATCGGATACAATTATGAAAGTACATATTTTTGGCTAAATTAATGTGTCTTTCAAAAAATGAACAAATTCTCAGTGGATAAAATACCAAGATGCTCCACAAAATTTGATACCCAATCCCCCCGCGTATAGCGATCCCCCATATGTGGTGGTGACTGCTGTACGGCCAGGGCATCGAAGGGGAGCAGCGCAATTCAGAGCAGATTATGCACTGTCACTTTTTATTGGCTATACAATCTTTATTTTATTTATTTATTTATTTTTTATTTATTTTTTTGGCAATTTGGACATATAAGGGCTTATTTATTGCGACATGCGATGCACTTTACAAATAAAAAATTATTCCGACTGGGATTTAAACCTAGAACCCGCAGTGTCCATGAACAATAATGACACAGCGTCTCAACCAACTGAGCTATAACTTCCCCCGGAAGGAGGATCGCACAGCCCCGGGCACTGGCATTCCCGGGGCTGCGATCCCTAAATGTGTTACCCTGTCCTGCGTTAGCTAAATTCCCTAAGCCCACAGATGTATCCTGACTGCCTTCTAATTGTGTGAGTAGTGATCTAATGGATGTGATGACCTCTGTGTTCTTGTGTGATGAGATAATGGACGTGATGACCCCTGTGTTCTTGTGTGAGGAGGTAATGGAAGTGATGACCTCTGTGCTCTTGTGTGAGGAGGTAATGGACGTGATGACCTCTGTGTTCTTGTGTGAGGAGGTAATGGAAGTGATGACCTCTGTGTTCTTGTGTGATGACCTCTGTGTTCTTGTGTGATGACCTCTGTGTTCTTGTGTGAGGAGGTAATGGCCGACCACGAGGGGAGGCCACTGAACTCACCGGATGAAGTCTTCGCTGGTGGAGCTGACGTGTCCTGATGAGAAGACTGTGCTTTGTCCTGTTCAGACGGTTGGTGATGTTCGGAAGCTGAAGTGATGCGTTGAGGTGGTTGCTTGATGATGTCAGAGCTGCGAGGTGGAGCTTGAGAGCCTTGGCTGCCATGACGGGATGATCTCTGGGACTGCGGTGGCTGTAGATGAGCTGAAGATCTGTTTGCAGATTCCTGGCGAGATGTTGGATGCTCTGATGTCCGCCTGGAGCGCTTGGTCAGGCGGTGAGGGAAGTCTCTGTGCCGTTGTCAAGTCTCGTTGACGGGTGCGGGTGTGTAAGTGCGCCGCCTTGCGGCCACTGGAACCCGGTGACGATGGGCTGCTGTAGTGTCTGCGACGTCCTCCGTGATGATGATGATGATGGCGGCTGCGGCCTGGTGAGAGGAGCTCAGAGCCAGTATCGGCAGCCCACCTGCGGTATGGCCTCTGGGAGTCCATTCTGCTGTGACGTTGCTGCTTGTAGGACGGTGATCTGTGGCTCCTGTCTCTGTGGTGCACCATGGGCATGGAGGTATGCAGAGAGGACTCAGGGAATGGGAGAGGAGGAGGGAAGGGGAGCTGCCAATGGGATGGGAAAGGAAAATTGTCAATTTTGGTTCCTTTCTTTGTGTTTTTTTTGGAGGGGGTCGTACACCGAACGCTAACTATACTATATTATCTATAACGTACAGATCACTATGATTAAGTTGATACCTCATTTATTTTTTTTTTTTTTGATCACGTATTAGAAGATTTTTGGGAAGAGATTATATGAAAAATTTAAATTTTACGAGTTTTTCGGGTTTGTTTTTACGGCGTTCAGCAAGCGGGTCCAATAAGTTATTCTACACCTTACACAGTGTAATACAGATGTATTCACTGTGTAATGCTCAGTGTGTTACGCATGCTCAGTGTTACAGCCGGGTCCTGCCAGAAGGCACGGACCCAGCTCCCGGAAGGAGGATCGCGCAGCCCCGGGCACTGGCAGTCCCGGGGCTGCGATCCCTAAATGTGTTACCCTGTCCTGCGTTAGCTAAATTCCCTAAGCCCACAGGTGTATCCTGACTGGCTTGTAATTGTGTGAGTAGTGATCTAATGGATGCCACCCAACCGTCTGGTACTTGACCGTGTACCTAGACTAACCACCCATCAACGGACCGGGAAACTAAATGTTTGGGTAATGTGGGAAGGCCACAGCGTTTATTAACAACTAATATAAATTATTAAATAACGTTATAAATTAAAACATTTCCCAACTTGCTAGGCCCGCTTGGCATCTTCAAAATCTTGAGAACCAACTTCGCCCGAAATGGCGGCTGCGTCCCTGCAGCCGGCATGTGGGCATCTTCCAGCGCCTTAGGGCCTGTGTAACTTCCGCCACGGAGCAGCCTCCTCCCTCCTAACACCGGCTGCGACCCCCCACACGGACCAAGGCCATGGGCCTTCTCAGCCTGTTCCTGCAGGCCGAGAAGGAAAATATTCGAAAATATTCACCTCAATGGAATTGAGATGGACCCCGTCGCATAATAAGAGATGGTTATCCTATACGTCAATCCTCCCAGGGACACCATGTATTGTGATAATCAGGACTTCCTTGCTCTCTTTATAGCAGCTGTGAATAGGATGTCTGACCCATTAACTGCTCGAAGACATACCTGCAAAACCCACAAGACTTCCCTCCAGGGACTAGTTATCCGGGGTGAGAGGTGCCATTTACATAACCCAGGATTATCCTTTTCCGACTTTAAGCTACTGCATTTACCCAAAACCAGGGACCAAGACCGCAAAAGCTCGTAACTAGTTATGGAAAGTTTTTGGACACTTCCATCTTTCTCTGCACTAAGTCGACCGCCCTATCAAAAGAGACGTACGAACCACCACAACCTCCTATAAAGCGTCATTGATTGATGGACCCTTGGGAAAAGACAGGTGGTCCATTAATCTGAACTTTCCGGGCTCCTTTTGGGAACTAAGCCTGGCGGTTCTGTAAGGGACCGGCCATCCTACCCGGGGAAACCTCATTCCCGACCTTCACCAGTGCTAATACTGGATTGAACTAAATTAAACTGCCGCAATTAACAAACATTGCGGTGGGCTGGTGGTTATCCTGATGCAGTGGATGGGGTGAGAAGTGCCTTTTGTGCTGCCCAGGATTATCCTTCACTGACATTAACCCCTTAACGCCGAAGTCACTTTTCCCCCGACTGACACGGGCCATTTTTCCAAATCTGCCCTGTGTCACTATAAATGGTTATAACTTTGGAACGCTTTAACCTATCCAAGTGATTTAAAATTGTTTCCTCGTGACCCCTTGTACTTCATGTTAGTTGAAAAATTTGGTGAAATTTGGAAAAATTCTCAATTATCGAACTTCAAAATGTTCTACTTTTCCCATACATAGACATAACCGCAAAACAAACTTAGTAACTAACATTCACCGAATATCTACTTTATGACTACGTGGTTTTTTATACATACTCTTATTTTTGTAGGATGTTCTGGGCTTTAGAACGTAGGGTGTGATTTTTCACATTTTCATAAAAACCGCAAAAACCTGAGGGACCTGCTCTGGTTTCAAATCACTAAATAAAGGAAAACCCCATAAATTACCCCATTATAGAAACTACACACCTCAGTGTATGAAAACAACTTTTATGAAGTTTGTTAACCCTTTAATTGTTTTACGGGGGTTAAAACAAAATCGGATACAATTATGAAAGTACATATTTTTGGCTAAGTGAATGTGTCTTTCAAAAAATGAACAAATTCTCAGTGGATAAAATACCAAAACGCTCCACAAAATTTGATACCCAATCCCTCCCGCGTATAACAATCCCCCATATGTGGTGGTGACTGCTGTATGGGCACACGCCAGGGCATCGAAGGGGAGCTGCGCAATTCAGAGCAGATAATGCATTGTCACTTTTTATTGGCTATACAATCTTTATTTTATTTATTTATTTATTTTTTATTTATTTTTTTGGCAATTTGGACATATAAGGCCTTATTTATTGCGACAAGCGATGCACTTTACAAATAAAAAATTATTCCGACTGGGATTTAAACCTAGAACCCACAGTGTCCATGAACAATAATGACACAGCGTCTCAACCATCTGAGCTATAACTTCCGTGCTACATTTTAGTGGGTCATCAGCTTATTGATGAGATTTTATTAACTCTTGAATGTATGGGTGAAAGGAAAATTGTCAATTTTGGTTCCTATTTGGTTCCGGACCCAGCTCCCGGAAGGAGGATCGCGGAGCCCCGGGCACTGGCAGTCCCGGGGCTGCGATCCCTAAATGTGTTACCCCGTCCTGCGTTAGCTAAATTCCCTAAGCCCACAGGTGTATCCTGACTGGCTTCTAATTGTGTGAGTAATGATCTAATGGACGTGATGACCTCTGTCCTTCTGTGATGAGATAATGGACGTGATGACCTCTGTGTTCTTGTGTGATGAGGTAATGGATGCGATGACCTCTGTGTTCTTGTGTGATGACCTCTGTGTTCTTGTGTGATGACCTCTGTGTCCTTGTGTGAGGAGGTAATGGCCGACCACGAGGGGAGGCCACTGAACTCACCGGATGAAGTCTTCGCTGGTGGAGCTGACGTGTCCTGATGAGAAGACTGTGCTTTGTCCTGTTCAGATGGTTGGTGATGTTCGGAAGCTGAAGTGATGCGTTGAGGTGGTTTCTTGATGATGTCAGAGCTGTGAGGTGGAGCTTGAGAGCCTTGGCTGCCATGACGGGATGACCTCTGGGACTGCGGTGGCTGTAGATGGCTGAGGATCTGTTTGCAGATTCCTGGTGGGTTGATGGACGCTCTGATGTCCGCCTGGAGCGCTTGGACAGGCGGTGAGGGGAGTCTCTGTGCCGTTGTCAGTAGTCTCGGTGACGGGTGCGGGTGTGTGAGTGCGCCTCCTCATGGCCACTGGAACCCGGTGATGATGGGCTGCTGTAGTGTCCGCGGCGTCCTCCGTGATGATGATGGCGGCTGCGGCCTGGTGAGAGGAGCTCAGAGCCAGTATCGGCAGCCCACCTGCGGTATGGCCTCTGGGAGTCCATTCTGCTGTGACGTTGCTGCTTGTAGGACGGTGATCTGTGGCTCCTGTCTCTGTGGTGCACCATGGGCATGGAGGTATGCAGAGAGTACTCAGGGAATGGGAGAGGAGGAGGGAAGGGGAGCTGCCAATGGGATCCAGAGCTGTGGTGTTGGCTGGGCCAGGGGGCATGGTGGGGGGGGGGGGGAGAGGACTGGGCTGCAGGCTGGTGATAGCGCTGCTGGTGGCTGTGTTGGTGGGGGGGTATGTGACAGGGAGGGGGAGGGCCTGGAGCTGGCTGGGGAGTAGGCCCTGAGGCCTGGTGAGGGGCTTGGGGCTGGGTGAGGAGCAGGCCTGATATGGGGCTGGGGGAGGAGCAGACCTGAGGCCTGGTATGGGGCCTGAGTGAGGAGCAGGCCTGAGGCCTGGGTGAGGGGCAGGCCTGAGGCTGGTAGTGTGGGCTTGCAGGCAGGAGATTGCGGCCTGCTTGAATGGTGCTTTGAGGCACGGGCCGCAGCGCTGAATTATTTCCTATGCTGCCCCCCACCATTAATTATTTCCTATGCTGCTCCTCATAATTATTTCCTATGCTGCCCCTCATAACTAATTATTTCCTATGCTGCCCCTCATAATTAATTATTTCCTATAATGTCCCTCACCATTATTTCCTATACTGTCCCCCACCATTAAATATTTCCTATTCTGCCCCTCATAATTAATTATTTCCTATACTGCCCCTCATAATTAATTATTTCCTATACTGCCCCTCACCATTAATTATTTCCTATACTGGCCCTCATAACTAACTATTGGCTCCCGGTCTCCACAATCTTTTTACTACCGTTTTTAATAAAAAATAAAAACCCTGTACTCACCTAAGTCTCCCGCGGCGTCTTCTATCTTCTTGCCGTGTCCAGGCAGGAAGGGATGACGTCATCGCGCGGCCGCGCATCCAAGTTCAAAGAGCGATGTGTATTCCGGCCACATCGCTCCAGCAATAGTACTCGAGCGGCCTTTTCAGGCCGCATCGAGCACTACACAGTGACGGGCAGGAGCTTCCTGTCCGGACGGACAGAGGCTCCTGCCCGACTGTCGAAGGCCGCGGGGGCCCGGCGCTGGCACGGCCAGCGTCGGGGGCCGAATCAAAACGAGTTTGGGGAACCCTAACATAGTGTAAATACATCTGAAAGAGGGGCACAGTATATATAGCTAATAGAGTGCACAGTATATATATATATATCAAATGGAGGGGTACAGTATATATATCTAATAGAGGGGGACAGGGTCGGCAACCAGGTTTCAGTAGGCTCCTGGGCAACATAGCCTCAGTGGGCCCCTTTGCAGTAAACTCATGTGGTGGCATTTAAAATTCAGAAACTCTCCTGTTCCCTAAAATATTCCCTAGTTTATCAAACCAAACAACCCCCTCATGATTGTTTTATATAAAGCCCCCCTCACCCTCTATGGATTTATTAGATATGGCCCCCTCACCCACATGCATTCCTTATATACAGCCTCTGTTATTTAACAGAGGGAGAACATTTGTACTTCCTTCAGTGACACAGAATAATAATTATATATTATGTATATCGAACTGTCCTTCTGAATATTCATTGATTGGATTCTTTAGTTTTCTTCCTGTGGTTACCAGCACATCGCCCCCATCCTGCAGAGGTCATGCCTTAGTGGTATACAAGGTCTGATCAATTATATGTATACAGATGCATTGTCACATATATATCTAATAGAGAAGGGCACAGTATGTACATCTAATAAATTAAGGATGGTATTTAATACCATATGGGGGGAGCAATGTCTAAGGTAACTTGGGAAGGTGCTGCATACACTACAATCTATACATAAACGCATGTCCTTAATATTTCACTTTGGTGGGCTGTTTATGCTAAAATCGGGGCACATTGTATATTGTTTGATGTAATTTTTTGCTTTTTAACTAAATATTCAAACAAATAAAAAAACCTGAATCCCGGGCATTATAGCCTTGTCTTCTATGATAGTGATTGAGAATGTATTTGCAATAGGTATATAGTAACATGGTTTTTGTTATCACAGACGTTGCTGTAGGAGCACCATTTGATGGAAGTGGGAAGGTATTTATATACCATGGAAGCAAAGCGGGATTGGTGACCAAACCAGCACAGGTAACATTATAAAAGTAACTTGTATTAATTTAAGAGGCCCAAAAGCAATTTCTCATTGTTGTAGGAAACTGATTAACTCCAATCAGGGCCGCCATCAGGGGTATTTCACTGGGACCACAGTAATGGGCCCAGACAGGATAGGGTAGGGGGCCCAGCATCAGAGAGCCATAGAGTTACACTATTACACAAGCTCAATGCAGTGATATATATATACACACAAGAGCCATTTCAGGACTTTAAAAGGTCCTCTAAATGTCCTGAAACTGCAGGCGGAAGGAACACAGCCTCCATTCCCAAGAAGCTTGATTCTAGGACAATATGTAGGAATTGAATTCCAGACTTCTAGGGGCTATAATATTGAGCCCATGGCAATTTTTATCCACCTCTGAATATGGTTTAGTAGAATGAAAAAGGATACTAGTGTGCATGAGGGCCCCACAAAATTTGCCAGTCAGGGGCCCCAAAATTCCTAGTGGTGGCCCTGACTCCAATACTGACTGTGATTAGCATATAAGAAGTAGTCTGGAGCTCCAAAATGTTATATGTTGCTGTCATCTATCCCCATCCAGATGAAAAATGCCTGTTTCATACAAATATATTTCTACTAAGTAGAGGATTTGTATAGTTGTTGCCAATGGTAGGATGAAATCATCTTCTGTAGTATCAGTAAAGTCTTCATGTAGCTGTTGTTTCCTGAGAGCAGATCTCAGATCCTGTGACTACATACGTTAATTTGGAGTATAAATTTCTGTGGATATACCAGCTGTAGTCATGACTATCTATAATATGGTGCCCATGTAGATGAATGTACTGTAAGTTAAAAAGGTAGTCCCTTCAGCAATGTTAGCACAGTGGAAACTACAGGAGCTACAGGTATAGATATGAGATGTTATGTAAGATGTTAGGTTGAGGTATGCGTTGTAGACATGTAGTTATTTCCTCCTTCCAGTTTTCTAATATACTCTGTCTGTTAATGTTGTGTCTATATTTCCACTATGTTTCCCTTTCCTAATATGTTACCTCTGCTTTGAAGGTCCTGGATGGAATTAGTGTTGGTGTAAATACATTTGGCTATTCATTGTCTGGGGGTATAGATATTGATGGAAATGCATATCCGGATCTTGCTGTAGGATCTTTAGCAGACACTGTGGTTCTCTATAGGTAAGTTTTCTGTAAGATGTCATTACTTAAAGTACTTGGTCAAATTGTAACTTGTTTCTTGATTTTATTCATTATTGGTCTAAAGGTACAAAAAATGGCAACTAGAACATGCATTGAATATTCTCCTTTATATATTTCCACTTTTTTCCCATTTTTTATATTATATATACTACATATTTCCTGCAGAAATATTTAGCCATCTCATTAATTTCTCTAAGGTCCCGTACTGTTATCCGTGTCTTTAAGGATGTAACCATAATACCACAGAACATTGATCTTGAACAGGAAAGCTGCAAGCATGGACCTGGGGTCTGGTGAGTGGGGCCACTCATTATGGGTAGTACAGCTGATGACTATACTTTCCAGTTTTCCCATAAATATGTATGGTATGACTGACCGGGTGTTCATGATTAATAGCATAGTACATAGATTAGCAGTATTTATCTCCAGACGAACAAAGGATAGACCATGTTGATATCCAACATGCCAGCTCAATTGGACTGCTTCATAAATAGCAGCGACCTGTTTTGTAAGAACCCACTGAGCACATGGAGAAGTTTTAATGTAGGGAAAATCCCGAAAATGTCTCCCTTCTGTTAAATGTCCTTCTAAAGTAATATTCAGCCGCAATAATCCACAAGTTAGGCGTTGCCTTCTTTGATGCATGTTTTGTCCTACAGCATGATATGTACCTGTTTTGTTTTAAGGTTTCTATATACATTGACATTAATTTGGTTATTTTCTGTTTCAGTGTGGAATTTACAGTTTGCTTCAGCTACACTGCCTTTCCACATACCTACAATCCTAAAATCAGTGAGTGTACTGTTATTTTATTATTTATGAGCTGAAGGACTTGTATAGAGGTTTATTGTCTTCTGGTTTCCAACCTACATAAAAACAGAACTAGAAACTAAGACCCTTCTTTAATGTTTCATGTCTGTTATTCAGGTCACTCCATATCAGCTCTAATGCGTCTAAATGATAGCAAAGGCAATTTCTCCAATGCAACTAAATTCAGTTCTGACTGCAATGTAGAAATAGGACTATTAAGAATTACGTATTTGACCTATTTATTATGTTTTTTATTTTCAGTACTTAAGTGTGTATTTGAAGCTGAGACAGATAGGAGGCAACAAGGCAAGGCTAGTCGGGTATATTTTTTAAACCGGAAACCTAATGATCCAGAATACCAGTCCATTACTACTGTGGAGCTTCACAAGCAGGCCTCCAGCCGCTGCATCACCACTGCTTTCCAACTACAGGTGACTGGACACACAGAACCACATGTGGCTGATATAACAGGATTGTGTGCATGTATGGAAACCTGATACTGTCCCACAGAAGCTCTGGTACACATGTGTGTGTTGGAGGGGTGTTCTTGTCTTTCATGTTTTAGTTTTTGAATATAAGCATGAGAATTAAAGGGTTTTCAGGCAACAAATGTTTTTTAAAGGAAATCTACCATCTGATTCATACTATACAACGCAGTGTCACTGACAGAATCCAGTTAGTTGCAAGTACTTCAGGGGACGTGTAATTGCCTGAGCAGCCAGACACCAGAGGGGCTTTGTTGAGGCCCCCAGAACATTCATTAGCATAAAACATCAATTTTAGGAAAAAGGAGACCATAGAAAAGGATGACAATACAGATCCGGCATTAAGTTGCAAAGAGGATTCTGTCTAAATCAGACAGTATATTTCCTTTACTAGTTGAATGGTAGTGGTGTGACACCTGCCACCTCCACCAGGGCAGAGTAGGGACTGTTACTCTAAACTGATTGTGCACATAACACAGGCAGCTCAGCGCTTCTTCATCTACTAATTCTGTACGCCTCCATTCTATGATTTACTCAACTTTCTCCCACCAACCATGGGGACGTGAAACCGCTTTCGGGTAGTCTTGCGCATGCGTGGTATACATCACTATGAAGCAGCCGCATCTGCTGGCTTGCTTTCATGAGACTTCCCAAAAGCTGGATGACATCTCTGGCTCTAGGGCAGGTGGGTGGGAGGGAATGCAAGGGAATCAAAGAATGGAGGCGTGCATAATTAGTAGACGAAGAAGTGCCGGGCTGCTGTGTTATGTGCACAAACACTAATTAGCATATTTTTAAAAGTAGTTTTTAGTAGGCTATTAAAAGCTTAACAAAAACATGTGCCGTTACAGAGTACTAAGTATCTGTAAGTATAAATAGTTTAAATCACGACTACCCAAGTGGTAGTTTTCCTTTAACATGAGTTTGGAGGAGGAACAAGATTTAATATAAAAGAGTTAGAAAGTATATTTCATACCTTACCTGAGAGGGCTAGTAGTTTAACGAAGTAAATTCTGATGACAGGTTCCCTTTAAATCCTTTGGGGGTTATTCATTATGACAGGCGTTTTAAATGCCAGTCTGAAAGTTCCCCCCACTGGCTTTCTGGCACTCGTATGCATTATGTGGCTCCGGCCTCATAGTGGATATGGGCACAAACTCCGCCAGTTTCGACCTAATTTCTATAAAACTAGAAATTGCTTTATTCATTTAAAGCACAAATCACAACTTATTTCTTTTTTTTTCTTAAATTGTACAGGATGATATTAGAGACAAACTTCGTTCAATTCCAGTTACGCTGACATACAACATATTAGAAGCACGGAACAGAAGACAATCCTCTGTGCATTCCTTGCCTCCTCTTATGCCTATTCTCAGTGAAGAAGAGCCCAATGTCTACAACACAGAGGTGGGAATGTGGTGCATGTCCTATGTATATTACATCATAGATAAATATTTATCATTTATATTAAAGGGTTGGTCAGAAATTATTTGCATATCTGTGGGAATCAAACTACCTGCCAGGTTATGTAATTTCAAGTCTAAGCAGCAAAGGAAACATTTTTGGAATATACTTGCTCTATTGAGCCTACAGGCTGGAGCTAACGCTTTGTTCTTAGTAGCCCATATGGATACACGGGAGAACATATGCACAGTACTCACTAATGCCAGCAAATAAAAGCCAAAATACCTTTGTGTGACATTTATTGTTTGCGCAACTTTATGGCTTCTGTATTTATATATCCGTACACCTTCTATGGTGCCCGTTAATGGCAAACTCTCCATAAGGCGAACAGTTTCCTCCCTGATCTGTGTCTTTGGCCTCTCATCCCGCTGCTGAGATTCATAAACATTGAAACAGTCTTTTCTACAGTTGGGAGCCTGCTCCTTTTGGAAAAGATATAGTGGTTTGGCTAAGACCCTGCATTATATCACTGAGCTTCTTAACAAAGTCATACTGTATGTTAAAGGCCTTTGAGGATAAGTTTTCCTTATTCTACCCTGGAAAATATATTTTCATTTGCATTGATTTCCCTGGTTTCTGAACTTTCTTGCTGATCCTAGTCAGTTAGTTTCGTTGTCTTGTGATAGTGCCCCCTTGTGACCCATTTTTACATCACAGTGAGCCACTGTGAAATAATAACCCCCATTGTGAAAATTCCTCCATTTTGACATCAGAATGCCCAGTAAGAATTCCCCATTATCACATCACAGTGACCCACAGTGAAATCAATCCCTATTGTGATCAAGCCCCATTTTGACAAAGCCCAATTTGGACAATACCCCATTGTGACATGACACTGTCTGATTTTGGGATCACAATGTCCTATAGTAACAACGCCCCATTGTAGCATCACAATGTCCCATTTTGACATCACATTGTCCTATTGTGACAATGCCCTATTGTAACAACACAATGCCCCATTGTGAGAATGCACCATTGTAATATCACAATGGGGGTCATTTACTAAGGGCCCGATTCGCGTTTTTCGCGAGGTGTTATCCGAATATTTCCGATTTGCGTCGATTTCCCTGGGATTTTGGCGCACGCGATCGGATTGTGGCTCATCGGTGCCGGCATACACACGACGGAAATCGGGGGGCGTGGTCGAACGAAAACCCGACGGATTCGGAAAAACCGCTGCATTTAAAAAAAAATGTGTTGCGAAAATTGCACTTACCTTCACTCAGCCCGGCTCGGTGTATTCCAGTGCGCTCCGATGCTCTTCAGCGCAGCAGCGCCACCTGGTGGACGATGGAGGAACTACCTTAATAAATCCCGGCCGGACCCGAATCCAGCGCAGAGAACGCGCCGCTGGATCGCGTATGGGTCGGGTAAGTAAATCTGCCCCAATATCTCAATATTACCAATCCCCTTTTTTACATCACAATGGCGCATAGTGACAATGACTTATTGCGACAATGCCCCGTTCTGACATCACAATGCCTGCTACAAAAAAATCTACATGTGGACATTCCCTGTGGTCCACCAAGAGATGCTGATTAAAGTAATTAATTCAATGCTACTTGTCTGCAAATGAGACATTTTTCACAAAATAACCTAAATGATCTTTTCATTAGGTGCACTTTATAAAAGAGGGATGTGGAGAAGACAAAATCTGTCATAGTAACCTGCAGGTGAATTACACATTCTACTCTCGAGTAGGCAAAGCTGACCAGTTTGTGCCACTACCTGTGTAAGTGTATCTGACCCTAAAGACAATGGGATATTACTTTCCATACCTCATTAGTCCTGGAATCATTGTTCCCTCTTCATTGTTACCCATTGGCTTGTTATTTTTACCTGTTTTATATATGCCCAATATTTCAACAATCCTTTCATAAATCAAGAGCACAGTGTATACATGCCAAATAACGCTGTACGACCGTTTAATGAGTTGTAGTCTGTATTTTTACTATTTTCACACATGCACTGTCACTTATTCTCAGTTGTCTTAGATCTGGGATGGGGAGACTAGCTGCTATTATGTCCTCTATGCACTACACACAACAGCTACAGCATCATAAGTGATAGAGAAGTAATTATCAGTATTACTGTCAATAAATAATTTGAGTTTAGTTAAAAAAAGACAGCAAATAAGTGAAGAATTAGTGAGAACCTATGTTATTTACTATGATTCTTTGATTTGGCATCGGTTTGAAACAACCTGATGGTTCCAACCTTGATTTTGTAGAGAGAACAGTATCCAAGTGTTTTCACTGACTGACCAGAAGGATGTGGTGTTGAAGATCACAGTTACTAATTTTCCATCAGACCCACTTCATCCACACCTCGATGGAGATGATGCCCATGCAGCTCAACTCATTGCCACCTTCCCTGAAACCATGTCCTACTCAGGCGTTCGGCCCACAGGTTCCGCTATGGTATGTCAACCATTAGAAAGCATTTCTCTTTCTATTGCTGACTTGGTGGTTTCAGATGTGCTAAAAAAGATGTGCGAGAATTTGGGGGCATTTGCGACGTATTTTACAAAGTCTTTTTGCTACACTAGATAACTTCATCACAATTTTGGTGTCAAATATTCAAATTCAAGGTAACTGTTTATCTGTGGCAATCAAAATGTGATAAAGCTATAAAAAAATATCTATCATAAGAAAGCATTTCTTCGTCATTCCAAGACTGATGTGATTGTCTTGGGCTGTAGAACAGAGTCCACTATTACATCTGTTGTATACTCTTAAGGTCTGCAAAAAATCCTGATAAAAGTTTCAACCTGTAGCTTGTAATATGTAGATTATATATGTTGTTTTCATCTCTAGGATAAGACAGTGGTCTGCCATTCCAATGAAAATGCGTCCCAGGCAGTATGTGAACTTGGAAATCCTATGAAGAGAAATGCTGAGGTAGGATTTCTCCTTTGTTAATAATAATAATTCCATTATTTGTATAGCACACACAGATTGCGCAGCGCTACACAGAGCTTGCCAGAATAGTCCCCCGTCCCCATGGGGCTCACAATCTAATCAACCTACCAGTATGTTTTTATAGTGTGGGAGGAAACCACAAAATGTGAAGGACATTTTGCGGTTGATGTGGCCACACTCATAGCTAGTGGCCCATTTTACAGGGAACAGGTGATACAAAGCCGGGAAGCACTTTAGGTTTTCTCCTCTATGGACAAAAGAATATCTGGGCAGGCACTGGTCCAGCAATGTGCAGAACAACAATGATTTCTCTGCCCATATAAGCCAAAACCACAGAGAATGTTCCAGTTCTCTGCTGGAGCAGCCTCTGGATGATGTTGGTGGTATCTTCCTGGTTACCGGCTTTGTAGCATATACCACATAGTAGCATACATCATGTTATTCATGACTAGTGGGGATCATTAGAGAAAGACATACAATGGATTCTTCATATCTCACATAATGGTAGGAAGGATCAAACTTGGGAATACTTTTATTCTAATTCCTCCTGCAGTGTCAACCCCTTTAATATCAGTGGATTCTTTCATTGTACATGACCTTTTATTTCAGATAACTTTCTACATGGTTATCAGCACCCAGGGAATTACTCTGGAGACTACAGAATTGGATGTGAAGCTGGAGATGGCTACGTAAGTCACTGACTGATAAAATGTACAAAAGATATCAGTGTCTAATACAGTTTTTAAATGAGCCTCTGCTCCATGTGATACATGATATCATCATTGCTTCATACTATAGATTTTACAATAAAATGTGGTGACATTGCCAAGCAGTGATACATGTACATACTTGAACTGCTAGAAGTAAGGAGTCTCCTGCCATGCACCAAAGGTGGTCCTGTTGATTTTTATCATATTACCGGAATTTTCGGATTATAAGGCGCACAAAAAATCCTTTGACTTTCTCAACAATCAAACAGCTGCCTTGAACTGTGCACAGGTCTGCCACCTGCTGGTCATTCATCCTTATAATCCGATGCGCCTTATAATTTGGTGCTCCTTATATATGAACCTAGACTTTTTAGCAGGCATTTATTGATGGTGCGCCTTATACTCCAGTGTGCCTTATACTCCGAAAAATACGGTACTCTTTTTCCACTCTCCATTGCGCAGTTTTGGTGGTTGTTCAATCAATTGAATGTTAATTTATGGTTTGCTAGATAAAATAAGGTCAGGACCCTGACTCCTTGGCCATGACAAAGTAGGGTTTTGACAAGAAAACTTGTGGGTAGTTGGTATATATACATTTAGTGACTTTTATCATCTATAAAATGTGAATTCTCTGCTTTATTTCTTAGACTACACTATGTAGACTGGAGGGTTGAGTTAAACATCTGCAAAGCTTTAGAAAGTCTACTTGTGTAAAGTAATACTATTCATATGTCTTTGTAGAATAAGTGAGCAGAACCTGACTTCGGTGTTTGCCACAGCCAAAGTGATTATTGAACTTCCTCTGTCTGTCTCTGGGTAAGTAAACACGGTGCTTAAGAAGCCAAAATCCTATTGCTTGGACATGCATCAATTATGTAATAGAATTATTATAGATAAATAATAGATAACAAACAAAATGATTTGCCAGAAAACTCATGTGATATTGAGAAAGGGCTGTGTTCTGTTACAGGGAGGCCACACCTAATAGATTGTATTATAGTGGGGATGTAAAGGGGGAATCTGCAATGAAAAACGAAGAAGACGTGGGAACCCCTGTGGACATTGAAGTTACTGTAAGTATATCTTTATGCTGTATAATCTCATGCAATAACTAGTGTATAGAACTCAAGTGGAATTGTAGCAGAATTTCAGGGTAAAATTCACAAACTGCACCAGAAGTATTGTACTATGTTATTTTGCTGTCTTTATGAGCAATTTAATGATTATTGGTTCATTGGTCTTTGTAACCCATTTTTTAGGTTTCAAACAGAGGAAAGTCATTACGTACGCTGGGTTCTGCATACCTAAACCTTATGTGGCCACATGAACTGGCTAACGGGAAATGGCTACTATACCCAATGAAGGTTCAGCTGAAGGAGAAGGAGCAGTCAGGCCGCAGCATGGAGTGTATTCCCATAGATGCAATCAATCCCCTTAGGCTAGTAAGTCACTTTTCTCCTAGATTCTGTTTTATCATACTGCATATAATCTTCCTTACATCCTTTTCAATTTTTTCCCAGGATACCGTGAGATCAGATTCAAGTTCATTGACACCTGTGGCAAGTCAGCGTTCTGCAAACCGATGGTCGCTAACGTATCCTGCTAAAAAGAAGGATGTTGTGTTGGTAATTATAACATTGAGTACAGTATGTGGCAACCAACATAAAGTGCTCAAAGGAGGAGAGAGAGGAGAGAAGTGCGATACGGGCACCACATGTGTAAATCCAGATTAGGCAAAACAATATATTCTCTTTGCTTGGTTGTACTACCGGTACAACACGAGGAGATGGTTTTGGGTAAAATCTTGAGTGGTATTAGGCGGCTTTCCTGGACTTCATGTTAGCGTATGTGTTCATGAAGATACGGTAACCAGATGGAGGGTTCCAGGGTGATCACAGCGCCAATGACTTGGACATAAAGATGGTATTCTTAAATAAAGTTTCTTTATTGTATAACTTCTTCAGTTGAAGAAGAGCTCAGTCCGGGCTCGAAACGCGTCTTACCAAGTTATACAATCAAGAAACTTTATTTAAGAATACCATCTTTATGTTCGAGTCATTGGCGCTGTGATCACTCTGGAACCCTCCATCTGGTAACCAATAAAAAGTGCCACTGAAATGGGACTTAAAAGAGGACCTGTTACCCCCCAAAAATACCCCCACCAAATATGTTCCCCCTAATCCTCTCCTTAGCCCCTTTATATTTATTACATTTTTATTAAAATGTTTGTGTGCAAAGTTTGTTTTAATCTATCCGACCTCTTACCAAATAAGAGGTCGGATCCTCGTACAGGTCGCCTGGCAGTTGGCCGTATTCATGAGGGAGCCGGCCGACACACCCCCTCCACGCCCCTGTCGGTCGGGAACCTGTAAGAATAGCCGGCAGCAGCGTATATATTGCGCAATTGCTGCCGGCTCTTCGCTATGCGGCGCACTGACAGCGCCGGCCACTCCAAACTGACAGGCGCTGTCAGTGCGCCGCATCGCAGAGAGCTAGCAGCGATTGAGCAATATAGGCGCTATTCTTAGAGGTCAGATTGATTAAAACAAACTTTGCACATACAAATTGTAATAAAAAATTGAATAAATAGAAAGGGGCTGGGGAGAGGATTCGGGGGAACATATTTGGTGGGGGTATTTTTTTGGGGGGGTGACAGGTACTCTTTAAACAGGGGCATTAGATAGGTTAGTATGCGGTAAATGTAAATCCATCATCCACATTGCATTAGAAACACTGTGTGGCTTGGATAACACTGTATAAACACACCGGAATTTATACTTGTTCTTTATTTAAGGACTGTGCACGAGGAACTGCGCATTGTGTAGTATTTCAGTGTCCACTGTACAGCTTTGACCAGCAGGTGGTGCTCAATGTTCATGGACGACTCTGGAATAGCAGCTTTTTAGAGGTAACCAGATCCATTTTTACAGTAGTGTTTTTATGATCAACTTTTTTTTTTTAAACATTTTTCTGTGTATTTTTTTTATCCATAGGATTATCCATCTGGTAGTAACATAGAAGTGGTAGTAAGGGCAAATATTACCGTCAAGTCCAGTATAAAGAACCTGGTGCTGAGAGATGCTACAACACAGGTAACCTCATGTCTCATGTATTGTATTCACAATATAAAAGAGTAAAGGGATATCTGTTTCCAGTAACCTGGCTCTTCATGTATATATTTTCCCTTCACTTCGGACTATAAGCGTTGGAATAAAAGGAACATCAGACTTTGGGCTCATTCACAAGAGCGTTTTTGACATCAGTATGCTATCCGTTTTTTGGTATATACCATACTGACCCAATGATTTTTATGGGTCTGTTCACATGTCTGACATTTTTTTTCACTGATGTGCAAACTGTGAGAAAACAATTGCAGCATGCACTATTTTTTTCTCACATGCAAAACACAGACCTCCATAAAAGTCAATGGATCTGCAAAATATCGAGGGATGGACACAAAAATAGAGGAGTGGAATTTCCTCAATGGATGCCAAAGAAGGAAGAAAAAGGACTTACCACGACGCAGACCGCAAATTAGAAGCTGTATAAGCTAAAGTTAAATTATTTTCACAGAAATAAAAAATAAATAAAATAAGACAGAACAACGCGTTTCGCGCCAGTGAAACATGGTGGATGACATAAAATTTACATTGATGTCAATGGGATTTTTAAGTGATATGTTAAACCAGCGTTAAGCCTCCACTCTAGTTTTTTAACGGATTTAAGCAACAGAGTTAAGGAGTGGTTGTGTAAAATGAGCCTAACTTTGGTTATTTCATGACATTAATTACATTAATAACATGCAGGGTGCTAGCCTGTGATAAGACTATTTATTTAGATATACTGCAGAATAATAAAGCTATACTTCATAGAGTAATAGCAGAGCAATGAGACAGACACGGAGGGAGCTAAGTCACATCAGAATAATAGGAATCAGTCACTGACATGAGCACACTGACATGAGCTGCCACTAGTAAGTTTGGGGCCCCTCACTTGCACATTTTGTGCATCCCCCCACAGAATGACAATCTAGTCCTGTGCGCACAGTGAGTTCCCTGCACATGGGAAGGGAGGAGGGTTTTTAGTGACTTGGGGCTCCTTCTCCTCCTCGGGGGCCCTATGAACAGTCACACTAACCCCCCCCTGATGGCGGCCCTGTCTGTACTACTACTATTCCTAGCTGTGGTGACAAAGATCTTCTTGGACTTACAGTGCCAATAGTGAAACAGTTACCTAGAGAGTAATATCATAGCAAATAGGTTAAAATTATATATATGGTATAAGGTTTATATATATAATCATTTCTACATTACTGTGCCTGATCCCATGTCAGATTAGTAAGAGCCACAACTTCCTCTATTTAATACAGTTGTAAATGTGACTGAAGGTTTCTCTTATTACAAATTTCTCTCAATGTCAAAGTATAAAGAAAGTGGTGAGGGGCCTGGCAGTTAAAGAACTATGGACTATAAAAGCAAAATAATTTTTATTTTACTGGAATTTCTCTATTATGATCTGAAATAAACTGCACCTAAGTTATCTGAAGATGTAACATGCGTCAGCATTCAGAGATTGAAATTAAATTGAGTCATTTTTGCAGTAAGAATGGAAGTGTTTTATCTGTAATTGTGGATATTTTTTCAGATTTCTGTGATGCTGTATTCTGAGCTCGATGTTGTGGTTTACGGAGGAATTCCCTGGTGGATTATCCTGATTGCTGTGCTGGCTGGAATACTGCTCCTCTTACTGTTAGTTTTAATCCTCTGGAAGGTAAGATGTTCTCCTTTTCTGTGTTAGGCAATCATGGACACAATCGTATTTGGGGGCTGATTTCTATTGTGCACAGTCAGAAATTATAGAGCAGGTCCTACTCCTGCCCACGGTGTGGCTGGGCACTTGGATCCGGCCTGTTGGTTGCAGCCCACTTGCTGCATACGGTGAACGAAGCCTTAGGCTAAGTTCTGTGCATCTTATCCTGCAAATACCATACATACACATATACTTACTGTACATCTGTTCACATTCATTACGTCGTACTACATTACTTCTTTTCTGAATATTTAGCATTAGGGTATATTTACACATGGTAAATGTGATGCAGACATTTCTGCCTATATATATATATAGTAAATGCAATGCATAAAATGCAATGTTGTGTATATATATATACAAGCAAATGGAATTCTGAAAGCCCCACTTAGATGAATGGACATTTGCCTATATTTATAGTTATTTTTTATTTCTAAAGTCCCCCTCTCCCTCCCTATAACATTATGGATGGATAGTGTGATCCCCTGACACTTGACACATTCTGGGGAGATAAGAATCAGACAATCCTTTTCTTGGTGGCTGCATCTCTCTTGCTTCATTACACAGAACAGCTAACAGCTATCTCATGTGCAAGGGAGCCCTTAGGCCAGTGATGGCAAAGCTTTTAGAGACCGAGTATCCAAACTATAACCAAATCCACTTATTAACTGCAAAGTCCCAACATTGCATCTTAAGCAGTAACTTATTGCTACCTGCTCTTCAACATCTATCAATCGTATCGGCCCCTTGAGGCCACTAATACAGTTGAAAGAAGGAGGGCACATTCAGACTATCACTGTGGCTTCTCACCAGGGTCTCTCTGTACAGTAAGAATGTAGGGTCCAATAGGATGACCTACAAAGATACTGCAGTTCTATAACACTTTCTCACTTTTACCGGAGTTCCAAACAGTCAATGAAGTGTCGTTTTAAAATAGCGCTGATTGTAGCATCTTTTAAATTGCCTGGGACTGCAGGAAGATTTGGTGAATTTGGTCCAGTTTGGTGAGCTCTGTCTTGGGCTCAATGGCCCACAGAAAGGACTCTGAGTGCCATCTCTGGCACCCATGCCATAGGTTCCCCACCACTGCCTTAGGCTATGTCTCTACCTGTAATGTTACTACATTAAGACACAGCCTAAGTTGAGGTTCCTGTCATTTAGTTGGTAAGAGTTGTGCTGCATCTTGCACTATTGTTGCAGTCATATTGATGGAATTTTAACTGTAAGTAATGAATCATTCTGATATAATGTAGTATCATGAGTAAGAACATGATTTAAGGGGGGAAATTTATCATGTGCTGGAGCTCCATGTTCCGGCGTATGGTAAAACCCTGCTCCCTGCCTCCACAGTGGTTACATAATGAGGCTTAGACCTCATAATGTATCTGCCGGCTTTGCTGTACTGATGGCCAAAACCACGCTAGGTCCAGCCTGGCAGAGTTTGCGTGACAGCATGCGAACATGCACCAGTGGTAGTAACGCACCGAGCCGGGGAACTCCGCCAGCTGCCGCACCCCTTCACGTCCACATGGCAAGGAGGTG
Source organism: Engystomops pustulosus (assembly GCA_019512145.1). Classification (NCBI taxonomy): domain Eukaryota; kingdom Metazoa; phylum Chordata; class Amphibia; order Anura; family Leptodactylidae; genus Engystomops; species Engystomops pustulosus. Next base: position 92,288,854 of record CM033649.1, read on the forward strand.
CTGTGGTCGCTAGAAATTGCGATTATATTTGTACTTCTACACCAGAAAACTGGCATAAAAACACTGATAAATGTCTCACTAGGTGTTTATCCTTTCCAAATATAAATTCTCATTACAGTTATTACAGTTATATAGAGACTAGCACTGTACTTCCTGTCAAACCATCACATCAATATGTTTTTTAAATGGTCCTTTCAGTGTGGTTTCTTCAAGCGGGAGTCCGCAGAATCCAAGTATACCACAAATTACTACCGAGCACGTCTGGGGCTGCAGCCCTCTGACAGAGTTAGGCAAGCTGAGGAGGAGGAGGAATAGCTGGTAACACCCAGCATGCGTGTGTCATGAGGTTTTTTTGCATACTGCTCCATTTCCAAGTCTAACATTGACATGGTTGACAACTAACTTACTCTTGACTCTAAATTTACTGATTAACCCCTATATGAGCATTGTTTTGGCCCTACATGACAAGCCATTTTTAACTAATTGTACATTTGGATTTAAACTACCAAAACAAATATGGCCTCGTAATAGTACAAAAAGAAAAATACTATTTTCTTGGGTGAGAGTTTAAAAATTACTCATTTACAGTTTAGAAAAAGTACAATTTCATTTTTGTGTGGGCATGGTAATGTATGGTTGAGATGGACAGATTGAGGAATGCTGATGCATGCTGTATGTAGCCTTCAATTTAGGCTCAGTTCACACTACCATTTAAACCTCCTCACCTCCCTTAAAAAAGTAAAGAACAGAGGTTTAATGCTCCAGTTACAAATCCAATTGACATCTGTTAAGTTCGATTATTCCGGGCCCCATATTGCATGCGTTTATTGACAGAAAAAATGACAGTGGCTGGAGTACTTTTTTCCATATAATTTTTACATTGAAGTTATTGGGAGACGGATAGTTAGAAAAAGTGACAGTTGTTTCAATCCATCATTACATAATTTTTTTTTTTAAGATAGAGAGATAAATATATTTTGATAGACAGAGATAGTTAATATATATGTATGATACATTATAGATAATGTGATATACATAGATAGATAGATAGATAGATAGATAGATAGGAGGGAGAGAGATAAAAGAGATAGACATGAGCTGTAGATCAATGGTTTGTCATAACAAATGTTAAGAACGGATAGTAAAGCCTCTGAGCGAGTTTGATGCGTCAAACTTGCATCAAACTCACATTGTGCACTTGCTGCAATTACTGACCCAAACGCCCAAAAACTGGACCTGAAGTTAGCATGCAACATTGCAGCAACCGTATGATGCAAGCAAGAGGCCTAACAAGAGGCCTAACTGCACAATTGTGCAGACATGTCTAGCGGACATGTCTTCAGTTATTTTTAATTAATTACAGTTCATTTATCAGCCTTTATTTTTAATGGAGATAAATATAAAGGCTGACCGTAGTGTGAACTGAGCCTTAGTTTGGAAACTAATTTGGATAATTTTTTTTATAAGTTGACTATAATTACCACACTTTAAAGTAATTTCTTCTGAAAAGTACATCAGATGCCACATCAGATACTACTATATAATTCCCATCAATAAATTCTTATAATGTCATGGACCATAACGTCCTGATTCTGAGGGTTGAACCTCAGCCCCTTCTCTGCTAGGAGTGTAATTGTGTTGGTACAGTAACTGTAACACAGCACATTGACTGGTTACAAACACATTAAGAATGTTTAGAGATGTCTTTATCCCTCTGTCTGTGATTCCTTACTTCTCAAGCTACATGGGTGTCATGAAGGCACTGCATTGGGTGAAGGACTTGGTACATCTGTTAATCATTTCCTTTAATTATTATAGTTTTAACTCCCTCTCCTTACATGACTAGAAACTCCTACTCAATAGTGAAGTGAAAACTTGGCTGCATCATATATTTTGTCTGTGAAACTTACTCATTTAGTACTACTTTGGTCCAAGAAAAACCTCATCCCACTTTCCTCATCTAATTAGTGTTTTTCTTTTCCCAGTGTGGGTTTTTTAAGAGGAGGAATTACCAGGATGAGAAGCTCCCACAATACCATGCTGTAAAAATTCCCCGCGAAGAGCGCCCCATGGTCCTAGAGGAGAAGACAGGGACCATTAAAAAGAAAGACTGGGTGACAAATTGGACTGAAGATGGATCTATAAACAACGTTACATAACATCTTCTGCCATCTTTCTTCTTGGACTCTCATCCTTCCTGTGAACTATCCATGTAATAGGAAGGCTGGATCCTTTGGTTTTGGGTGGTTTCTTATATATTTGGTTTTATGGTGTTTTTGTATATAGAGGAATTGCCGTATTTGGAGACATTTCAGCTTCTTAAATGGTTAAGCTCCGACAGTCACATGTGTGGCGACAGCACATTACAGCCTTTTGGAGTGAGATCAAAGGAAATACTTCTTATTATAAATCTAAAATCTTTCTATAACAATACTGGCTCCCACAGAAGAGTACACGCACTATGCAGCCTTCTGGAGAATGAAGATCAATGTTGAAGTATTCCTTCTGCAGTCATTGTCACTGATACTGTAGCATCACTGGTTACCTGCGAGTCCAAAGCCTTGGTGACTTTCAGGATTGTACAGAAGAATAGACGTATATTTATAGAAAATAATCATCGGACTATAAATATAATAAAAACTTGACACTATATAATGTATATATGTGAGAGTGTGTATAATCTCAATACCTAGCTTGTACAACATAAAGTTATATAGCATTTCCATCTTGTGAGCTGCGGAGATGGGTCACACGAATGGGAGTCGGTAGTATTATACAGTGCCTTTAGAGATGGTTACTGACAATGCTGTGCTTATTTTCATATGACAAATCAAGGTTATATATCTGCTGTCTATAATGGTACGATTACTGACCTAATCAAGATAATCCCTATCAAAAGTCGCCTGTCTATAGATAGAAAGGAGACCCAGAGAGATGTTCATATCTCAGTGGATGGTTTAAGCAGCAGTATCCTTGAGAAATGAACCTTTGATCAGATGCATGCGAAGTCATTGCCTGGGGGTTTCTTGTTGGACTCCTAAAACCCAAAGGAGGCCTTGTGGAACTGCCTACTACAGAGACCTGAAAGCACTTTAACATTTGGGACAGTGTTTTGGACATTTGTTGGTTCTGTATGTGCCAGATCAAAACTTAAATTTCTTGCAATGGGTCCTAGCACTGTCAGCAGTGTTACAGTGTCACAACTGGTGACAGCCTCTTTTTACACAGGACCTTTCATCATCAACACCAACTTTTTCCATCCTTAATAGGCTCCACTCAACGGATTGTAGTCCTGTTGGAAATTTTCTGTAGCCCTCACCTTTCACAAGCAATTATTTCTTAAACCTTCTCTGCTGTCAGGTAAGTGGTCCCAGTCAATCTGCTCCAACCCAGAAGAACCCAATTAGAGACAAGCATTAGAGAGCCTACTTATTGTTTTTGTAATTGCTTGGGAATGGTAGGGTGTCAGAAGAAATTCTAACTAGAACATGGATCAGCACCTATTAAAGGTTTCGAAGAGTTGGTGGAGGTGGTAAAGGGTTCTCTATAAGGGCACATTTATAAATCAGTTAGCTTCAGCCTATGTCTCCCCATCTTATCTCTTGCCCTGCCAGTAGCTTCTAAGACTTAGTGGAGATTGCACTTTTATAACATCCTGGAGAGCAACAGGTTAGAGGATACTGCTCTATAGAATTCTAATTGTTACTATCATTTATTATGAAACAGGTATTATTTGAAATGTTTGTATACTAAATGTATGAAACGAAGGTTCTGCCAAAAAAGATAATCACTCTTCATGTAATGTGACTATTGCTGGTTATATGTTTGTATGTATGGTATTTTAAGGACCAACATTAATGGCTGATCGACACCAGAGACATGTCTGTGGAGCAAAAGCTGGCCAAGTTATAGATGGAGTATAGTTCTGTGTATTAACATGTTTGAGCTTGTTTCTGTTACTGTATTAATAGACTCACATTTTATGTTTGCGTTGTCATTTATCACAAAATTAGATTTCCTTCACTTCCATCTTTTCCACAAAAAGCCATTCTTACTTTGTATCTTCTATGATGATGATTTTATCACAGCATTGGACATGAAATGACAGAAGAGGCGTATTGCTATGTACATTCAGTAGATTTAGATCTTGAAATGCTCTAGCCAAATATAAAGTACTCGTTATAATGAGAGCCCAAGACAACAGATACTGATAACTTTTTATGTCCCCCCATAGATGAACAATAGAAGTACTTTGTATGTCTATTGCAGCATCTATAGTAAAGATCAGGTCTATCATTTCTCCAAAACTTGTAGTAATGAAATAGCTGGATAATAAAATACTGTATTGTAATATTGTATTACTACTGCTTTATTTGCAGTATATACATCTAATGGATTAAAGGCCACGTAGTGCAAATTAATTAAAGACGATGTTAGTGTCTGTATTAACAGTGCAAAGGGATAATTTGTTTAAAAAAAAATCCATAGAGATAACCCAGTGGCACTTACTCATAGATCCAGGCACTGTGATTGTGGTGATCTTCTTATATTTGTTATCCATGGCCTCCTTCTTTCTAAAATCAACTTCTAAATGACATTATTCTAATAAGCCTGATGAGTTATTCTAGCCCCTCTGTGATATGGCTTTACAGGCTGTTACACTGTCTTACATTCCCCCTGCTTCGGCAGCACTTGTGAGCACTCTCTGCACTTCCTGCTCACTATATATGTGCTGAGGAAGCAGGGGGCAGGGTGAGACAGTCTTAATTTTGATAGTAGATTTCCTTTAAGTATGTGTGAGGAATACATAAAAAATAAACAAATTACAAAATAAAAAACAGGCTTCCCAAACTTCTTCCATTGCCATGATTTACTTATATCTTACATTATGGTTAAAATTGGTAAAAATATAAAGAAATGTTCTTTTTGTGTCCCAGGAGAAGATAATTGGCCAGCATAGTGCATTAGGAAGGGGCCATGATGAGATATGGGCTATTAGCTGAGTAGATACAGTATTTCTGAATGCTCCTCGGAAGACCATGCCTAGAATGCTAAGCATCTAGATCACCGCTATAAGTGAGAACATGTAAGCAGGAAACTTTTCTATATTTCTGTTATACATGGCAGGGAAATATCCTACCATTAGAAGAGCCATTTCACCTAACAACTGCAGAAGCCTACTGGAAATCAACTGTGCCTTGAATATGGAACTGAAGACGTCTTCTTTCAGCACTCGTACTTATAGATGGTCACTGTGATCTCTTCTTTACTCATGTTCCAATGTATAAGTCATCTTAATAAGGTGCTGGTGCCTTTACACTGGATGTGACATATATGACCAGTGCAAACTGTAATTTATAGTCAATATTTTTGTCATGACAAATGAGGCTAATGCAAAATCTTAGAAAATGGTTACCTTAATAAATATATTTCTACAATAAAATTACTTTTGGTTTGCTTTTTTTTAATTTAATTTTTCTTTACCTCAACATTTTTCATCAGGGAACAGTTACAACACTTACATATGAGTTAGGTGGTCATTTGTCCCCTGACAAACTTAGCTAGCTTGGGCAAAGTTGATATTTTGTGTATGTAAGCAATTCAAGTTCCAGATGTGTGGAACAGTATAACTGACATCACCGTTCTTCCTAGGCTGAAAAGTCATGTAAGCGATCCTATACAGTTACTGAGAACCCTCCATATAATGTATATAGAGATAGTTGTCAATCACTAATAGTAACGCTATAGAAATTAAAATTAACGGGGTATTCCCACAAAGACAACTTTCTTATATGTACTCAGGATAACAAAATAACACATTCTCTAATTCACTGTTATTAACAAAAATACAGCATTTCACAGGTATAAGTCCAACCTGTCTTTATCAGTCCTGGCGTACACAATTTCAGTTTCCCCTAGACACGACCCATTAACTTGTGACTTAGGGTCAGGTGGCGGCCATCTTGGATGAGATTGTGCAGTGAGATTACTGTCTGTCTCTGCTGTGTGGTTGTAGCCACGCCCCCTGCCCGGAGCTCAGATACACTCACTGATCACATCCTGCTATGAGATCGTAAGCAGAGAGAGAGAGACTGCAAACTACAAGCTACAAGGAGATAAGTGATCCGGGGGAAGTGGGAGGCAGGCACATATCTGTAAGATGTGTAACAGTGTAATGGTCAGCCTGTGTGTAATCATCTCATGCATCTCTGATCTGTCTCATCTCTCCTTTTATGTGTCAGTGTGTTAGTACAATGTCAGAAGCCAGATGAAAGTGTATATACACCTTATACCCCGATAATGTAACCACATTGTCACCCCACAGAACTAGATGGATGATAATGTGTCTGCTTCATTTTAGGGTTACATGTACAAAGGGGTGGCTTCCATCATAAAATATAGCTCTATTTCTAGAACTTTTTTTTGCATAAATCTATTCAAATTCATCAAAAGGTTCATCTCCTCCTTGGTGATAGGTTTGTTTCAATATATTAAGTAGATTTCTTTAAAAATCATACCAGTCTAGCGCTATTCTGCTGGCATGCAGGGACTCCTTGCATCACGTTTCACTGTGCTCAGTCTAAAGAATCCGCCCAGCACAAGGTCTGGTTTTCATGGACTAAGCATGGTCATGAAAGCACTTTAAGACTATAAACAAAACGGATTAAAGTAAAGGAAACTGCCAAAAACATTTATTAACAAATCCATTTGTTGCATAGTAAGAAATTAGGAATAGAGCTGAAATAGCTTTCTCTGTGAAAAAACACATGGTATAAACATATGGACATCCTTTAACAATATCAAATCTGGCACACGTTCTTCATGAATCTGGCACCCTCTGCACTGCCGACAGAGTGCTCCATTTTTTTAATGCACCTTTAACATGGGCCGTGCAAAACAATTCTGTCGGACTGTGAATGTTAAATCGACTGAGCACCAGAACCGCCCCCGTCAGTACAGAATTTTGTGCCGCATGAAGACTAGTGCAGCCGGGCCACAAAAGGGTCGATACAAATGTCTCGGACATGTCTTAAATACCTGTGCAAACAGTTTGCACAGAAAAGAATGTGCAATGTCCGTCAGAAAGCTGGCGCACGGACATTAGTAAATGTGCCCCATAGAGTATAAATTTTAAACATTGGCTTTAGTTGACTGTCCATTTTCTTCAAACTGAAAGACATGAATTTACTGTAGGTTTAGCTTTTAAATACATTACGGTATGACAGCACTTTGTGTATTCAGTACAGTAACATAAAATGTGTTTATTTCCTGTAATAAGCAGATGTCCTTTCCAGTTAGTAAAATACCTATAAGCAGTTGGTGATTGCAGATTCTCATTATGCAAATGACAATAATCAATAATTACCTGGCAAATTCACGTACAATTCTGGTAAAGACATACATATAACACACATACGCAGTAAATATACAGAAAGCAGAAATACTAAGTAACCTAGAAATAGAGCATTTACATATTCCTCAAATAACTTGCTACATGCTAAGACCATGACTTCTCCACTTGCTTCATTGCGCTTCATGGAAGGAGGTGTGACAAGCTGACGTCACCATAGCAATTAGTGCTGCAAATTCACTAAAATCAATCTCCCGATCATGGTTTGCATCCAAGTCTTTGAAAATAACATCGAGGGTTTGTGTGTCTTGGACTTGCTATGAAATAAAAGAGACAAAGATGCAGTTAGTTTTCTAAAGATTAATAAAGAACTTCCATGTTTTTGAAGAATAAAAATAACGGAGGTTAACTAAAGGCTCGTTCACATTGGCGTTGGTGCTCAGCTTCAGTTGTGCGTCCATTTTGTCTCCGTTTTTCTTCCGTTTTATCTGCATGTCCGCAAAAAAAAAATCTAAAGGGTTAACATTGCTTTGAAACCGAGATCATTTATCTCATCTCTGTTCCTTTGCCTGTTTTTTCCCCCTTTTCTTCTTTGGTAATTTAGCAATCTCACTTTTTCCTTGTGTTAAATGCATTTTTTACAGATCTCTTTTTGTTACAAATGTCGCAAAAATGTTGCACAAATGTCTCAAGTCGCTTCTTTCCATTTTCTAAATTTTCCTTAAGTTTGGTCTGGAGTTTTTTGCGCCAAAAAATATCACAAATATTAGACAGTTTGAAATGATAAATGTCATTTTGACATTTGGAGCTTGTTAGTAATTAACATATCAATGTGTTTCACCCTCCGTATCCCCTGCAGGATGAGAAGTGTGTCTTAGCTCATAAATTCTCAGCTTTCTATAATACAGGATCATTCGTTTAATTTTTCCGCAGGGAACAGTTCTGGTGAACGGCGCTGAGACATCAATTAGTAAGATGTGGCCGCTAGTCAATTACTGTGAAATCGCATTGGGTAAAAAGGTAAAGTATTCGCTTCTCCAATGTCAGCTTTGCTCTACCAGTTCATACAATACGATTTTTTTCATAACGGTGGATAAATTGTTATTACTAAAATGGTCCCCGTACTGCTTCATATACTTCTTATTCGCTTCTTTTAGTGAGTGCTGGGTCTCACCATGGTATCTTGTACCCAGCAATACTGTTCAGTACTTTTCTATAATACCCTCACTGCTGCTTCTTCTTCTTCTTCCTTTTGTGTGCGTGTGAAATTAGAGAAGGACCTCATCGTCTTTGAGTTTTGTCTATGGGAGATATCATAGTAGCTTGTCTCCAGCATCAGCTAAAAACATTTGTAGTCTTTGAAGCAAAAGCCTCCAAGCCTGGGAGGCAATTGTTTATTTATAGAGCACCATTAATTCCATGGTGCTGTATAATCAGTAAGGGGTTCACATACATTAAGACAAGAACAAATAAAAAACAGTGATCAGGTGACAAGCAGAAGGAGGACCCTATTGCTGAAATGAATATAGCAGGCGTTAATAGTAAACTTATACTTAAAACTGCTTCTCTGCCTTTTTGCAGACTCTTTCTCCTGCAGTGAGCCTTCTGAGGTCCTTTAGACATATAAAGAGGCTAATGATTAACAGTTTCCATACGTGGAGAATATTCCCCTCTGCCTAAAGGATATTAGACTATCCAGGTACTGTCATTAGAGTTAAGTCATTAGGTTCCTTTATGTCACAGCGGTCAGTGGATACAGGACAGAGAGCTGATTTACATAAACTGCTTAAATAAGGAAGAAATGAGAAGAAAACAAGAACATATTTTAAAGGAAATCTACCACCCAGAACTTACAGGATCTGCTCTTCTTTTAGCTTCTCATGCCCTTCTTTTTTACATAAAAGGTTTATAAATTATGCAAATGAGCCCGAGGGGCTCCAGACACCATAGACATCTATCGCGCCCAGAGCCCTTTTTTGCATATAATTATTTTCTTGCTATACTGTAGGTCTAGTGAAGTGTATGTATGCTGCAATGTTTTATTTTATCTTCCGGTTATAATTTCCCCTGCAAATGCAATCCAATCCAACAACCAGCTATAGCCTACTCCTTCTCTTACATTTCTGTTGCTAGAGTCACATCTGTCTGCCTTCCGGTTCTCTGTATACAGATCTAGTGCCTGGCCACGCCCCCTGCAGCATCGTGCACGCTTCTGGATCCTGTGCACACTCATTTCATTAGTTCACATTCCTCACACCTGTATCATGCTGCTGCTCCTGTCATTCCTGACAGGAGGAGGGTCCACTTGGAAGTGTGTGATGATTGGTGCATTTAAAAGAGCATGGTCCCAAGTGCATCATGGGAACTAAGGGCAGCTCTGTGATGTTCTGTGTCCTGGCAGATGTCACTATTACTTTCCCCGCCTCTGCTTTTTGAAAATGGAGTTTGTACTGAGGAGTAGATGTTGCAATGGGGCAAAATAGGTTGGGAATTTGAGAGTTTCCCAAAAAGAAATATTGCAATTTCCTGCCTATGTGACAATAAAGGGTTCTCTTTTTTTCATGTAAGTGTGCTTGGTTTACAATCCTTCATCCCGGTGGTAGATGTCCTTTATGTATTCTACACAGATCACTATTATCATCTGCAGTATTTTTCAAAAGTTTAGTTACGGTGTAATGAGAACTGGCCTTGGAGAGGGACCTGCTATGGGGAAAAAGTGCTGAAAAATGCAGGTCCTTTTTTTTCTTGTTATCTGTATTCAGGAGTCCCTAGGAAATCCATTTTGCACTTAACCTCCAGTGGGTAAAAGCCTCTCTCCGGGCTTCAATGCTAATTAAGCTTAATTTACGCATAAATTTCACTAAAAGGTTGTGCCACTGTATTATGATGTGTTCTAGGGATGTGTGAGAGGTAATGAGCCATAAAAGTTTTTTTTTGTGGTAAAATCATTTTTTCCTGTAACACTGATGTGGTTACCAGGGATTAGTATTATTTCTGATTCCAGCTGTGGACTGGAGCTGCATTATCTTCCCCTTTTTATAGTAAAGATCCTCCTTCCTAAACACATAGGGGCTCATTTACTAAGGGTCCGCGGACCGCGATTCTGTCGGGTTTCCTGAATATTTCTGTTTTGCGCCGAATTGCCCCAGCTTTTTGGCGCACGCGATCAGATTGTGGCGCATCGGCCCCGGCTTCCATGCAACACATGCAGGAAATTGGACGCACGACCTTAGTGAATCGCCGTAGACCTGAATCCTCTTCGGTCAACACATCGCAGGATCGCGACAGGACCTGGTAAGTAAATCTGCCCCATAAACTTAAAAATCATGTAAAAGTGATAGATTTCCCATTCGTCATGCTGTATTGCTCACCTTGACAAATGTCGACATCTGCTTGTTGATCAGCTCCTTCAGATGTTTTCTCCTCAGCTTGCAGTGTTCATTAGAATAAGAATGGAAGACCCGTATAATGTTTACCATGGAGTTTTCCAGCTCTGTCAGCTCCTGTCTAGAAGGGAAAGAGATCATTATAGAACAGAAATAGAACACATTTGACTACAAACTATTATTGAAAGAGAGGTAATATTACACAGATTGGCCACTTTACCTCATGTTTTTTGTAATGTGTCTGTAAGTGGTGGGCTTATGTGTCTTTAGTCTCATCAGTCAGACATTCCTCTCCATAAAATGGCTGTGATCTCTATCTGTCTATGAACAATTGCCCTGCCAGAACCTTATAATTGTATTCATGACTATACTGTACGATCAAGGTCTTGGCAAGGTGATTGTTCATGGACAGTTAGAGATCACCATTTGCGGCCATAATATGGACATGAATCTTTGGCTGATGAGGTAAAAGACAGGAGGCTGCACTTCACATATCAAGAAAACAGAACAGAACTTTTAATTGATTTATAATGGTAAATTACCTAATATCCTGCCCCCAACACTTACACACACACATTACAAAAAACATGAGGTAAAGTGGCCAACCCCTTTAATACTGTGGTGAATCAGAGATTAACCAGTTCATGACTGTCATGCTGCTATAAATATCATCATTGCATATACAGCAGACATAGGCCCACATTTATTAACCCCTTCTGGCTGCAGCCCTTTTTCGTTTTTGCGTTTTCATTTTTTACGCTCCAACTTCAAAAATCTATATCTTTTTGACGGATCACCGCTCCCCAATGACGATGGCGGCGCCCATCTTTCCAAAATTTTTTGCTGTAATGGGACCAAGGATTATCAATAAAGCTTCTTTACAGACACTTCACAGCTGATCATTGCAGCCTGGGAGCTTCAGCAGAGCTCACAGCGGGCAGAGGGGTCCGTCTGTAACTAGGGGTCGTCTGTAAGTCGGGTGTCCTTAAGTAGGGGACCACCTGGATATGTATTTTTAAATTGTCTGTGTCAGTATTGTGTCACAGCTGTTATTTGTCTACCGTGCCACAAAAGGGAATTTCTGGTGCATAGTCGGACCTTGCACCACATTTATTACTTGACAGAACTGTGTTGCACACTCTGGGGCACATTTACTAAGGGTCCGTCAGACGCATTTCAGTTCGGTTTCGTTTTGCGCTGAATTTAAAAATGAAATTGTGCTGCAAGATCAGCACTCACATGTACCAGGAAGAGGAAGGTGAACTCCGGCGGACCTCAGCGGGTAAGCGACACATGCCGGAAATTGGACGCACGATCTTAGTGAATCGTGGCAGTTCCAAATCCTCCTCGGACATTCCGGATCGGCGGCGCCAACGGGATGGGTAAGTAAATGTGCCCCTCTATGTTAAAGGTGCACTGAAAAAAATTGGGGCACATTTTCCGAGCAGTGCAGGGGGTGCCAGATTAATGAAGACCGTGCGCCACTATTGATTAATCTGGTGCACTCTGCACACTCCACAGGCAAACTGCACATAGTACTTTTTACTAAATTTCATAAATGGGCCCATAGGCCACTAGGTGCAGTTTTCCTGTGACATGTGCAGGGTGCGCCAGTTTCATGAATTGTGGTGCACATTCTTCATGAATCTGGCGACCCTTGCACTTCTCTGACACAGTGCTTCAACATAGTGTGTGACACAATTCTATCGTACACTGCATGATAAGTGTGGTTCACGGGCTGATTGTGCATCGGAATGCTAATGTGACACTTTATAAATCCATGTGCAAGCAGTTTGCACTGAATATAATGTGCTAAATCAGATAAAAACTGGTACATGGGCTTTAATAAATGTGGGCCATAGTGTTTGTGACAGTGGCACTTCAAACTGCTATACTATCTGAACTGTGGCACCTAGAAACATTGTTCTGGTGTTATTTTAAAGGAGAGAATCTCCTAGTTAATATTGTTTCAAGATGCCACAGAAACAGAGATATCCAATGGTAAAGTTGCAGTTGGAAACGACTTGTGTCATAGTATGGGGGAGACTTTGCCCTTTAACATGACACGAGAACTGTGTTCTTGCACACATATATTTAAGGTTTATCCTATTTCATGGCTCATTAAAAAACTGTAAAGATGTTAAAAAAATATAATTTAAAACTATAATATTATATTAAACTGCAAAAATTGGGGTAGCGATGATTCTTGGTCTTATTAAGCTTATGAAATCACTTTCATTCCACATGTAGTGATCTTTAAAAGCAACATTAAACATAGCCACACTACTAAGTTACAAAATGTAGCATATGTAGACTTTATACTACATGATTTTTGCATAGTATTAAGAAAGTGTCATCTATAACATGACTTCATTTATTTTATTATTATTCTTAATCTATAGGTTATATGAGTGGAAGATCTCAACACAAATATCAGGGAGAAAATGGTTATTTAAAGGTATTGGCGGTGTCCAAGGAACATTTAAAGCATAGCTGTCTTTATAAATAATTTTTACTACTGCTTTTGTGGTGAGACTTGTGAACATTGTTCTACTACACTTTGCTAAGAAATTGTATTAAAAACGTCAACTTTATATTTGTATATTTAAATACAATATCAATATATATGGTTGGAATTGCTTCAACGTTTGTCCTAGAATAATGATCAAATGATTAAAGGACAATGCCTAAGCATTTACCAAAATAGAATAGAGATGTAGGATTTGGGGAAGCAATGTTAGAAACAAAAAAATTATATCATTTATATCGGAGATGACAAAAAACTTCTGTGACTCCCCAGATTTACAGCTTATACAGTTAAGAAGTTTCTTTACTTCTGTAACTAATCCCCAAATTTACAGCTGTTACAGAAGAGAAGTCTGATCACCCCTAGACATTGGATCCGTTGGATTCCCTCTTGCCCCATACAGTAAATAGGTGTTTACCATATTTTTCTAAATGGGTCATTTATAATATTTTCCCAATAAGTAGCATACTTGTTACCAAAAACGTAATCAATGCAATTCTTTTAATATTTCCTTATCATTTGAGTTCCCTAAAACCTTGTCTACCTCCATGACATTCTTTTTATAAAGTGAATATTCATTTCCAAAACTTTACCCAAGTGATTCCAAATAAATGTGATGCATGCAGATAATTAGTATTCAGGTCCATTAGCTGTATAGGCATAAATAGATCATAAAAAAGCAGCTCTAGCCTATTGTACATGATACTTATTAGCATTCAACCATTCATATATCATAGAAGGTGTGGAAAAGTTTTGAACACAATGGCCTTGCAACAATATGTAATACACACAATATATAAATGGAATATAAACTTTAAAAATAATAATATTAGTTACCCATCAGATAAATTTGGAAAACTTGATGAAGAAGTGCTTTCTGGCTTCTGTGAACACATACTTGGAGCTCTTCTGTAGACTCTTCACAGCGCTCACCACAGCCTGTACTGAGGAAACTGCTCACCCCCACCATTCATTATACGCTCTTTGCCTAATCGATAACCACTTAACTGTAATTCCTTCCTGTGAAAAAAACAGGCTGCGAGATCTGAGTGCATAATGGGACGCTAATGCAAATACCCATGTTTTATGAAACTTAATGTATTTTATATATGGGAGAAACCATTGTTTAAATATGAGCTGAGTGCTTGGTACTGCCCCAAGATAAATTGTAGAAATTTTATGATAATTTAATACTCAATGTGCAATGTTCTGGGAAGCTTGAAAAAAATTCCAAATGTCAAGGAATTGGCAAAAAAATGCAGTTGAACCATTTTCTGATGGGCTTTGCTTTCACTGATTTGAATGTGCGGTCCAGATGGGTCAGTACAACTGCGGACATACCGTATAAACTTGAGTATAAACTGAACCGAGTATAAGCCCATAATTTTACCACCAAAAACTGGGAAAACCTATTGACTCAAGTATAAGCCGAGGGTGGAAATGCATTGGTGTCAGCTTATACTCAAGTATAGTAGGTAAGTAGGTTTATTTCACTAATGTAATATTTGCACAAGAAATATTTTCAGGAGCACCTTTTTCTAGTGATGTTAATGAACCTGCTCCTATCTGGATCCATTCCAAAAGACAGACTGTAGCAGGAAACTGCAGTCTGGCGAGCAGAGCACTTTTCCCACAGGAACAATGGAAATTTATAACAGGATGTCCAAGGATCATACTTGTGTGTGCAAGTGATCTTATTTTTCCTGTGGATATGTTACACTCTGCTTTGTAAAGTTAGTAATTTACTAGAAACATAACATAAGCCAAACATATTAAATGCCACATATTACAGATATGTAAATCAAATCAAAACATTTATCTAACCTGTTAATCATTAAAAAAAAATTAGAAATAACAGGACAGTTCTACCTGCAGTTGGAATTGATCTCTTTAAGAGCTTATACACATGGCCAGACTAATACTATTTTATAAGCCGCATGGTATGGCTTCCATAGAGGTAACATGAAAACTACTGATTTCCTTCAATTTCCTACAGAGTTTTTCCGACAGATTCTTTAATATAAATAACTCTGTTCTCAACTGACCCTGTATATCTCACAAGCCATAGAGGTCTGTTTTAGCTAGTTCATGACAGGGTTATTAACCCCTTCAGGACCGAAAAAATTTTCAGTTTTTTGCACAGGTTCTTCTAATGGCTCAAAATGTAACACTTTGGTGCCTAATGACAAGATTTTGCTGAATTTTTTTCTGCCAGAAATACAGAATTCTTATTTATTTTTTTTAAACAAAATTTAGCTACTTTTTTGCTGACTGCAAAAAAATGTTACCCTAAAACAGACATTACAATAATGTTATTTAAGATATAAAAATTTACAGCATATTACATATTTCTGGATACATACATTGACCACCTTAGAAAAAAAGTGAATAACCTAACCCTGCAGGAACAAAAAGGCTTTTAGATCATTATATCATCATAAAACCTGCTGATAAAGGGGATGCAATAGTCCTAATGAATACTTCTGACTATAACAAGAAAGCAAACAGACAGCTGTCCACCCCCATTCATTATAGTAAACTTGAAAGTGACCCCACAGAGGCCTACAAGAACTAACTAATTGTTATGACCAAGAAGTTTTCGACTCATATCCAACACAACCTTCTCATCCCAGGCCAGGCTGTTTCTATATGCTCCCCAAGATCCACAAAGATCTTAATCCAGGTAATCCAGGAAGACCTATTATTTCTGGCATTGGCACCTTGACGGAAAGCATCTCTGGTTGGGTGGAAAACTCCTAAAACCGTTGGTCAGAAATGCTAGCTACATCCAGGACACTACTGACCTTTTAAATAAACTCAAGGCTGTAGGCTCACTTCCTTATGGTATAATTCTGGCCACCAAGAATGTGGAATCTCTGTACATTAACATTCCCCAGAAAGATGGAAGAGCGGCATGTCGGGCACACATGGATAAACATAGCATACCGACAGAACTAGTGACAGAACTCATACAATTTGTCGTCAACTACAGCTATTTCTCATTTGGAGGGGATCTGTACCTACAGTGTATGGGAACATCAATGGGTTCAAGGTGTGCACAACAGTATACCAATCTTTTTATTGCTGAATTGGAAGGTGCTTACTTATCTACACGCACCACAAACACATTATCTACCTCTTATATTGATGACATTCTGATCTTATGGACTGCAGGTGAGGAGGCCCTGCTTCAATTCCATGAGGGCTACAACAACTTTCACCCCACCATCAATCTGAAACAAAGCTATTCAGATAAGGAGATACACTTTCTGGATACCACAATACAAATTAAAGACAGCTGCTTAACCACAACAATATACCACAAACCAACAGACAGAACAATCTACCTAAGAAATAACAGCTTTCCCCCCCAAACACACCAGACAATCCATCATATACAGCCAGGCCATACACTGCAACCGGATCTGTTCAGACAAGAAAGACCTGGAAAAACACCTCCTGGATCTCAGGTCTGAATTTCTCCAGTTGGGCTACAGACCAAAAGTGACTGATAACCAAATAGGTAAAGCAGCAGCCATCAACAGAGATAATTTATTCGCATATTAAGGGACCCAACAGGAGGTCAGAGTAGTCACTTACAGCCCACAACTGGAGATCCTACGTCACATTGCCAAGGAACTCCAACCAATTCTTCATAAAGATACAAGATTCAAAGAAATATTCTCAGTCCCTCCTCTCCTGTCCTTCTGGCAACCACCAAACTTGAAACAACTTGTTGTCCGGAATGCCCTGAGGCCCCCATCAAAAAATGATACCTCACCCTGCCTGCAAAACAGGTGTAAAACGTTCCAGCACATGAACATGTACCCGTACCTCAATAACAGCAGGTATAAAAGATCAAGGGGGCTTTTCTGCAGGTCTATTACTGTGGTCTACCTTATTATGTGTGAACAGTGTCCAACGACAGGACTTTATGTTGGGAAAACATGTCAGAGACTTCATCAGCGCATGATCTCGCACCAATCTGATATTAAAAATGAAAGGAAGGATCTCACTGTAGCGGCACATTTCTCCAGGCAGGACCACACTATGGAAGATTTGAAGATTACTTTCATAGAGAATAAAATCGCAGAGAAAATGTCAAGATATTTCTCCTAAAGGTGGTTCTGTGTCTTGAAATGACCCATCAAAATAGTAAAGATTTTTAGGCCCATTCTTCCTTACAATGTTGACTCCTTTATTGAGGTTTGTGGGCATTTGTTTTATGCTTCGGTCTTTTAAATTTAACTAAAACTTCTAAATTTGTGTTGTTATATTTCAGAAATCAAAAGTGACGGTAATAGTAGTCCATTTTTATTTATTTTATTCAAAAATCTTCCTCTTTTCCTCTACACTAATTAATGTATGAAAAAGCATTTATGGGGTCTGAAGCTAAAGCTCCTAAGGGCTTAAAGGGAACCTTCCACCAAATTTTACCTCATTTAACTACCAGCACCTGTCTTTTCTAGAATTCTCTTTTTTTTAACGTGAAATCTCATCCATTTACTTTAATCCATCTGCCCTATACAAACATTTCTTCAACTGGATGTTGTAAAAATGTACCTGTGTAAAAACTCCCCCAAAGCCATGTAAAAGTGAGCAGAGAAAAGTCATTGAGACAAGTGTAGGTGCTGCAGGGGTAGACTCACTTCAGGTGGCCCCATCTTCTGTTTTTTAGTACATAAAACATGTTTTAGTGTCATATTAAATAAAAGAATCATATATCTTTCATATCATATCAGACTTTTACTTCTCTGAGCAGTACTGAAGATACAGGCAGTTAAAGACATGCAAAATGGAAATAAAACCTGCATAAAAATCCAATTTCAGACTTTTCTTAACAGGCCTGCATCTCCTGTTCTGTAGCTCCCACAATTCGGATGTGATCGGTAAAAATATTTGTATATTTGTATCTTTAATATGACTTCATGTTTCTAGGTGCTATATAAGGGAAGAAAGGGGCATCTGATTGACACTCCCCCTGCAGCCTCTAAACTTAACTCCTCTCAAAATATGATTTTTATAGGTTAACAGACAAGAAACCCTTTCATACCCTGAGGGGCTGGTAGTTTCATGAGGCAAAATCTGGGGACAGGTTCCCTTTATCTCAGAACTGGAGTATATTTTTCAAACTTTTCAACCCCTTTTTTAAAAAAATAATAATTATGCCCTGATATGTAAAATCCTATAATTTAAAGAGATTCTTTCTCAAATGACTATACATGTATATGATATATTAATAGACAGCACCTCCTGAGCCTTTCAATCAGATCAGTGATTTGTAATTAGAAGATTATTTTTCCCCTGTGAAGGACGGTTAATCAACAGTTTGTGGTTTTGCCGTTCTTGCTAAATTCTGATTAACAATTAAAATAAAAATGAAGGTCAAAAGGATTGGATGCTCAGATTCATATAACAATAACAAACAGTTACAAAATAGGTCACCGAGGCTGTAGACTCATAAGGGACTAGAATATTATTAGTACCATGTCACCTACTCTATAGGAAAAACATTCTGCTTTACATACTGGGACCAGAAAGAAATCTTCATACAAACAGACATGAAATTGACTAATTACTTGGTCTACTTATCGCACATGTAATACCTGCATGGATTTTTTTCCTCATGCCTAAGGGTATTTAAAAGTAACATTTTTTTCAATGCTGAAAAAAATGATATAAATTTAAGAAGCAGAGTTTTGTAATTTTTTTTTACAGTCTTCAAATGTGAAATTAAGAACCAGTACAGCAAGTAACAAGCTAGAGATTCATAACCTGCAGTCTATACCAGTTTTTTTGAAGAACATAGAGACATTTTATTTTTTTATAAAACCCACCCACTATGCGGCCAGTAGCAACTGGGGATTCTGTGGGTGTCTTTTTCCCCAGCACTAAACAATTATATAAAGACCATAAAGGAAACCTACCACCACGGATCTACCTATTAAGGTAGATGTTGGTAGGTGCCTCTAATGTATGTAAGGATAGCCCTTTTTAGGGCTAATCCTTTAGTCCCCTTTATCTTTTTTAATCTTTAATTGTGGTAATTTGCTAATTTACCAAAGTGGCTACTGGGGCGTGGAGTAGCCGGAGCTGAGGCTACATGGTGTGGCTACTCCACGCCCCAGTAGCCTCCTTGATCCTCTTACCCAGATATCTTCAGCGTGCAGCTAAGAGGAGCTGCGTGCCCTCGTATGCATGTGCAGAACGAGGGCCTGGGTGATGGATGGGGAGTCTGTGGTGGTAAGCAGCCGGGGATCAGCCGGAGGCAACGTTGTGCAAATCAACTTACAGTTCTTTATTGAACAGCAGGCAAACGCCCCAAAGCAGGTAACAGTAGATTTTTTATGCTGGAAAAGTCATGGAGAGTTGGTCTGCAGGAAAGGTGCAAAGCCTGATAGCAGATGAAGCTGGGCTGGTTCAGGTGGAACTGAGACCAAATGGTGGAAGCTGCAGTTCTGGGCTTAAGTCTTTGGACTTGCCTGGTGTGCCAGGCAGTAGACCTGAGGCCGTAGAAGTTCATGGGATTTGGGGCTGTGGCAGCAATGAAGGTGTGCTGCTCACTCCTGACTGTTAAGACCACTTGCTTTCACCCAGCAGGGTTTTTTCATAATCCCCTGGTTATGTGGTTGCACCTCTCCAATCACCTTCTAGCTTCCATACCAGACAGATCATTGGATAATTACATACACCAGTTAACTGTTGTCTTGCTGGGCAGTATCTACAGCTGCAATCACACTATATTCAGATTCTAGAATTTTACTCGAGAGGTGATCAATCTCCCTAACAGCTTCGGACGTGAATGATGTTTTACAGGATTAGTATTTCAACCTAATCTACCTTCATCTGTTACCACTAAATGTTCATTTGTGATGACATATCTGTCCTATGAGAGAGCAGGGGACATTCTAATGCTCTTATTATAGCATTTAAAGAACTTTTTCAGATCTTTGCAGGATGCTATTTATTTCTTTGGGAACCTGTTGGAGTGCTGGATAGTAGGTTGGTGATGGTTTTTGAGCCTAGATCCTCATGACAGATTCCCTTTAAATGGGCTGGAGGGTGGGTCACTGGTTGTGCCACCCTATGTGTAAAAATGGGAGGTCAGAAAGTTGCTGGTCCTCAGGGGTAAAAAGTTTCCTTTTATTCAGAGATATTTTGGACAACGCGTTTCACACTCCGAGTGCTTCCTCAGGTCTAATACAATACACAAATATCATCAATATTAAAATTAATTTAAGTTAAAAAAGAGAATAGGATACAGAGGATTCGTATACCAATAGGAATAAATCATAGGCTTTAAAAAGTTCATAAAAGTTAGAAAATGATACATTCGGATGTATCATTTTCTAACTTGTATGAACTTTTTAAAGCCTCTGATTTATTCCTTTTGGTATACCGAGCCTCTGTATCCTATTTTCTTTTTTAACTTATCATCAATATTAAACTTAATTTATTTGTGTATTGAAGCACTCATTGGAGTGCGAATCGCGTTATCCAAAATATCTCTGAATGAAAGGAAACCTTTTACCCCTGAGGACCAGCGCCTTTCTGATGTCCCAGTTTTACACATAGGGTGGCACAACCAGTGACCTACCCTCCAGCCCATTTGCTATACGCCCTTGTTACCAAACCTTGGGGTGAGGGTGGGGACGCGGCAGCGGTTACTCATCACATATACCTGACCCAGCTTTGTGCCTGTCTCTAGCACAATCAGCAAAGGTGAGTACCCAATCTCACCCAAGAGCACCTCTTACTCAAGAGCACCCTGGAACTAACCAAGGATAATCTCGCACTAGGTAGCGCTGTTTGTCTCTGTCCCCCTCCCTTTTCCATATCCACAGAGGTTCCCTTTAAAGTTTGCAATCCAACCTTTTGTACTTCTAGTTCTGTATGGCGTGCAGAATGGGTAATTTAGGCATGCTTCTGCTTTACAACACTAGTTACTCTTGCCAGCAGTTTATCAGAAATTTGGCACACTTATGTTACCTGTATAGGTCATTATATTGCTCAATGCACTTAACTTTTCCAGTATCCATGAAGTTTTGTTGTAAAATTGGCATGCTTACAGTATAAAATGAAGCATGGAACAAATTCTTTATATGTTGGCATAGCTGTAAAAATATGGCTAGAGCCAACCTTTTATGAATATTTATTCATACCTTTTTTCATAGTTTTTCTTTGCACGACTGATCCCTTCACAAAGAAACAATCAATCAGTATCCTTTTTTATTCAGCTCTAATTATTTCATTGCTGCATTCTAAAAGTCATACGTTAAAGGGGTATTCTCATCTAGACATTGACACTGAATAGAAAGGGAACCTTTCACCAAACTCATTTAACTACCAGCACCTTCAGGTAGGGTATGAATTGTGCTTTCTAGAAGTCTCTCTTTTATGTGAAATCTCACCCATTAAAAGAGGTATTCTTGTGTAGGAAAAAAGGATTCCGTGTCCAGCTTCATCCAAGATAATCCACACTTTTATTAGGGCATAATTGTTAAAATTCCAGAGTGTTACATGGCCAACATGTTTCAAGCGGGCAGACCGCTCTTAATCATGGCTTAAACAAACTGAGTGATACAAACAAACTAAAAAGCATTTGCTTAGACAGACACACCCCCAAACTGATGATGCCGTATGTGTCACTTCCTGGAATCCTCGAACATCGTCATTGGAGGAAGAAACAGACCGGAGTGTCAAGTTTGTCAAGGTTTCGTAAACAAAATGCATGACACATTAGAAAAGATGATATATAAACGACAACAATGTGGAATATCATGCAGTTCAAAAAGAGCTGCTGGAAGTAAGTTGACAAAGATAATATACATTTTAAGAGAGACACATATCAAAATCAAATGTTTAGTTTCAAAAATTAGAAGTCATCACAGCATGTTAGAGATAAGTTAACAATAAGTTGACAATAAGTTAACAATAAGTTAACAATACATGAAATACAATTTAAAGAAGACACAATTCTTGTGTAGGCATTAATGATAATAATAATAATTATTTATATAGCGAACACAGATTACACACAGCGTTGCACAAGCATGCAAATTTGTCCTGTCACCATTGGGGCTCACAATCTTAACAGCCTACCAGTATTTGGAGTGTGGGAGGAAACTGGAAGTACCCAGAGGAAACCCACAAAATACGGAGAGAACATACAAACTCTTGCAGATGTCTACTGGATGGATTCGAACCCAGAACCCCAGCGCTGCAAGGCAGAAGTGCTACCCACTCAACAATTTATTCATCTGCCCTATAGAAAAAATTCTTCAAATGGATCTCGAGATTAAATGGGAGGCATTTTTGTTTATAAGGCATTGAAAAGTCACAAATACCTCATCCACGATTAGTAAAGTTTAACTTTTATTTGCTTACAGACTTGCTTTTTTTTCTAAAATTACTATAGCCAGCACCACAAGACTTGCGCAGGTTATAACTGAAATCTACACCAGGCCGGAGCTTGCATTGATCTTGCTCCAGAATTACTGAGCAAGAAATGATTAGCTCCAATTTGTGCCTTTCTAAATATTTGTGGGGAACCGCCCAGTAGTATACAGCGAGTCCAGTCATTAAAAAAAAAAAAAAAAACTTATATACTCACCCCTCGGTGGCCCCAATGCGCGGGCGATGCTCCCCAGATGTCCGCGGCGGCTCGTCTTCAGGCTTCTGCGCCCGTCTTCTCTCTTCTGCAGGGCACCCGCCATTGTTCTCTGGCCGGGCGCAGCGCATAGCTATGAGTGCCCTGCAGAAGAAGAACGGGCGCGGAAGCAGAAGAGGAGCCGCGGACATCGGGGGAGCAGCGCTGCCACGTCGTGGCACCAGAGGGTGAGTATATAAGTTATTATTTTTAATAATTTTTACTTTTGTATTGACTCGGTATAAGTCGAGGGGACGTTTTTCAGCAAATTTTTTGTGCTGAAAAACTCGGCTTATACACGAGTATATACAGTACGTTTCTTAACATTATGGCAGTCGCGGGTAAGATTGGTAGGCCTCAGCTACCCATTAGCCACTTGACAAGATTCAATTGATTTTGACTTTTTTCCACTTTTTATATTAGTTATTATATCTTTTTTTGCCTTTTGATTAGTAATGAACATCTAAATGAAAAAGTTATCCATAATTCGGTAGCTCCTTTCTTGTCGCAATATAGCCATGGTCTGAAGATTGGCTCTATAGTGATTCATGAGCAAGGACTCTCATAAGTTGACATACTTCATTGTAAAATGGTCTTGAACTAGCACATGTTATTACATAGGACTATTACCAAAACATCTTCATTGTCACTGCGAGTTTGGTATTCATAGAGAAATAAGAATTCAGCTTCAGTAGACAAATGATCTCTGGTACTATCTATATGTAACACAAAGAGGTTAGATTATGTGACAAGCGCAATGTATAAAGAGGCAGGGAGTGGACTTCAGGTACAACAAGCACTTTATAAATGGTCATCAATACCACTTTGATTTAACACAGTTAGAGGAGGCAGTGGTTATTATCAATAATTCTTTCAACAAACAGATTGATACAATTTACTTGTATGGCTCTATGGAAAATCTATTCCTAATTCACAGTATAAAATGTACATTATGGGATATAAAACAGATGCTCGGTCTACTTCTTTCTGTTTCTCCTCTATGAATACATTTTGCAAACACTGTAATCTCCTAGCGCAGGCTGTGAAACTAGGGGACATCAGTAAAAGGCGACTAATATTTACAGGACCCATACACATCTTTAAAGGGCCATGAAATAGACATCGACTGAAGGTGTGTTCAGCTGCTTGATGACATACTGGTATTGTTTAAAAGGTTAATTTCTGCTGACTGATTCCCTTCAAAGAAAAGTCAAATCACAATAATAGTAGTGATTTCTTAACTTCAAAAACACACTTTTCAAGTTGACCTAAGAAAATCAAGTTAATGTGACCATGCAGCAAAGTACACGCAAATAAGCTGAGCTTGTTACAAAAGATCGTACTGGTTCAAAGGATTTTTAAAAAAAAAAAAAAAACTTAAAAACCTTTTTAAATTTCCTAAGCTTCCTATAAACAAACATGCGACTCTGGCAGAAAAACTGATGATTTCTTCTGTTTTTGAGGTGGGCTTAAATGTCATGACCGCTACTGATCATGGAGTCAATGGTTTGAGAAGGTTAATTTTTTGGAAAGAAAACGAAATGATTATAGTAGTACTGTAGTACCCAAACAGGAAACATTAAAACCCACAGTGTGGCCCAAAAACAAGCTCTTCCACAAAGAGTAATAAAAGTAAAGGGATTTCCCCATAGACCACGAGATGCGGGTACAATGTACCATCGTCAGACCCCCTATCATTTCCCCTCGAGATGAGCAGAGAGACTGGTCGCCCATTGTCGAGATTGCCCCTTTTGCCTGTATCGAGCCTTTTTGACCCGAGATTACAGAGATGCCGTACATCAGCATCTCCAGTGTACGGACCTGAGAGCGAGCGCCACCTAAGCTATTAAAGCCATAATGTTCCACATCACAATTAACAAGTAAAAGAGCCTACAAATGTATTTATAGTATTGACTACCCCATCTGCTTACTTAAACACAGGTCCGTTAGTTGAAGAAAGTTCTTAGTGTGAGAGAGCGAGTGAGCAAAGAGCAATTTGAAAACAAGTCTAATTACATATTGTAAAAAGCATTGAAAACTCAATTTGTAAAAATCTGTTCAAAACTTGTCTTGAAACAGTTACAGATGAAATCCGCTACTATGCGAGTATGCATTCGCTTTAAATGAAAGCAACATTTTTTATTTTCAAACATTTCTACATCTAATTCAATTATTTTACATGTTACGGACACTCATTTTGTGGGTCTGGCACACTAGCGGGGGTAGCAGACTGCACAGCAAGTTCACAAAAGTAAACATACAGGATGGCATCCTCAGCCAATGGAGTGTAACCAGAAACACCGCTACCAATGTTTCTTTCATCCTCACGTCTGGATAAACTGATCACACATCTCTAGAAGTCAGCAGGGATGCGTAAATTGTGTAAGTGAGACAAAAATTTAAAACATCCGATTTTTGCAATAATAATTCTATCTATACATAAAAAATTCTGATGGATAATATTGGTTGATCATATTTTCAGTGTGCCAATACACTGAAATATAAATGGGTTAGAATCTTTAACTCGATCCAGCGAAACATTTCTTGTAAAAACTTTCCGCCGTTTCTCTTTAGGAGTAACCACATGGGGCAGATTCTACTTTCTCCCCGCTGCCCATTCGCGATCCAGCGGCGCGTTCTCTGCGCTGGATTCGCGGTCGAGCCGGGATTTATTGGTCTCCTCTGCTCCGATTGTTCCTCCCTGCTTCAACCCAGGTGGGGCTGCTGTGCTGAAGTCCGTCTGGAAGTGCCTCGTAATACATCCAGGCCTTACTGAGCATGAAGGTGAGGAAATTTTCGCAACACAATTTATTTTTGTAAAATTGACGGCGTTTTTCCGAATCTTCGGGTTTTTGGCTCGGTGCACCGCCCGATCGGCCCATCCCCTATTTCGTTTGCGCGAATGCGCGCGATGCGCCACAATCCATCGCGTGCGCCCAATCTCTGGGCAATTCAGGTAGGCAATGGCCGGCACAACATCAGGAAATATTCGGCGTACACAACGTCGAAAACCGCGACAATCGGGCCCTTATTAAATGCCCCTCAGTCGTGGCACATTTTTCTTTCTACAAAACTATTTGGAGTCTGTCCTATGTGTAGTTTTGCTTATGGTATCGAGGTGGCGAGAGTGCGGCAATTCATCAGTCACAGGCGCATGGTCTTCATTAATCTTGCGCCTCTCCCCCTTCACTGCTCTGAGAATGCACCCATTTTTTCTCTGGGCACTTTGTTTATGCTGCAAATTGTGCTGTCACGTCCTATAAATGTTGGCGCAACTCTGACCACGCCTAAACAGAGCCTTTTAGGCATCATTTTTTGGCAAAGCACAAAATAAGCCAAAACACAGGCATACAACAGCCAACCCTTTAATAAATGTGTGTGCGTAATCCAGTACGATATATGTAAGAGAGGGGGCATCGGCTAAGTACTCATCTAATAAGGTCTCCGTATCTGTGTGTCTCCTTCAAAAGGTTCCCAGCAGTTGTGATCAATTGAATTATACCCAATTCCCTTATATCTACTAGAAA
Organism: Engystomops pustulosus; assembly: GCA_019512145.1. Taxonomy (NCBI): domain Eukaryota; kingdom Metazoa; phylum Chordata; class Amphibia; order Anura; family Leptodactylidae; genus Engystomops; species Engystomops pustulosus. The sequence continues at coordinate 92,315,294 of CM033649.1, forward strand.
CAGTGGTAAATATATAAGAGGCTTTACATTTCTGGCAGTTTGCAAGGAATCGCGATTATTTTCCACCTGTAAGGTTGCTGTCCCAGGTGAGATTTACTCCAATTCTTGTATCAAAGGTCCTGGCGTGAGTTGTCTTTGCAGTGCAGTCAGCTCAGCTTGTATTAACCAGAGGCCGTAGCTTCCAGATATATCCAATATGGTGGAGGGGCTTATATCATACATACTCCGGTGGCACATAGCGCACACACCTAGTTACAGGGGTGTTCCATAGGTTGAAAAAAAAAAACAAGCAAGAATCTGACATAAGTTTGTCATCGTACTGCCAGCTGAGCTGCCAGACAATGAATGGAGGATCAATACCGATACATGATCTACAATGGCGTAAGAGACGAAGATGTATCTGGAAGAAAGCGCCATGACCCTATTAAGGTCAGCGTGACTGTGGGTGCCTGTGTCGGTTGTTACACCCATCATACATCCATGGCTGTATGCTGAGGCGGAGAGCATTGGCTGGATTGCCTGAACAGTCAGCAAGGTAAGAGTGCAGGGACTCACAATATACATTTCTTTACATGAGCACTTGAATAAACTCGAATCATTTATTTTAATTTTGGCATTTATCACAAGGTTTAGGCAACAGTTATAACTCTGCGTATACAAGACCTAATGAAGAGGGGTTGGGGGCTATAAAGCATTAGAATCTCATTAGACATACGGCCCAGATATTCTCTCAACCTGTAGTTTAAAACAAAAAGACATTCACACTTTGCGCCTTCGTTTAAAAATTTGCTTTTTATATACTGGAGACTGAACACACTCCTTTCCTGGATGGAATGCAGAGACACATATTTCTTGCAATTCTCAAAATTTGCCAAGAAGTAATGTCTGTCCACCTATGTTGTATTTATATGAGTTTTCATATGAACTGGGCCACAGTAGTCGTATGGGCAACCTAAGTAATATCTGTCCATTCTTGTCCAAATTTTAAGAATTTTTTTTTTTTCCAAGAGGTTTTTTTTTAAACATACTATCAATAACATTCAACCTTCAATACGATGAGCAAATCTAATCGACCAATTCGGGTCGTACTGATTTGGCGGGTCTCGGCACCCACAGCTCTGCATACTGAAAGCGCTGCTGTTCAGTGTTTCAGGTTCAGACAAATGCACCAGAGGCTTGATCAGCACTATACACAGAGGCAGTTATTGCCCTGTTCAGGGGTATGCAGAGGCTGGCGGTTCTGATTTCATCTGAAATAATTGGCCCTAATGAGTGGCACTCCTCAATAACTGCATAGCGTAATAATAGGCTACTATAGAGCAGGGATATCTTAATGTTACAAGACATTATAAAGGCAATACTTGGAAAACCAGACAGGATAATGGCAATTTACTCCTGCATCATGCAGAAAGATCTCTTGAAGGTCCCTTCTTTATATACTCTTCATTCTCCCTGAAGATCGATCAATCTCATCAATCATGACCCTGATTGGGAAGTTATTCCTCTCAGTGAATAGAGTCACAGTAATACAGGATCATATAAGTGTCCCTGATAGTGAATAGAGCACATAAATGTGTTCATATAAGTGCTCTTCATAGTGATTGTTGTGCAGTATACATATCATAAAAGTGCACTTCTGCTCTCACATGGGAATGGCGCCACTACTACCTAATCTAAATATGGTTTTCTTGAAAGTGCCTCCAATAAGTAGATCATAAAAAGCTGTTGTCCCTAATAGGCATCCCGCAATAACTCTTTGATTGTACGGTTGCTCCTGGTCATGACTAGCGTGTTCAGGCTTCTGATGCACAATTCTGTTGCTACCATTTGGCATGCATCAATTAACAAAATATAAATTAGTTATGCTTTAATGTTTATGATATGAAATCGTTTTTGTTAACTACACGGCCAAACATCGAGCTTCATCCCAATACAGAGGGAAAATGCATACCACTTCCTCTGTGGTGTGGCGGAACTGCAATATGAAAGGTCTCATTCGAAGGGGTAAATTTCTTGGTTTCAGAGTATCACAGGTATTTAAATATGGAGCAAACCTCATCAATTTTTCTACTTCGAGATTCCGAAGGCAAACAACCTCATGCGCTAGAGCATTCGTCTTAGGGATATATCTTTTTCAGTAAATCATGGCACAGTTTCACTGTTTCTAATCATTATGGTGCTTCTTACCGACAGACTTGGCCTTGATAGTGTCATTGTCCCTTCATGTGAGCATCTTATCAAATAACACAAGATAATCTCAAAGAAAACCAGTTAAAGAGTTAAAACACCAACATTTTCAGGAAACTATTATGAATAATGTATGTGGCGTCTAAATCTTCAGGAGAGGAGTGCATGGTCATCTGTACAGCACTGACCCTATTGTCCTTTACGTCAAATCTTGAAAGATGAATACGCCGAAATGTGTCATCTACATGTTTCACTATGTCAATATATTTACAGCTACTGTTGGAATGATGTCCCAGGAGGACGTTAACTGGATTTTTCTCCTTGATATTTTGATATTTGTACCTCGTTGGATCCTGTGCACCGTCCGTCATTGGCGTCCTAGGAAGTGGGCAGCCTGGTCATTCATATTTTTTATCAAATCTTCATTTCGCATTCCTAAAAGGTCATAATCAAATTCTTCTACTTCCTTGAATTCCAATTGAAATCTTTCAAACTTCTGCATTCCCGAAACATCAATCTAGCAATCTTTCGATTCCATATTCGCTGCGACTTAAATTCAGCCTTCCGATGCTAAAATATTGATTACATTTCAATTCCAGGCAGAATTCAAACATTCCTTGCACATCAACTTCAAATTATGACTTTAATATAATAATAGTTTTTTTATTTATATACGCGCTACAATTACGCAGGCGTTGGCACAAATTCATGCCAAATTGGTCGTTGTTCTGTATTACCCACAATTTTAAATGCAGGAAGGGGTCTTCCCTTAAATCTAATCCTATTTAATAATAACTATAGCAGGCATCCCCGGTTACATACAAGATAGGGTCTGTAGTTTGTTCTTAAGTTGAGCTTGTATGTACGCTCGGAACTGTATTTTATTAGGTAACCCTAGTCAAATGTTTTGTTCTCTGTGCAATTGGATTTTAAATAAAAATGTTTGGGTTGTCATAAGAACCAGTATAAACAATAAATCTTAATTAGCAGACACTAGCCATTGATAAGTTAAAGTCTGTTATTTTGCCTAGGACTTAATTACAGTACATTACTAACATCCAAGGTCCTGTTTGTAACTAGGGGTCGTATGTACGTCCGGTGTTCTTAAGTAGGGAAGCCGCCTGTAACTGACACCCGAGCACTATTTTTTTAAGTGTTCTGTTATCATTTCATACTACTTTCCCTAGCCCATTTGTGCGGCAGCTGCTGTCTGCTGTTATATCTGCACCTTTCTTTCAGCCCCCGCCTTAGTAGCCACTTTTAGCACTCTTTATTTCTGGGTCTTAAAAGCCGCATTCCCATTACCATGCAATGAGGTTGTGTCCCAGTCCAAGTTTTAAGGGTCAAATCAATTTTCCGTTCCAGGATCTACTTAGGCTATATGTGTTTGGTTTACGCTGTTACGCGTGCAAATGCTGTTTTCTGGGACATAGCCTGTGTGTTTTGTACTATTCCGAATTTTGTTCAAAGTGTAGATGCGAGCCATAGTTAATTTACATATGAACAACCACTTGGTGTTCAAATTACTATCGTCCATCACTAGAAGAATTTTAGTTTCGAGAAACAGCATCTGCTCACTCAGAGTGTACTTAGCAACACTACAGAATTATACACTGTTTATTAATTTGATTCTCTGGTCACTGCTTGGTGCAAAAAAACCTGGTTATCACGGGCAATAGATGTCAATGATGCAAACTCTATTAAGCCTAGCTGAAGCATTTCTATAATAGAGAGCCACCAGTTTTCTCTTCAATTCTGTACATGTCTAACCCACAATATACTGCTATTCATTTACGTTCATAAGTGTACCAGAAGCAGAAATACAATGAAAGATCAAACATCTGCTTGTGTCGGGAGCTATGGCACAACAACGGGTCAAATAACCACTTACTTGCTCTCAAGATTATTTACGTTCCCAATCAGTCACCCTCGCTCACACAGGGTGAAATAAACAGCACCCGCTGAAAATATACAGAGACCTTCATAGATCCTTGTCTTTAAAAGTCCGTCCTGTTACAACAAGTTGACAAGAGCGTTTTTTCAAAGCTTATTGAGGTGGGAAAACAAGTTCCTACTTGGCGCTTATACTAAATTTATCACTCCTTAAATAGAACAATTCCTAGCTTTGCCTCTAAAAAAGAATCTTACAACACAACTGCCTGTGTAATAAGCATCAATCCATGTTTACGCTACATTATCATAATACGGTTAATTTCCCCCCCCTTTATAATGCGAAATGTTCACTCTTGTGGGTTGTAGACTCTGCCTTAAAGAGTAACCCCGCCTCAGGAGCCCTTTTTCTGGCTTCCCCCATGTCTCCCTAGAGAATATGTGCACATTGCCAGAAAAAAGTGTGTTCCTATACTAAAAATGGTCTTTTTCCGTAAAGAAAAGTTACAATTGACTGATCGGTTCGCCAAGGGGGGGGGGGGGGGCATCTGCTCTACCATGACCACTCAATACTTTGGCAACTGTGTCCACTATTCGCTATGGGGAAGCTAGAAAAAGGGTCCTGTGACGGTGACAGGTTCCGCTTGTGAAACGAGCAATGGATCGACTTGCTGTTCGCCAACACTTGTGATAGAGCAATCCCACTGTCGCCACTAGTGTGTGCATGAGTGCGATTTGTCTAAATGTCACCATGATCAGTAGCTCATTATACAGATAACATGCACAGTATGACGGTACTCATGCTAGCTCGGGTGACAGGCTCACCACGACTACCATCTGTGTAGTCTAGGGTGCTATCTGCTACTGACTACTTTAACTCTAGAATTCAGTATAAACTTGGATAGAGACATAAGGTTTTCCTATAGTGACTATCGTAGGCAGCTGTTCTTGTTTCTATGATCTCTTGGGTTTGTTTATTACCCGAAAACATGTTTAAAGTATTTCTACTATATCTAGTGTCGGGTATTGTCAGCTGTGGTCAGTTTGATGAAGGTCCAAGCTGTCCCTTTTAGGACAGGATGTATAAGTGATTCAGGACTTGAATGGCTACAGGCTTTGTATAGGTTCCTGGCAACCAGAGCCATAGCCCAGGACCTCCTAAAGGTCTTAATAGGACCCTGCACCACACTCAAGACCACAGAGAGCCTACCACTATTTCCTTATTTCAATGAGTGGCATGTATTTTGTGTTACAACTATGACAGTCATATGCCACATACAAAGGTGATCTAACACTAGCTACCCCTCGCAGATTTGGCTAAACTTGATTAATCATTTCCGTTGTTCAATCAGTGATATATACACTCACCGTCCACTTTATTAGGTCACCCATGCGCTATGTACTGGTGGACCCCCTTTTGTGCCTTTCATAACGTGCCTTCATTCTGTGTGTGGCGTGATTCACAAGGTCTGGAAGCATTCCTCGGATTTTGGGGGTCGCATATTGACATGATCTGGCATCACACAGTTGCCGCAGCTGTGTCCGGCTGGCACATCATGGATGCGATTATCTCCCGTTCCACCACATCCCAAAGATGCTCTATTGGATTGAATCTGGTGACTGGGAGGCCATTTGAGTACAGTGAACTCATTGTCATGTCCAAGAACCAGTCTGAGATGATCAACTTTATGACATGGCGCTTTGCCTGCTGAAGTGGCCGTCATCAGATGTTTGGTTCATTGTGGTCATAAAGGGATTGACATGGTCAGCAACAATACCATGTAGGCTGTGGCGTTGCAACAATGCTCAATTGGTACAAAGGCCCAAAAGAGTGCTCAATAACCTTTCCCCACACCATGACACCACCACCCCAGCCTGACCGTTGATCCAATGCAGGATGGATCCATGGCTTCAGGCTTGCTGACTCCACATCTGACTCGCTACCGATCCAAATGTCTCAGCAGAAATTGAGACTCATCAGACAGGCAACGTTTTTTTTCCAATCTTCTACTGTCCATTTTGATGAGGGCTTGGTGTGCAAATTGTAGCCTCAGTTTCCTGTTCTTAGCTGAAAGATTGTCAAGACCCGGTGTGGTTTCTGCTGCTGTAGCCCATCTGCCGCCTCAAAGTTCGATAACTGTGCCGGAGAGATGCTCTTCTGCCTCGCTTGTGTTGTAAAGGGGGGGGATTTGAGTCACAGGTTGCCTTTCTATCAGCTCAAACCAGTTCTGCCCTATTCATCACAAGGCATTGCCGCCCACAGAACGCCGCTCACTGGATTTTTTTTTCTTTTTCGGACCATTCTCTGTAAATATCCTAGAATGGTTGGTGCGTGAAAATCCCAGTAGATCATCAGTTTCTTAAATACTCAGACCATCCCTTCTGCACCAACACCATGCTCCACGTTCAAAGGCACTCAAATCACCTTTCTTCCCCCGATAGCTGAGGCTCAGTTTGGAACTGCAGGAGATTGTCTGAACCACCAGTGATTGGCTATTAGAATAAGTTTTAACGAGGCATTGGACTATGGTGTACCTATAACGTGGTGGCCAGTGAGTGTAGCATATAGTGTTGTGACAGAGATACAGTCTCTCACCCGATCGGTGATCCCTACAGGCGCAAAGAGATTGTGCACTAGGTACACAACACAAAATGACTATAATAATTAGGTCCAGGGATAGTGACTGCACCACTGTTCAGGTCAATTGTAGCTATGTGCCATACAAATTGAAATCAAATATATAATTAGATGATAGGACAAGTGAAAGAACACTAAAGGAGTTGTCTCAATTTTAAGTGGTATCTCCCCCTATGTACAGTACAGGGTAATGGGATAACTATCTAATAAGTGAAGGGTCAAGAAGCCAGACTGGATAGGATGCTACCACGGGCCACCCTATCCTGTTGACAACCACAATGGCACAACCCCTTTAATGTTGAGTTGTATCCACTAAACCAAAACCCTCACTAATCACCAAACAGACTCTAGCTCGCCTAACGAGAAGTCACAGGATGGTGGAGAGGTCACATATGCAGATATTTTCTATTTGGCCCCATAGAGCAAATGCTCCTCATTGATCATACTTTTATTACTTGCCCTGTGGGGTACAAGCAAACATATATTGTTCTTTGGGACTTTGGTCGCTACCCACATCTTTACCACATGCAAATTCCAATACCTGCACAACGTTATGGTTACCGTTATTGGCCATATTAATTTTGATAAAAATTTTATATATGCCCTGAGAAGGATTTATTTGGAGGCTTAAATTAGCTTCAATTGTTTTTGCTCTCCATGAAATACTTCTGAATCATCTTAACTGCACTTTATAAGTCGTAAAACAACATCATTAAGTGATAACTTTCTAAATAAAGCGCATGAATGAGATCCATGTAAATGATTTCTGTAGTTTCAAGGATCTTTGAAAATTTGAATAAAAGACAACTAATATTGACAAAAGCACATCAATAAACAGTGACAATTACTTCATCATTCATGATTACACTTTTAAACTAATAAGATTAGTACATTAACATCAGCAGTAGATGGAAGATATAGTCTAAGAGTTTTCTAAAAAAAAATTTGGCGCCCAGGACAGGATACTCACATTCTGGAGATGTCCATATTCCACAGGAGAGTCCAGTAGTGATCAAACATTTAAAATAAGATCAAATTAAGAAATCTACCCTTTTTAAGGAGATCTCATGTAGGGTGCAATACATGCTAATCTATTTTTAACCTAATCCCAAAATATTTCCTAACTAAGTACAGTTTTTCTCTACTGGGGTGTGGAGTAGCCTCTCCAGGTAGTGAGACAATGGCTAATCCAAGTAAGCCTCTGTCATAAATTTTAGCATATTAGTTCGAGAAAATTGTAGTTTAGTTTAGGAGTATTTTTAGGATTAGGTAAAAATTATTAGGGGCTTAGCATGTTACTAGGCACCTACCTCAGATCTAGCTTGATAGGTTAGATTTCTCTGATGGTAGGTTTTCTTTAAATCAATGGAGACTGATGGACAAGGGGAAAAATCTGTGAATTTGGGTAAGCCATTGGCTTAGTTATAGAAAACAAAGTGCCTCATTAATTGCACATTCCTCAGGTGTGTTCATGTTACCAGCGGAGTGCCACGGTCCATTATTGTGGCCCATCTTTTTTTGATATTTTTTTGAATTACTTGTAGAAGGTTTTCCACAGTCAATTTCAATATTTGCAGATGCTACTTAAGCTGTGTACAGTAATTAAAACTGATATATCATTACATGAGGAATTTGTGGAATGCTGGAGGAATGGTCGGATAAATTGCAAATAAGGTTAAAAATTGTCGATAAATGTACAGATATGCACTTGGAAGCAAAAAGTTACATAACATTAATGTTCTAACTTCCATACTTGGTAAAAGTGCAGCTTAAAAATCCATTACATGGGGATATGGTGTGATTGTAAAATTAATTTTAGTGCCAGAGCCAGGCAGTGCTGCTAAAGAAAGCAAATAAAATATGGGATGCATCAAGAAAGAATAGATTCTTTCTTTCTATAATAACATATTTTTGTACTTAATACAAATCACTGTCAACCACACATTGCATAGTGTGTACGTTTTGCACCAGTGTATAAAAAGGAAATAGTAGAACTGGAATGGGTGGCAGGAGGAAATACACTCACAATGTTACAGATACCGAGGACAGTACAAAAGGATCTCTCCAAAGATATTTTTATAACCTAGGGCCTGTGCCAAGACAAGGGGATGTCCTCTCGCCTAGGAGAATATGGAGGTTCTTACCATAGATGGGGATTCTTTAACTGTAAGATCTCTGGAACTCTCTCTCTAGGAGGTTGTTATTGCGGACTCTATGTCCATGTTCAAGAGAGGCCTGGGATGCCTTTTCTTTAGAGTAAAAATATCATGTGTTATGTGTAAAAACCATTTGTTTATTCTTAATGGTTTGATTTGATGGACTTGAAGTCTTTTGTCATCCTTAATACTATTTGATACTATGATCGATTGTAAGTTAAAGGGCTATTCTCTCACTTGGGGCATTCCATTCTGTTTCATTAATCTGCCATATATAAACATTTTTTCATTAGATTTATTAAAAAAATGTTCTGAGTGAAGATAATTTCTCATAAATGTAGTGTATGGTCCTTAGAAACAGTCCCCTACGGCCACCTTCTGCTGGAGGACTGCATCAAATAACCAAAAGATTTTTGTATATAAAATTGTCCGGGAGTACTTCATGTCCCACGCCGTCCTGTGGTAATGATTGCTGATCAGGACGTCAGGCAGAACTCAATAGCCCATGTCTGGCACTGCTTCCCAAAATGTGAGATGGTCGTATCTGCCCGAGGAGCTATCGCCTTTCTAAGGGTAGAATGCCTACATTTATGGAAATTATCTTCACACAGGAACATTTTTTTAATGACATCCGATTGAAAAAGGTTTTATATGGGAAATGAATTCATTAAATGGTGACTGCCCCGGATGTGATAGCCCCTTTATGCCTTGATTGAAACTTGCTTCATTATGGTCATACACAGAGGCTGTATATTGGAATCAGCTCGTACAACAATACCGCTATAAAATGTTTTTATAAAGATCTCAAAGACATTTTTTGTTGTTTCCTACTATGGCACTATAAAGCTCAGATGTTATATATAGCAATAATTGGGGCCCATGAATGAGACTTTTAATACCTATTAAATCATATTGCTGTAATATAGTATTTTTAAATAGCTTTATTCCTCTTATTTTTGACGCATCACTCAAATTATTTTTCATATTGGTGACCTATCATTCCTATAATTTTAGATTAGTGATTGTCCGAATCCTCAGCCCTCTAATCGGCACGACTGTATATCAACCCCGGACTCATAAACATTTTTATTGCTTTGGCTCGTTTTGCAGCTTAGTTCAAGAATCACAGTTGCTGCAGGTCAATATCTCAACATTTCACTCCTTCATTCTGCTAATGGGCGATAGCGCAAGTAATGAACTGCCATTTGATTTGATGTCCCATTCCAACATACTCTGGCACACAACACAGTTAACCTTTAAACTACACCAGAACCACCACTGCCTCTATGGTCTCTACCTTTGTTTTAAAAAAAGCAACGCTGGAACTTACAGTCAAACGCCATAATAACACAGTAATAGGTCCATTGATACTTGACGGCTTAAGCCTTCAACAACTCTGCCCCAGGCACCGCTTAATCGTTAAATTTCCTCAGTCGCGACGCGCTTCTGGGTCCAAATGTTCACTGGAACTCTACTTTCACATACTATCACATTTGTACTAGCATTCCCACTATAAATAGTCACGTTGAGCAATAGTTGAAATTGATGCGTCATCGGTCAATCTTTTTTTTACATACCTCCTAACCGAACGTAGAGAAAACTTACTGGCGCCCGAGCCAAAATGTGTCCTTACAACCCCTCAGACCAGTGTTAACAGTAATATTGCACACTTTGGATACTGTTGAGGCACCGCAGCGGCGAGACGCGGTCTGTTAGCATAAGCCGTGCACGGTACACTAGAGTATCGTACATAGGTGCGCCCGTACGATAATTTGACTGCTGCATGGAATCCAAGCCTGCAGGAGCGTGCCATACCCCTCTGCCAACTCTTTTCCCGTTCGTGTTATGACGACCCTGGAGAATACACTGGTTCGTTCCGCGCCGTGGACTGCGATGTCTCGAAGCCCGTGACCCGGCCCGTCCTCGCACACGAGCCTGTTTACTCGCGGACCTATCAGAGACTTCCTCCAGCACATGTGCCTCATTAGAAACGGCGCCTTATAGGCCTTATGATGTCCACTGCACATAACTGCTGGATTACTCCTGCTCAAACGCTCACCCGGTTGCGATAGGGCGGCACAGTCACTGATTGCTGCACAACTATACTACGCGCACCGCCTAACCGTGTTGGTCCACCACGGCGATCCACTACGAGCCAGTATTGATTTTGTGGCCGCTTCCTACAAAGCATCGCGAAACATGTACCATCACTGGCCAGTGATGCAAACGCACCGGTCCCGTCACGAGGAACAGCGGGGCTGCCGCCTTGGTCCCCGCCATCGGGCTCTCCGTCGAACTACTCCTCGGTCTGACGTCGCACCGGCGGTCCGGCGCTTCCTAGATTGGATCAGGCGGCCTAACTCCAGTACCGTAGTGGGATGGCGCGTGAGTGCGGGGGTGCCACTTGAGGCTGGCACCGGTTACGTCGAAGTTCTCGTCCGCAAACTTTTACTTCAACCCCTGTGCTGGTACTTTCGACATCTCCGGATCATGAGCAAAGATGCCCAAACAATAAAGCCGGTGGCATAAGAAAAACTCTGATGAAAATTGCGTCTCCTCACCGACGCTTGTCGTCAGTCCCTGGTCATTGCCGCGAAATAGTAGCATGTTCCTCTACCCTACGGCCATGTGTAGAATCTCAGCTCCTCTAACTGATACAATGCTCACCAGTGGAGCTCACTATTCGAGCGCACGTGTGACGCTGTCCTGAGCTCAACCATCCACATCGATCAATAACGTGGTATCTCTGGATGGAGAATTGGTTGTTGTCCGTTCAATTCGTTTCATTTGTGGCTATGCTTTCAGATCGCGTGAGATTCCTATGTCAGCACTCCTATAGATGGCAACCTCCGACCCCATATTTACTACGAGCGCCTGATCCGCTGACTCATGCAGATTTGCGCCTGAACGTCGGCGGCACCGGTTCACTGCCCGTCTCGCAGCGTGGCGCGCTATAGCTGTACCATGTCGGTCTAAGGTGTGAAAGTAACACGTCGTGATGTTAAACTGCTACGCTCCTACATCACATACTCGCACGAACCGCCGTGACCCCTGTGTCAAGTCATCGTTCTAGTGGTTCTTCTATGGGCTATGTCGCTTCTGCGCCTCTACCATCTGGGCTCCCAATATCCTAACGACATTACGACATGTAGTTGACCCGAACCTTACTCCATGTTATCACCTTTGTTCAGCTTTAGACGAGATAGATGTGCCTTTGGTACTTACGTACCGCACCTACCGCTCTATCCGAGCACTTGGGCTTTTTGGCGTGCCCGCACGACCAGCTTATCGGGGCGGCACTTTAGAGTGCGGCCTGTGCAAACTGGTCTCAGTTTTGGCTACTGCTCTATGTGAGTGACTGGTGGTCGTTGGAAAACAACTCTCCGGCAACAAATAGGCGGGCCTCGTAATAACGTTTTCCATGCTACTTCCAGGCCGTAATACAAGTGGATATCGCATTACCTATCGTTGCTTGAGATGACTCGTTCTTAGTTCAAGAGAAGCCTCTATCTGCTCATCTCCCCTCGGGGTACGAACTCCACAAATAGCACACGGTCCAGATGCCGAGCTAGGCTTTCACGATAGGGGCGAGTCACTTTGCTTACAGGGATCAGGGCTACGTCAAGAGCGATTGGTCAGCCAAGCCTATTGACCACGGTGCGAGCTCATTCTCGTGGAGCTTGACTATCTGCTGCCGGTCAGTCGCCTAAGCTCCACTTGTCGTACGCGCTCATTTTGGTGCACACACTGCTCGGCTACACACTGATTTATTGACACACAACTCGCGATCCTGTTCCGCGACCGCAGGGTATAGAAACTAGAAGACATGGCGAAGCAGTCGTTTAATCGGATGCTGGCCCGGACCAAGGCCCATGCGACCTACAGCACTGAGGGGTCGTGATTCAATCAGGTCAATCAGTCGACTAGGGTGCCGGCACGGACGCCTACGGTCCCGACCTCGGTTGTCTTATCTCAGTACGATGCACGACGCTAGAAGTGACTATGGTAAAATTTACATATCGATGTAGGTGTCGATGCCTCAGAACCCTTTCTCTCAACCGGCACCGTCCGCGGGGGGCTCGACATGGACCTCTAGCGGCAAGTTACACCGGATCTCCCAGCGCACGCTCCCAACACCACGGATGCCTGAGACAGTTACGGCCATGCGCACTCATTGCGTCTGCCAAGTGCAACTCATAAGGAGCAAGGAAGGCCTAACTGACAAATGTGCAGACATGTCTAGACGGTCATGTCTTCATTAGTTTGAATTAATACAGTTCATGTTACAGCCGTATGTTTATTGGAGCTAATATAAGCGGCCGTGGTGAACTGGGGGGAAGCCTGATTTGGAACTAATTGGAGTAGTTTTTTTATAAGGAATTTACCATAGGTTCCACACGGATAAGTAAGTTTCTCTGAAAGTGCTTGTTTTTTTGTTTGCAATACAGTCAGATGCCACAGTCAGATACTACTATAGTAATTCCCATCAATAATTCTTATAAGTCATGGACCCTAACGTCCGATTTCGAGGGTTGAACCCAGCCCCTTCTCTGCTAGGGTGGTAGGAGTTGTCAGTAACATGTAACCAAGCAACGTGACTGGTTACAAACCACTAAAAGTTTAGAGAGTCTTTAGTCCCTCTGTCCTGTGATTCCTTACTTCTTCAAGCGTACATGGGTGTCTGAAGGCACTGCAATTGGGGTGAAGTACTTTGGTACATCTGTTTACAGTTCCTTTAATATTAGAGTTTTAACCCCTCTCTACATGCTAGAAACTCCTCTCATAGTGAAGTGAAAGCGTGGCGTCAGCGATATATTCTGTCTGTGAAACTTACTCATGTAGTACTACTTTTGGTCCAAAAAAACCCTCATCATCCCCCCACTTCTCATCGTAATTAGTGTTTTCTCTTTCCCATGTGTGGGTTGTTTAAGAGGAAGAATTACAGGATTGAGAACTCCACAATACCATGCTGTAAAATTCCCACCGGCAGAGCGCACCATGGTTCCTAGATGAGACTAAGAAGGGCCATATAAAAGAAAGACTTTGGGCTGGCAATGTGATGAAGATTGATCTATAACAACGTTTCATAACACTTCTGCCATCTTTCCTTTCTTTGGACTCTCATCCTTCCTGTTGAACTATCCATGTAAACGACAGGGCTGGAGTCCTTTGGTTTTGGTGTGGTTTCTTATTATTTGGTTTTATAGGTGTTTTTTGTTATAGAGGAAATGCGCGTCATTTGGAGACATTTCCAGCTTCTTAAATGGTTTTAGCCTCCGACACGTCACATAATGGTGGCGTCATCACAGACAGAAGCCTTTGGAGTGAGATCAAAAAGGAAATACGTTCTTATTATATCTCTAAAACAATCTTTCTATATACACAAACCGTGGGCCCACACAGAAGATACACGGCACTATGCAGCCTTCTGGAATAGATACAATGTGTGAAGTATTCCTTCCTGCAGCTAAGTCATTCACTGAACTGTGCATCATCCTGGTTACCTCGATTCTTCCAAAGCCCTTGGGTGACTTCAGAGTATGTACAGAAGAATAGCGTATCTTTATAAGACAAATCAAATTGGAGGACTATATATTAAAAATTAAAAAAAAACTTTTTGACACTAATAAGTTTATGTGAGCGTGTGGTATATCTCAATACCCTAGCTTGTACGTCCCATAAAGTTTATATACATTTCCATCTTGTGAGCTGTCGGAGATGGGTCCACGAATGGGCATCTGTGTATTTGACAGTCCTTTAGGATAACTGGTTACTGACAATGCTGTCTTTTTCAGATGAACAATCAGTTATGTATCTGCTGTCTATATGGCACGATTCTCACTTTACTGATACTCTCGAATCAGATAATCCCACAAAGTCGCCGTCTATAGATAGAAAGGAACCACAGAGAGCTTGCTCATAATGTCAGTGGATGTTTTTAAGAACAATAAGCAGGTAATCCTTGAGAATTAACCACTTTGATCAGATGCACCGCGAAGTCCATTGGCCTGGGGGTTTCCCATGGTAATACTAGGGTTTCTTGTTGGAACTCCTAAACACCCAAAGGGAGGCCTTGTGGAACGGCCTACTACGAGACCCTGAATCACTTCTAACATTTGGGTGGACCAAGTGTTTTGCGACATTTGTTGGTTCTGTATTGCCAGAGCAAAACTTATATTTCTTCTTGCATGGGTTCCTAGCACTGTCAAGCAGTTACAGTGTCACAAATGGGCACAAAAGCCTCATTTTTAACACTACGAGGACCATTTCATCATCACACGCACCAACTCTTTCCATCCATCTTTAATAGCTCCACTCAACGATTGTAGTCCTGTTGGAAATTTCTGTAGCCCCTCAACCTTTCACCAGCAATTAACTCATCTTAAACCTTCTCTGTCTGGTCAGTATCAGTGGTCCAGTCATCAATGGCTCCAACCCCGGAGAAAACCCAATTAGAGCAACATTAGTTTAGAGACTTTACTTTTTGTAATTGCTTGGGAATGGTAGTGGTGTCAGAAGAAATTCAACTAGACTGGATCCAGCACCTATTAAAAGAGTTTTGAAGAGTTGGTGAGGGTGGTAAGTGTCCTCTATAAAGGGCACATTTTATACAATCAGCTTGAGCTCCCAGCCATGTCTCCGTCCATCTGATCCTCTTGCCCTGGCTAGCTTCTGCAGACTTCTGGAGATTGCACTTTATACTCCTGGAGAGGCAACAGTTAGAGACACTGCTCTATAGAATTCTAAGTGTTACTATCATTTATATGAAAAGGTCTATAGTTAATGTTTGTAACTGAAATGTATTAACACGAAGTTTCGTGCCAAAAGATAATCACTCTTCATGTAATATGACTATGCTGGTTATATGTTTTATGTATGGTATTTTAAGGACCACATTAATGGCTGATCGACACCAGTAGACATTCTGTGGAGCAAAAGCTGCCAGTTATAGATGGAGTATATTTCTGTGTATTAACATGTTTGAGCTTGTTTCTGTTACTTTTTAAATGGACTCACCTTTATTTTGCGTTGTCATTAATCACAAAAATTGATTTCCTTCACTTCCATCTTTTTCCACAAAAAAGCCTTTCGTTGTATCTTCTTGTGATGATTTTATCCACAGGCTTGGACACCTGAATGACAGAGATAGGGCGTATTGCTTAATGTCCATTCAGTTAGATTTAGGCATCTTGAAAAAGCTCTAGCCCAAATATAAAGTATCTCGGTTATAGATAGATGCGCCAAGACACATGATACTGAAAACCTATTTATGTCCCCCCTATAGATAACAATAGAAGTACTTTGTATGTCCTATAAGCAGCATCTATAGTAACCAGATCAGTCTATCATTTTCCACAACTTGTAGTATGAATAGCTGATATAAAATAACTGTATTGTAATATTGTTTCTACTACGCTTTATTGCAGTATAGTACATCCGCAATGTATTAAGGGCCATATACTGTCAATTATTTACAACGATGTTATGTCTGTATTAACAGTGCAAAGGATCATTGTTTAAAAAAAATCCATAGAGAAAACCCAGTGGCACTTACTCCTAGATCCGGCACTGTGATTGTGGTGATCTTCTTAATTTTGTTATCCATGGGCACCTTCTTTCTAAAATCAACTGTCTACTGCAGCATTATTCTAATAAGCCTGATGAGTTTATTCTAGCCCCTCGTGTACTGGCTTAACAGCTTTTACAACTGTCTTTACTCCCCCTGCTTAGTCGTCAGCAACTTTGAGCACTCTCTGCACTTCCTGCTCCCTATACTTGGCGAGGAAGCAGGGGGCAGGTGAGACCAGTCTAATATTTGAATAGTAGATTGCCTTTAAGTATGTGTGAGTGAATAAATACAAAAATAAACAATTACAAATAAAAACAGGCTTCCCACTTGCTTCCTGCATATGCCATGATTTACTATTCTTAACATTATGGTTAAAATGTTAAAAATAAAAGAAAATTCTTTTTGTGCCCAGGAGAAATAAGTTCCACTAGTGCATGAGAAGGGGCCATGATATATGGGTCTATTAGCTGAGTAGATACTAGTATTTCTTTGACTGCCCTCTGAAGACCATGCCTAGAATGCTAATGCATCTAGATCACCGCTATAAGTGAGAACCTGTCAGCAGGAAACTTTTCTATATTCTGTTATACATGGCAGGAAGATCCTACCATTCAGAAAGACCATTCACACCTAAGAACTGCAGAAGCCTCATGGAAATCAACTGTGCCTTGAATATGGGAACTGAAGACGTCTTCTTTCACACTCGTATTATAGATGGTCCGTGAGACTCTTCTTTCTTCTTCTTGTTCCAATGTAAAGTCATTTATAAGTGCTGGGTCCTTTACACTTGGATTGACATATATGACAGTGCAACTGTAAATTTATAGTCAATATTTTGTCATGACAAAAATGACTAAGCAAATCGTTAAAAATGGTTACCTTAGATAAATAATATTTACAATAAATTACTTTGGTTTGTTCTTTTTGTTTAATTAAATTTTCTTTTCCCTCAACATTTTTCATCAGTGAACCGTACAACACATTACATATGAGGTTTAGGTGTCCATTGTGCCCCTTGACAAACTAGCTACCTTTTTGGGCACAGTTGATATTTTTGTAGATGATACGCAATTGGTCAAGTTTCCAGGATGTGAACAGTATAACTATGACATCACCCGTGTCTCCTAGGCCCCCCGCCGAAAATCTGTAAGCGATCCTATCACAGTACTAGCGAACCCTCGCCATATAACTTATATAGAGAAGTTGTCAATCACAATATAACTGCTATAGAAATCCTACAAATTAACGGGGTATTCCCCACAAAGACCACTTTCTTATATGTCAACTACAGGATAACAATAACACATTCTCTTAATTCCTGTTATGTAACCCAAAATACATGCATTTCCATGATAGAGTCCAACCTGCTCTATCATCCTGGCTTACCCCACATTTCAGTTTCCCCCTAGACACGACCCCATTAACTATGACTTAGGTCATGGTGGCGGCCATCTTGGATTGAGATTGTGCAGTGAATATCTGTCTCTGCTGTGTGCTGTAGCCACAGCCCCTGACCGAGCTCAAGACACTCCTTATCACATCCCTAGGAGGATCGTAACAGAGAGAGAGACCTGCAACTACAAGTACAAGAATAGTGATCCGGGGACAGTGGAGGCATCAATACTCTGTAAGAATTTTTAACAGTGGTAATGGCCTATCAAGCCCGGTGAATCAATCTCATGCATCCTAATCTGTCTCATCTCTCTTTTTCGTGTCAGTATGTTTAGTACAATGTCAGAGCCAGATGAAAGTGTATTAATACAACACCTTATACCCTATATGTAACCACCTTGTCACCCCACGAACTAGAATGGATGAAGATGTTGTCTTGCTTATAGAGGCCCCGCCCACACCACTGAATCTTACACTGACCATCACGAGGTAGTCATTGGGAGCTTAAAACGCAAAACACTGAGTAACGCTGTTAAAGTACGAGGGTTCAACTTAATCTTTATTGTGTTAACATCACTAGGTATTGAGATAGTGAGAACTTTCTTTCGTGGTAAAACCCCTTTAAAAGACATCATAGACGCTAATACTGAAAGGACACATAAGCTGCATTTTAGGGTTACAGGTACCAAGGGTGGCTTCCATCATAAAATATACGCTATTCTGAACTTTTTTGCATAAATCTATTCAAATTCATCAAAAGTGTTCCTCTCCATCCTTGGTATAGTTTGTTTCAATATATAAGTAGAATTTCTTTAAAATCATACCAGTCTAGTGCTTTCGTGGCATTCAGGACTCCTTGCCTCACGTTCACGTTTTCACTGTGCCAGTCAGAAAGCACTTTAAGACTATAACAAACGGATTAAAGTAAGGACGCCAAAAACCATTTATTAACAAATCATTGTGCTTGCATAGTAAGAAATTAGGATAGCTATGAATGCTTTCTCTGTTAAAAACACAACATGGTATAAACATATTGACATCTCTTAACAATATCAAATCTGGCACAAGTTCTTCATGAATTGGCAGCCCCGTGCACTGCCGACAGAGTGCTTCCATTTTTTTAATGCAACCTTTAACATGGGGGCGTGCAAACAATTCTGTCTGACTGGAATGGTTAGAATCGACTGAGCACCAGAACCCGGCCCACCGTCGTACAAATTTTGTGCCGCTGATAGACGAGTGCACCGGCAAAGGGTCGTACAATGTCCTCGGCATGTCTTAATACCTGTGCAGCAGTTTGCACAAAAAGAAGAATTGCAATTGTCCTCAAAAGCTGTGCGCATCACGGGCAACGTATCAGTAAAATGTGCCCCATAGAGTATAAATTTGGCTTTAGTTACTTCCATTTTCGTAACAACTAGAAAGACATGAATTTAACTGCAGGTTATGCTTTAAATCATTACGTATACACCACTTTGTGTATTCATACATTAACATAAATAGTGGTTTTTTTCCCTGCAATAACAGATGTCATTTCCAGTTAGATAAAATACCTATAGAGTCTGGTGATTGCAGATTCTCTTATGCCAATACAATAATCATACTTCCTGCAAATTACACATAAATTCTGTAAAGACATACCATATAACACACATCTCAGTAAATATACATAAAGCAGGAATAACTACAGTACCTAAAAAGAGCATTTACATATCCTCAATAAACCTTGCTACATGCTAAGACCATACTGCTCCCTTGGGCTTCAATGCGCTTCATGGAAGGAGGTGTGACAGCTGACGTCCACCGATCGCAATTAGGCTGCAAATTCATAAAAGTCAATCTCCGATCTGGGTTTATGCATCCAAGCTTTGAAATAACATCGAGGTTTGTGTGTCTTGGACTATGCTATTGAAATAAAAGACAAAGATTCGTTAAGTTTTCTAAATTAAAAGAACTTCCGTTTTGAAGAATAAAAATAACGGAGGTTAACAGGCTCGTCACTTGGCGTTGGTTGCTCAGCTCATTTGTACGCCATTTGTCCTCCGTTTTTCTTCCCTTTTATCTCATGTCCGCAAAAAAAAAAATCTAAAGGTTAACATGTTTTGAAACCAGGTCATTGTATCTTTCTCTGTTCCTCTTGGCCTGTGTTTTTTTTCCCCCTTTTCTTCTTGGTAACTTTATCAATCTCACTTTTTTCCTTGGGTTATGCATTGTTTTACAGATCTCTTATTTGTTACAATGTCGCAAAAATGTTTGTCACAACATGTCTCAAGTCCTTCCTTTCCATTTCTAAATTTTTCCTTAAGTTGGCGTCTGGAGTTTTTTGCGGCCAAAAATATCACAAATACTAGACACGTTTGAAAGTGATAAACATAGGTCATTTGGACATTTGGAGCTTGTTAGTAATAACATATCAATGTGTTTCACCCTCCGATCACCCACAGGATGAGAATTGTCTTAGCGCATAATCTCAGCTTTCCATAATACAGATCCATTCGTTTAATTTTTCCCTGCGGAACATCTGGTGACGCGCTGAGACTCAATTATTAAGATGTGCCGCTAGTCAATTACTGTGAAATCGCATTGGGTAAAAAGGTAACAGTTATTCGCTTCTCACCATGTCGCTTTGCTCTACAAGTTTTCATACAATAACGATTTTTTTCATACGTGGGATCAAATTTGTTATTACTAAAAGTCCCCCGTACTGCGTTCTATACTTCTATCGCTTCTTTTAGTGAGTGGCTGTGGGTCTCACCATGGTTATCTTGGTACCCAGCACACTGTTCAGTATACTTTTCTATAATTCCCTCTCACGGTGCTTCTTCTTCCTTTTTGTTTGCGGGTAAATTATAGAGAGGCCTCATCTTCTTTGAGTTTGTCTATTGTGAGATAAGCATAGTAGCTTGTCTCCAGTCACAGCTAAAAACATTTGTAGTCCTTTGAAGCAAAAGCCTCCAAGCCCTGGAGGCCAAACTTGTTTTATTTAAGAGCACCATTAATCCATTGTGCTGTAGAATCATAAGGGTTTCCAACATCCATAGACAGACAAGAAATAAAAAACAGTGATCAGTACAGCGAAGGAGAACCCTATTGGCGAATGATATACAGGTATAATGAAAACTAATAGCTTAAACGCTCTCTGCCTTTTGCAGACTCTTTCTCCTGCAGTAGCTCTGCGGTCCTTGACATATAGAAGCGTCACCTAGATTACGTTTCCATACGGTGGAGAAATAATCTCCCTCTGCCTAAAGGATTAGACTATCCAGGTACTGTCATTATAGTTAGTCATTAGGTTGCCGTTTTATGTGCTACAACGCGGTCAGTGGATCCAGAGCGAGGCTGATTTTCATAAATGCTTACATATGAAGATAATGAGAAGAAAACAAGAACCTATTTTAAAGGAAATCTACCACCCAGAACTTACGATCTGCTCTTCTTTTAGCTTCTCATGCCCTTCTTTTTTACTAAAAGTTTTATAATTTATGCATGAGCCCGAGGCTCCAGAACCCATAGACCATCTATCGCGCAAAGAGCCCTTTTTTGCATATAATTATTTCTCTGTACACGTAGGTCTAGTGAAGTGTATGTTCTGTCATGTTTTTATTTATCTTCCGGTTATATTTTCCCTTGCAAACCCAATCCAATCCACAACCACTACATAGCCTACTCCTTCTCTTACATTTCTGTTTCTAGGTCAATCTGTTTGCCTTCTCTGTTCTCTTATACAGATCCAGTGCCTGCCCACGCCCCTGCAGCATCGTGCACGCTTCTGGATCCTGTGCACACCTCATTTCACTAGTTCACACATTCCTCACACTGTACATGCTGCTGCGCCTGTGATTCTGACGGAGGAGGTCCACTAGGAAGTGTGTGCGATTGGTGCATTTAAAAGAGCATGGTCCCAAGTGCACATTGGAACTAAGGGCAGCTCTGTGATTCTGTGTCCTGGCAATGTCACTATTACTTTCCGCCTCTGCTTTTATATAATGGAGTTTGTACTGAGTAGTAGATGTTGCAATGTAGGGCAAAATAGGTAGGGAATTTGAGAGTTTCCCAAAAAGAAATATGCAATTTCCTGCCTATGTGACAATAAAGGGTTCTCTTTTTTCTTAAGTGTGCTTGGGTTTCAATCCTTCATCCCGGTGCTAGATGTCCTTTATGTATTCTACCACAGATCACTATTATCATCTGCGTATTTTTCAACAGTTTAGTATGGTGTAATGAGAACTGGCCTTGGAGAGGGACCTGCTATGGGAAAAAATGCTGAAACAATGCAGGTCCCTTTTTTTTCTTGTTATCTGTATTCAGGATCCCCAGGGAAATCCATTTTTGCACTTAACCTCCGTGGGTAAAAGCCTCTCTCTCCGGCTTCAATGCTAATTAAGCTTATTTACGCCAAATTTCACTAAAGGTTTGTGCACTGTATTATGAGTGTTCTAGGATGTGTAGAGTAATGATCCATAAATTTTTTTTTGTTTTTTTTTGTAAAATCATTTTTTCCTGTAACACTGCTGTGGTTTACCAGGTATTAGTATCTTCTCTGATTCCACTGTTGACTGAGCTCTTCATTATCTTCCCCTTTTTATGTAAAGATCCTCCTTCCTAAACACATGGGGCTAATTTACTAAGGGTCGCGGACCGCGATTCTGTCGGGTTTCGGATCTTTTCTGTTTTGCGCCGAATTGCCCAGGTTTTTGGCACACGCGATCAGATTGTTGGCGCATCGGCCCCGGCTTCCATGCAACACATTGCAGGAAATTGGACGCACGACCTTAGTGAATCCGCGGCAGACCTGAATCCTCTTCGGTCAACACATCGCAATCGCGACAGACCTGGTAATTAAATCTTCCCCCTAAACTTAAAAATCATGTAAAATGATAGATTTCCCATTCGTCATGCTGTATTGCTCACCTTGACAAATTGTCGACATCTGCTTGTTTGTCAGCTCTATCAAATGTTTTTCTCCTCAGCTTGCCAGTGTTCTTATAATAAGAATGGAAGACCCGTATAATGTTTACCATGGAGTTTTTCCAGCTCTGTCAGCTCCTGTCTAGAAGAAAGAGATCATTATAGAACAGAAATAGAACACATTGCTACAACCTATTATTGAAAGAGAGGTAATATACACAGATTGGCCACTTTACCTCATGTTTTTTGTAATGTGTCTGTAAGTGGTGGGCTTATGTGTCTTTAGTCTCATCAGTTGACATTCCTCTCCATAAAATGCTGCAGATCTGAGGTCATTGATCTCTATCTGTCTATGAACATTGCCCTGCCAGAACCTATATAGTTGTATTCATGACTATCTGTACGATCAAGTCTTGGCAAGGTGATTGTTCATGGACAGTTTAGAGATCACCATTTGCGCCATAATATGGACATGAATCTTTGGCTGATGAGGTAAAGACAGGAGCTCACTTTCACATATCAAGAAACAGAACAGAACTTTTAATTGATTTAAATGGTAATTACCTAATATCCTGCCCCCACACTTACAACACACACATTACAAAAACATGAGGTAAAGTGGCCAACCCCTTTAATACTGTGGTGAATCAAGATTAACCAGTTCATGACTGTCATGCTGCTATAAATATCATCATTGCATATAAAAGCAGACATAGGCCCACTTTAATTAACCCCTTCTGGTCCGCAGCCCTTTTTTCGTTTTTGCGTTTTTCATTTTTTACGCCCCACCTTCAAAACTCTATATCTTTTTGACGGATCACCGCTCCCCAATGACGATGGCGGCGCCCATCTTTCCAAAATTTTTTGCTGTAATGGGACGTAAGGATTTCAATAAAGCTTCTTTACAGACAACTCACCGCTGATCATTTCGCCTGGGAGCTTCCAGAGCTCACAGCGCGCAGAGGGGTCCGTCTGTAACTAGGGTCGTCTTAAGTTGGTGTCCCTAAGTAGGGGACCACCTGCATATGTAGGAAAAAGGATTCCGTGTCCAGCTCATCCAGATACCACACTTTTATTAGGGCATAATTGTTAAAATTCCAGAGTGTTACATGGCCAACATGTTTCAGCGGGCAGACCGCTCTTAATCAAGATTAAGAGCGGTCTCCGCTTAACGGTTGGCCGTGTAACACTCTGATTTTTACAAATTATGCCCAATAAAAGTGTGGATATCTTTGGTGAGCTGACACGGAATCCTTTTTCCACGAGTCCTTTTAAACCTGTTTGCAGCCCTTGCCGTGGGAGGTCCGTGCTTCATTGGATTCTCCTGTTGTGTGTGAGGTGAGCTGTGACTGCCTTCAAATTTTCTGACCACCTGATATGCTTTGTTAAATTGGTCCTGTCAGTATTGTGTCCACCGCTGTCAATTTGTCTACCTTGCCACAAAGGGAATTTCTGTGCATACGGTCGGACCTTGCACCACTTTTTACTGACAGACTGTTCTTGTCCACTCTGGGCACATATACGAAGGGTCCCGTCAGACGCATTTCAGTTGTCTTTTCATTTTGCGCTGAATTTAAAAAAATGAAATTGTGTTGGCAAGAGATCACACTCACATGTACCTGGGAGGTAAAGAAGGGGTGCAACCTCCGGTGGACGCTCAGCGTGGAAGCGGACACATGCAGGAAATTGGACGCACCGATCTATGTGAATCGTGTCGCTCTCAAATCTCCTCGGACATTCCGTCGTCGGCGCCAACGGACTGTTAAGTAAAGTGCCCTCTTGTTAAAGGTCACTGAAAAAAATTGGGCCAAATTTCCGAGCAGTGCAGGGGTGCCAGATTAATGAACTACGTGCGTCCACTATTGATTAATTCTGGGCACATCTGCACACTCCACCAGGCAAACTGCACAGGGAGGATTACTAAATGTTATATGGGGCCTGGCATTAGAGGTAGCGTGCCTGGACATGTGAGTGGGGAACTGGCGAGGTTCAATGAGAGAGGAGGTGGGGGGTCGGGAGGCCTGCTTACTAATTTCATATGGATACACTATGCAGTTTCCTGTGACATGTGCAGGGTGCGCCGTTTAGAATGGTGCACTTCTTCATGATCTGGCGACCCTTGCACTCTCTGACACAGTGCTTCAACCTAGTGTGTGACACAATTCTATCGTACACTGCATGATAAGTGTGGTTCACGTGCTGATTGTGCATCGGAATGCTAATTGACACTTTATAAATCCATTTGCAAGCATTTTCACTGAATATAATGTGCTAAATCAGATAAAAACTGGTCATGGGCTTTAATAAATGTGGGCCATATGTTTGTGACAGTGGCCTTCAATGCTATCTATCTGAACTGTGGCACCTATAACACATTGTTCTGGTGTGATTTAAGGAGAGAATCTCCTGTCTAAGTGTTTCAAGATGCCACAGAACGAGATATCCAATGGTAAAGTTTGCAGTTGGAAACGACTTGTGTCATAGTATGGGGGAGACTTTGTGTGTTCTTGCACACATAATTTAAGGTTTATCAGCCTCATTTTATGGCTCCTTAAAAACTGTAAATATTTAAAAAAATATAATAAAACTATAATTATATTACTGCAAAATTGGGGGTAGCGATGATTCTGGTCTATTAACTATGAAATAACTTTCTTTCCACATGTAGTGATCTTTAAAAGCACATTAATAACATAGCCACACTACTAAGTTACAAAATGTAGCATATGTAGACTTTATACTACATGATTTTTGCATAGTATTAAGAAAGTGTCATCTATAACATGAATTCATTATTTTATTATTATTCTTAATCTATAGGTTATATGAGCGGAAGATCTCAACACAAATATCAGGGAGTAATGGTTATTTAAAGGTATTGGCGGTGGTCCAAGAACATTTAAACATAGCTGTCTTTATAAATAATTTTACTACTGCTTTGAGGTGAGACTTGTGAACATTGTTCTATATACTTTTGCTAAGAAATCGTATTAAAAACGTCAACGTCATATATGTATATTTAAATACAATATCATATATTGGTTGGAATTGCTTCAATGTTTGTTCCTAGAATATGCATCAAATGATTAAGGACATGCCTAAGACTATTACCAAAATAGATAGAGATGTAGATTTGGGAGCACTGTTAGAAACAAAAAATATATCATTTATATCGGTGATGACAAAAAACTTCTGTGACTCCCCAGATTTACAGCTTATACAGTAAGAAGCTGTTCTTACTTCTGTAACTAATCCACAATTTACAGCTGTTACAGAAGAGAAGTCTGATCACCCCGTGACATTGGATCCGTGGATTCCCTCTTGCCCCATACATAATAGGTGTTTTACCATATTTTTCATCCAATGGGTCTTTATAATATTTTCCACTAAAATAGCATACTATTACCAAAAACGTAATCATGCAATTCTTTTAATATTTCCTTATCATTTGAGTTCCCTAAAACCTTGTCTACCTCCATGACATTCTTTTTATAAGTGAATTTTCATTTCCAAAACTTTACCATTGATTCAAGAGACTGTGATGCATGCTATCATTAGTATTCAGGTCCATTGTATAGCTAAATAGATCCTAAAAAAAGAGCTCTACCTATTGTACATGTTACTAATCAGCATTCACCCATTCATATCTCAATGAAGGTGGTGGAAAAGTTTGACACAAATGGCCTTGCAACAATATGTAATCCACACCATATTAAATGGAAATAAACTTTTAAAAAATAAACTATTAGTTACCCATCTATAAATTTGGAAAACTTTGATGAAGAAGTGCTTTCTGGTTTGCTGTGAAACATACTTGGAGCTCTTCTGTAGACTCTTCACACGCACTCCCACACACAGCTTGTACTGAGGAGACGCTCACCCCCACCATTCATTACTACGCTCTTTGCCTAATCGATAACCACTTAACTGTAATTCCTTTCCTGTGAAAAAAAACGCCTGCACGATCGGAGTGCATAATTGACGCTAATGCAAATCCCATGTTTTAATGAACTAATGTATTTTATATATGGAGAAACCATTGTTTAAATATGAGCGAGTGCTTGGTACTGCCCCAAGATAAATTGTAAAAATTTATGATAATTTAATACTCAATGTGCATGTTCTGGGAAGCTTGAAAAAATTCCAAATGTCAAGGAATTGGCAAAAAAATGCAGTTGAACCATTTTCTGATGGCTTTGCTTTCACTGATTTGAATGTGCGGTCCAGATGGGTCAGCTACAACTGAGCGACATACCGTAATCAACTTAGTATAAACCGAACCGAGTACAAGCCCATAATTTACCACCAAAAACTGGAAAACCTATTACGTCAAGTATAAGCCAAGGGTGGGAAATGCATTGGTAACAGCCCCCCCCCCCCAGTATTAGCCAGCAGCCGCCCAGTAGTATTTAGCCGCCATGTCCCAGTATTTAATAGCAGCCTGCCCCCTGTAGTAGATCGCCAGAGTATATAGCCAGCATGCCCCCAGTAGTATACAGCCAGCCTGCCCCCTGTAGTATACAGCCAGCCAGCCCCCTATAGTATACAGCCAGCCCCCTATAGTATACAGCCAGCCTGCCCCCTGTAATATACAGCCAGCTAAAGTAGAAATGGAGATTCAGCTCACCTTCCAGCTCTGTGAGTGTCCCAGTATGGCGCAGAACGCCCCTCTACTCGGGCCACAAACATGAGTGAAAAAATTCCAAGATCCAGCCTTGTCGGGAAACACTCGTAATCTTTATTTAGGCATGCATTAAAATTCCACTGCAGGTAGTCTTGGCCAACGCGTTTCAAACGGACTGGCCGTTCTTAGTCATGGCTGACATAAAAGGATTTTAACAAACTTTTAAACACATGTGTACATAGACACGCCCCCTCTTTTCTGACGTAAGTAAAGGGGAAACTTCCGGAGTATCTACAAGAAGGAGGGAATATACAGCCAGCTCCCTATAGTATACAGCCTGCCAGCCCCCAGTAGTATACAGCCAGCCTGCCCCCTTTAGAATACAGCCAGCCTGCCCCCATGTATTATACAGCCAGCCACCCCCCATGTAGTATACAGCCAGCCCACCCAGCACTTAAAAAAAATAAACTTATATACTCACCCTCTGGCGGCCCCAATTCTCAGTGCGGCTTCCCGATGTTGGCACGGCTCCTCTTCTTTTTTCCACATGGCT
The DNA here is from genome assembly GCA_019512145.1 of Engystomops pustulosus. NCBI lineage: Eukaryota > Metazoa > Chordata > Amphibia > Anura > Leptodactylidae > Engystomops > Engystomops pustulosus. The sequence continues at coordinate 92,343,212 of CM033649.1, forward strand.
CCTCTTCTTTCTCCGGCCTTCTGTTACAGCAGACATAGACACGGCCATGTTATCTGACATCATGACGTCATCAGCGGGCACATAATAGTATGGAAGACAGAATACGAGCCGCACCGACCTCGGGGAGCTACACTGAGCATCGGGGCTGCCGGAGGGTGAGTATAGAAGTTTATTTTTTTTATTGACTCGTGTATAAGCCAAGGTGAGGTTTTTCAGCATATTTTTTGTGCTGAAAAACTCGGCTTATACACAAGTATATACGGTACTAAGTTTATATAGTTTATTAATGTCATGATACCTAAAAAAAATATCAAAAACTTTGCAATAAAAAAAAGTCTTGTGTTCTGACACCAGTAAATTTTCGATACTTTGCTGTACTAAGATGTGCAAGGTTACCTTCTTTGCAGTATGAAGGGATATTTTTATTTATACCATTTTGACAACCTTTTGATAATTAATAATAATTCCGTTATTTATATAGCGCACACAGATTACGCAGCACTGCATAGAGCTTGCCAGATTGGTCCCTTCTCCAATGGGGCTCACAATCTAATCAACCTATCAGTATGTTTTGGAGTGTGGGAGGAAACCCATGCAAACACGGAGAGAACATACAAACTCTTTACAGATGTTGACCCTGGGACTTGAACCCTGTTCCCCAGCGCTGCAAGGCTGTAATGCTAACCACTAAGCCACCATGCTGATAACTTTTTATTAAAATTGTTATGGGAGACAAAATGGCAAAATAGTGATGAAGTGAAAACGGGATGTTTTGTAATGTTCACAACACTGGATAATCGTTTTGGGACATGGGGGTCTCCCAAGATGTTTATGATTTTATTTGCATATTTTTATATGTGTTGTAAGGAATGGGGTGATTTTCAGCTGCCGGAGGAATACACTTGCATGCTGAGGCATCTAAGTAGTTAAAGAGAATCTGTCATCATGATTTAACATTTTCAGTTAATGACAGTTTCCTACAGATTTTTAAATACTAATTCCCATTATGCTTTTATTTAATTAGTATTACTGCTTCCCACTCACTTTTAAAAGTTTTTAACAGTATATCTAGCTCCCTGCCAGCACACTGCATAAGGGAATGGGGAGGAAGGAGCAGGACGTAGAGTTGTGAGAATAGTGTACAAATAATGATGATGACTCCTTCTCTCAATGCAGTTTGCTGGCAGGGGGCCAAATATACTTTTATCAACCTGTAAAAGTAAGTGGAAGTCGTAATGTTGATTATACTGTAAAAGCAGAATGGTTATTAGCATTAAAAAGTTTATGGGAACCTGTCACTAGGTGAAAATATGAATCTTAAGTAAGGCTACAAAATCTGTATGGTCTTTGTCTCTCTTAAGAGGACTCTTCTTCGAAAGAAAAACATATAAAATATCTGAAGAAAACGTCCTACAACTGTGGGTTTATCCCGTTTATTTCAGTGCTTCTATGCCAAAACCGTAGCATCTATGTAGTTTTAGATGAAGAATGCTCCTTCTGTCGAAGCATCAGCTACTCTCACATAAATAACTGCAGGGTATGGGGACCCACTGGTCTGCCATCAATGTATATGTATTAGGCCTTGCCAGAGGCGTGAACACAAAATTGCCTTTAAAACATTAAAGAAACAGCTGGCAGAACCACCAAAAACAGCAAAAAACTAACTACTTATTAAAAAGAAGGATTTATTGAAAAATGTAAATACCGTATATACTAGAGTATAAGCCGACCCGAGTATAAGCCGAGGCCCCCAATTTTACCACAAAATACTGGGAAAACCTATTGACTCGAGTATAAGCCGAGGGTGGGAAATGCATTGGTCACAGCCTCCCCAGTATATAGCCAGCCCCTGCCACAGTGTATATAGCCAGCCCGCCCCTGCCCCAGTGTATATAGCCTGCCAGCCCCTGCCCCATTGTATATAGCCAGCCAGCCCCAGCCCCAGTGTATATAGCCTGCCAGACCCTGCCCCAGTGTATATAGCCTGCCAGACCCTGCCCCAGTGTATATAGCCTGCCAGCCCCTGCCCCAGTGTATATAGCCTGCCAGCCCCTGCCCCAGTGTATATAGCCTGCCATACCCTGCCCCAGTGTATATAGCCTGCCGCCGCTGCCGGACAGATCGCACAGAAGATATACAGGGGTCACCGGAAAGGTGAGTTTAGATATATTTATTTTTTTGACTCAAGTATAAGCCGAGTTTGGGTTTTTCAGCACATTTTTTGTGCTGAGAAACTAGGCTTATACTCGAGTATATTAGGTACATTCATATCCAATATAGATACAAAATAATAATGTACAATTCATGTGTGGCAGGGAGAAAAAAAAAGACAAAAATATCTGTAGAAGATGAAAAACACAAACAACAGAATACAAAAAAACAGAGGGACCCCCAAAATTGGGCTTAGGAAGTAGATGGTGAGTGGTAATAGAACTATGGAGACAAATGTAGTAAAAACCTGGATAAATCCCTTATTTAAAAAAGGCATTCCTTAATTCCAAGTAAAGGGTGGGCTGATTATTTTATACTAGGGACAGATGTAGCAATAGTTTACCATCTGCAGTTTGCCTCACTAATGTGCAGGGTGCACCAGATTATTGACTTCTGTTGCGTCTTCAATAATCCGGCGCACCCTGCATGCAATGATAGAGCTTGGACTGAGTGCACCTTTTTTTTTTTTTGTGAACTCAGTTTAATGACTGTGCGCCACATATCTGTCAAGTCGCTGTAAGAAATGTGGTACACGGTCCGACCCTTTTCCGGCACAGTGCAGCCACAACAAAAAACATTTATTGTTGAAAAAAAAATCTACTTCTCTAACATCTTTATTGGCCCCAATCTCTCATGTTTAGAAACAGTACTTTCCTTAAATGATCCCCTTCTTGTCAGCACTTCTTATCCGGGTAGCTGCTTGTATCACATTTGTAGCACAACATTCAGAGATTTTATCCCATGATTTCTTCACCATGTCAAAACCTCTTGTGTTATCTAATTGATCTACTAATACTAATATATGACGTGGGGGGAGCTGCTGCAATGACTGCCGCTAGGTCTTATTTTCAGGGAGGTGCGGGCTGACCGTAGGGGAGCGCGGCCTGCTAGGGAGGCCTGGAGGCACAGCTTAGCGCTGGTACTGGCACCGGCTGGGGCCTAGCGAAGCTTTGAGAGCCGAGGGGGAGGAGGGGGGGGGGGGGGGAGTGGGGTGGGGCGGCGGGGTGACCAGGCAGGGGACGCAGGGCGCAGCGCTTAGAACGGGTGGGGGAGCGCGCGGAGGCAAACACTTACCTTTGAGACCTCCTTCCATCCGTCCCCGACGATCGCTGCACTAGGCTGCAAGCATGGTCCCACGTGCTCTGGACGACGCACTAATTTTCTGGCCCGGGCCGCGCTACCCTGTGGTGCTGGGAGTCCAGGATTCAAGGACGGGAGGCCTGATCTTCCGGATGGGCCTTCCTCTATCTTCTCCACTGCTCCTCAGACACTGCCTGGAGACCTGCAAACCGTGAGAGTGGTGAGTGGAGCACTGGGTGGGTGGTGGTGACAGGGTGGGTGGCGGCCGCGGGCAGGGGGTTGGTGGCTGGTACCCTCCAGGGTGAGACCACTGCAAGCGGGTTTCGATCCAGGAGATGGGTGTCCTCCTTCAGGGACGTCCGTTCTTGGGGGGGCACGCCATAGCTGGGAACAGCGCGGCGGGGGAGTGATCGGGGGAGGTGCGGGCTGACCGGCAGGGGAGCGCGGCCTGCTAGGGAGCGCTGGGAGGCACAGGCTTGGCAGAAACGGTGGAGAGCCGGGGGGGGGCGGCGGTGACAGGCAGGGGGACGCAGGGCGCAGCGCTTAGATGCCAGGAGGGGGAGCGCGCAGGAGGCAAACACTTACCCTTTGAGGCCTCCTTCCGATCCGTCCCCCGACGATCTGCTGCACTGGCTGAAGCATGGGTCCCACGTGGTCTGGACGACGCCATCTTTTTCTGGCCCGGGCCGCGTTACCTGGCTGGTGCTGGGGATCCAGGACTCAAATGGACGGGAGGCCTGATCATCCGGATGGACCTTCCTCTATCTTCTGCCAGCTGCTCCTCAGGCACTGCACTGGAGACGCTGCACACGTGGAGGAGGTGAGGAGCACTGGGTGGGTGGTGGTGACAGGGTGGCGGGCCGCCGGGCGGGGGTGGTGGCTGTACCCTCCAGGGTGGAAGCCACTGCAGCGGGTTTCGATCCAGGGAGATGGGTGTCCTCTTCAGGGACGTCCGCTTCTTGAACCGACCCTGCAGCAGGGCGCTGCAGGAGGGTATCCAGCATGGCTGAACCATCCAGGACCACTTGCTGGATTACTAGATCTTCTAGGGAAGCCATGCTGGGTATTTGCAGAGGGGTCTCTGACTTCTCGCCTCTTCGGTCCAGGGGGCAGAAGGAAAGAGGTGCTGTCAACCTGCCTCCACGTGCCATTATCTCAATCACAAGCCAGTCATCACTCATACACACGACAGATCATCACACAAGCCTCTCATCCATTGATCACTACTCCCAAATAGAAGGCATTCAGGATACACCTGTGGGCTTGGGAATTTACTAATGCTCCGCATGAACAGGGTAACCACATTTAGGGATCGCAGCCCCGGACATGCCCTATGCGCCCGAGGCTGCGCGATCTCCTTCCGGGAAGCTGTCCGTGCCTTCTGGCAGGACCCTGCTGTAACACTGAGCATGCTAACTAAATTGAGATACAACAGGGTAATACATACTTTATTACACTGTGTTAAGGTGTAGAATAACTACGGCAATACTTAGACAGTATGGACCGCTTGCTGAACGCCGTAAACAAAACCGAACCTCGTAAAATTTAAATTTTTCATATATCTCTTCACAAAATCTTCTAATACGTGATCAAAAAAAAAAAAAAAAAAGATTTCCTCTATATTAGTTTTTTCCAGTAAAATTTATATATAAATGGAAAACATATAAATGATGTATACACTATCATAGTGATCTGTACGTTATAGATATAGGTATGGTTGGTGCGTTCGACCCCCCTCCAAAAAAAAAACAACAAAGAAAGGAACCAAAAATTGACAATTTCCTTTCACCCATACATTAGAGTTAATAAAAATCTCATCAATAAGCTAAAAGATGACCCAGATGGTCTGTATACGCTATATGTTAGAAATCCATATGTTTTTCTATTTGTTAAGTCATCGCATGTCGCAATAAATAACCCTTATATGTCCAAATTGCCAAAAAAAAAAAAATAAAAATAAATAATAATAAAATAAAGATTGTAAGCCAATAAAAGTGACAATGCATAATCTGCTCTGAATTGCGCTGCTCGCCCTCGATGCCTGGCGTGGCCATACAGCATCACCACCACAATGGGGGATGCTATACGCGGGGGATTGGGTATCAAATTTTGTGAGCTCTTGGTATTTTTATATCCACTGAGAATTTGTTTCATTTTTGAAAGACACATTAATTTAGCCAAAAATATGTACTTTCATAATTGTATCCGTTTGTTTTAAACCCGTAAAAACATTAATGGGTTAACAAACTTCATAAAAGTTGTTTTCATACACTGAGGGGTGTAGTTTCTATAATGGGATATTTATGGGGTTTTCCTTTATTTTATGATTTGAAACCAGAGCATGTCCCTCAGTGTTTTGCGGTTTTATGAAAATGTGAAAAAATCACAACCCTACGTTCTAAGCCCAGAAATCCACAAAAATAAGAGTAATGCATAAAAAACCGAGAGTCATAAAGTAGATATTCGGTGATGTTAGTTACTAAGGTTTTGTTTGTGCGGTTCATTCTCATGTATGGAAAAAGTAGAACTTTTGAAGTTCGATAATTGAGAATTTTTCCAATTCCAAATTTCACCATTTTTCAACTAACATGAAGTACAAGGGGTCACGAGGAAACAATTTTAAATCACTTGGATAGGTAACGCTTCCAAGTTATACCCATTTATAGTGACACAGGGCAGGGTGAAACGGGCGTGTCAGTCGGGGGAAAAAGTGGCTTCGCGTTAGGGGTTATGTCAGTGAAGGATATCCCTGGGCGCACAAAAGGACTTCTCACCCCATCCACCGTGCATCAGGATAGCCCCAGCCCACCACATGTTTGTTAATGCGGCAGTTTAATTTCTTCAATCAGTATTAGCACTAGAAAGGTCGGAACGAGGTTTTCCCACCGTAGGATGCCGGTCCCTTAAGAACCCCAGGCTTAGTGCCCAAAAGGACCCGGAAAGTTAAGATTCAACGTCCGTATGACCTATCGTAGGAGGTTGTGGCGGTTACGTACGCTCTTTTGATAGGGCGGGTGCTTAGTGCAGGAAAGATGGAAGTGTCCAAAACTTTCCATAACTATTGCGAGCAGCTTTTGCGGTTTCGGTCCCTGGTTTTGGGTAAATGCAGAACTTAAAGTGGAAAAGGATAATTCCTGGTTATGTAAATGGCACTCTCACCCCGGATAACTAATCCCTGGAAGGAAGTCGTGTGGGTTTTGCAGGCATGTCTTCGAGCGTTATGGGTCAGACTCTATTCACAGCTGCTATAAGAGAGCTAGGATTATCAAAATACATGGTGTCCCTGGGAGGATTGACGTATAGGATAACCATCTCTCTTATTATGCGACGGGGTCCATCTCAATTCCATTGAGGTGAATATTTTCGAATATTTTTCCTTTCTCGCCTGCAGGAGCAGGCTGAGAAGGCCATGGCCTTGGTCCGTGTGGGGGGGGTCGCAGCCGGTGTTAGAGGGAGGAGGCTGCTCGGGTGGCGGAAGTTACACTTCCTAAGGCGCTGGAAGATGCCCACCTGCCGCTCAGGACCGCACGCCCGCCATTTCTGGCGAGTTGGTTCTCAAGATTTTGAAGATGCCAAGCGGCCTAGCAAGTTGGGAAATGTTTTAATTTTAACGTTATTTAATAATTATATTAGTTTGTTAATAAACGCTGTGGCCTTCCCACATTACCCAAACATTTTAGTTCCCCGGGTCTGTTGATGGTGTGGTCCAGGTCTAGGTACAACACGGTCAAGTACCAACACGTTTGGGTTGGTGTTAGTCATAGGTTACAAAACGGTCAAGTACCAAACGGTTGGGTGGTTGTATCCATACAACGGTAAAGTACCAACGGTTGGGTGGTTGTCTAGGTACACACGCTCAAGTACCATACGTTGGTGTGTTAGTCTAGGTACACGGTCAAGTACCAGACGGTTTGGGTGGTTAGTCTAAGGTCCACGTCAAGTACACGGTCAAGTACCAACGGTTGAAGGTGGTTATCAAGTACAAAGTCAAGTACCAATCGGTTGTTAGGGTTTTATCAAAGTACTACGAGTCTAGTACCAAACACGTTGGATGGTTTATCAACAGTACAAGGTCAAGTACCAAACGTTTGGATGGTCTTAATCAAGGTTAAGATAGTACAAACGGTTGGATGGTTTTATCAAAGTACAAGAGTCCAGTACCAGAACGTTGGAATGGTTTATTAAGGTCAGGGGCAAGTCCAAATTTAGGTTTGGGTGGTTGTTAATCCCTGCATTAACAAGCCCCAAAGCAAATAGCGAAGGGGCTGAGGACTGTAGGGGGTGGTTTTCAAGCCTTCTGGTTGGCTGGTGGGGCTTTGCCCCTTACTCCCTTCTCCCGTGTGAGGTCACAGAGGTGGTGTTTGGGGGCGGGTAAGGACCCGCCCGGTGGTTTTATAAAGTCCGAGAGCACGTGGGGGGCCTCTTTCCTTCTGCCCCTGGACCGAAGAGGCGAGAATCACCTCTCCCGCCCTGCCCTCAAAATTTTCTTTCTTCAAGCTCTTTCTTATCCTTGGTTCTGGCTGTTTCCTTCTGTTTTTCCTACATACGTACACAGCTAAGGCGAAGTTACACCAGGCCCTAAGGCGCTGGAAGATGCCCTATGCGGCTGCGGGCCCAGCCCCATTTCGGGCGCAGTTGGTTCCATAGGATTTTGAAGATGCCCAAGCGGGCCTAGCAAGTGGGAAATGTTTAATTTATAAAAATACGTTATTTATAATTCATATTAGTTTGTTAATTAACCTGTGGCCTTCCCACAATTACCCAACATTTAGTTTCCCGGTCTGTTTGATGTTGGTCAGGTCTAGTGTACAACGGTCAGTACCAGACGTTTGGTGGTTAGTTCCTAGGTACACAGTCAAGTACGGCTTGGTTTGTAAGTCAACGCGCTTGGGGTGGGTTAGTCTAGGTACACGTCAATAACCAGACGGGTGGGTCTGGGTTCAAAACGTTACGTTGGTAGCCCTAGGTAACACTACGCGTCAAGTACCAGACGGTTTGGGTGGTTAGAGTCACTAAGACCGATGGTACTTGTCAGGTACCGTCAAGTACCCAGACTGGTTGAGGGGTTATATCAGGGTACAACGGGTCAAGTACCACAACGGTTGGATTGGTTTATCATAGTACCAGGTCAGAGTACCTACGAACGGTTGGTGTGTTAGTCAAGACCAGGATCACTACCAAACGGTTTTGGGATGGTTTAATCTAAAGTAAAAGGACAGTACCAAACGTTTGATGGTTTTATCAAGTACAAGATCATCGTGGGTTCCAGAGTACCAGAAACGGTGGATGGTTTATTAAGGTACAGGGGCAAAGTACCCAAATTAAGGTTTGGATTGTTAATCCCTGCATCCGGTGCATGAATGGTATAGGTATAAACACGCAGTTCCTGGTGCTGTGGCCATGAGAATTGGTATAGGTATATACATGCAGTTACTGTCACTGGTGCCAGGAATGTATAGGTATACCCACACATTCTATCACCATGTTGCAAAGTAGGTTACGGTATAAACACCCTTTACTGCACTGTGCCAGGCGATGGTATAGGATAAACAAACGCCTGTTTATTGGGGCGTGCATGAGATGGTATAGGTTAAACAACACGTTACTGGTGCTTTGGCCAGGAGCTGGTATAGTTATACAACTACAGTTACATCACTTGTGCCAGGAGATGGTATAGTTTATTCACCGCAGTTACTGTCACTGTGCCAGTAGATGTATAGTTATACACATGCAGGAACTGTCACTGTGCCAGTAGTTGGTATAGGTAGTATGCATGCAGTTGTACTGCTAGAAGTGTATTGTAGGGTTATTGATAGGGTTCTAAAAGCTTGTAACAGGCTGCTTAGAATCCCATCAACACTTTTACCAATAAACTGATGGGTGTACTCATCCTATCTAGATATAGCATCTTCTAAGTCTAACCAACGACCCTTGGTTAAGTATAAGAAGCGCTTTTTAATCAGAGTTTACAATAAAGGAGGTTTGATTGGTCCAACTCGTTACGTTGGACTTCAAATTGATTATTTTTTAAAGGCAAAAGGTTGCTGACACCCAATGTTGATTTTAATTTACTTGCCTTTAGTTTATAAAAATAAACAAACGCTTCTGTGTTTTTAAAGCTGCTACTGACATTACACAACAGAGCATTTTTGTAATCTCAACCTGCCTAAAACTTTTGCACAGAACCCTATCTTCTAGTGACTTAACTTCTTTTGGAAAATGCTAAATGGTACAATGGAGCAAGACCGCCACATCTTTATATATGTTCATGGTATCAAGAGATCGGATAAATTCAAACAAACAAAAGACAGTTATGTTATTTTTAAGATAAACCACATAAAATATAATTACTGACATAGTTATCCCTTATTTACCCCGCGTAATGATAATACTGAAACAATGACATTTTCTTGTAAAAACAGTGGACACAAGCTCTCCAGACTGATGTGAGTGCGTTATCTGTGCCAGCTCTGCATCAAAACAAATAATTGGGACAAAAAATATGATGCCAAGGCTTCCTCAAATCCATATAAAATGACCGCCACCATTCTTCAGGCACTAATGAAGTAAATATTTGTGGGAAACATGCCGGGACGGTCATAGGTTATGATTTTTCAGACTAATAACTTTGACACTCAGCATGGATCCATATTACAGCCTGTTTTTCATTGCAGTTTCAGGAGAATATTTTTTTAAAACTTTGAACTTTTTCAACCTATTATTATACTACTCATCCAGCTCTACTAGTTGCCCGTGAAGGCTGCAGCAGTTTTTCGTCCTGCTGCTGTTTTCTTTAAAAACCCCTTAACGAAGAGGCCCTTTGTGTGTTTTTATATTTCTCCTCACCTCAAAAATCTACAACTTTTTCCATGTAAAGGAGATGTGTGAGGTCTTGTTTTTCTGCAAAACAAATAAAATTGCAATTCATAGTGACTACATTTAATATTCCATGCATGTACTAGGGAAGCAGGAAAAAATTCTGATGCAGTGAAATTATGAAAAAAAAGCATTTGCAAAACCATTTGGTTGTGGGCTTGATTTAGCTTTCACTTTGCACAAACCATGACATGTCTACTTTATTCTTGGGTCAGTATGATCACAGGATACCCATACTGGGAAGGCAGGAAAAAAATTTCTGAATGCATGAAAATTATGAAAAAAGCGTTTTGCCAAAAACCATTTTTTTGTTTGTGGGCTTGGTTTTATGGCTTTCACGTTGCACACCATGAAGTTCTACTTTATTCTTTGGGTCAGTATGATCACGGGTATCCATACTTTATAGAGGTTTAATGTTTCATACATTTCAAAAATGAAAAACTCAAAATTCTTCATTTGCCATCTCGTCTGGCGCTAATAAATTTTTCATAGGTTGTGTATGAAACTGTGTGTGGTGTACTTTTTTTGCAACTTTTTGATGACTTTTTTCCAAATGTTATCATTGAAGCTGATTGGTTGACGTCCATCCTCAGGCCGCTAAGGCTGTGGACGTGTGTGTGTGGCCATACCAGAGTTGTGTGGACAACTCTATCTCACTTGCTGTTTCCTCCCGGAACATGGTATTCATGGAGTGTCTATAACAATAACTAATTTGCCTTTGGTACCCTTAATGTATTCAAGAGGACTTCCCATAGGGTCATGCCATTGTGATGTTCATCGTTTTCATTGTCACACTGGAGTATTGGGATATCACGATGAGCACTGTGGAGGTTAACATGGGAAATGTTTTTCAAGGTCTTTTGTGCTGTCCCAGTTTTTTGGTCATAATAGGGCACTGTACTGTTATAAAGTCAGTGATTGCTAACCTTTTAGAGACTGAGTGCCAAGACTACAAACAACCAAAATCGACTTTTTACCGTGAGTGCCAACATGACCATTTTAAGCAGTAACGTTCTGCAAACGTGTTCCTTCCACATCTTCAATTGTATCGCCGCCTACTGCCACTTAATACAGTTGAAGAAGGGAGGGCAAATACAGACTCTCATTGTAGCTCTTCTCCAGGATCTCTCTGACAGAAGAATAGTGGGCCTAGCAGGAGGACCTCAAAAGTTAATTGCAGTTCTGTCCACACCTTCCTCACTTTTCCCCGCAGTTACAAACCGCCAATAAAGTAACGCTTTAAAAAATAGCCCTGAAGGAGCATTCTTAAGTTGCCACGACTGCAGAAGATTAGGTGTATTTGGTCCCTGTTTGGTGGTGACTCCTTGTCCTGCTGTGATGCCTGGGTGCCCATCACAAAGTGCCTGGTGCCACCGCCTCTGGCACTCGTCGCCATAGGTTGCCACCAACTGTTTATAAAGGATTATTGTAATGTCACAATAAAGGCTTTTAAGGCAGAATTGGCCCATTTTAGATGTAGTGAAGGGTTTATATGATGTCACAATTCGTCACTGTGGTTTTTATCAAAGGGGCATGTGATATATCATGTCATCAATAGCAAACTGCCATTTACAACATTGCATTCTGATGTCCACAAAACGTGCCACTACATACCAAAATAAGTATTGAGGATGCCATAAATATATTTGATGCTTCACCAGGTTAATGTCGTGTAACAATTCTTCATTGTGAGGTCCCTTTGGGCAATGTGAGGTCACAATGGGCATCGTATGTAGAATTTTTGTTTGTCCATTTCTCTTTTGCGTGTCATATGGGTCATGATGCTGTCAGCAATGGGGAATTGCTGAGTCACAATAGGCATAGTAATGTCCACAGTGGGTTCTCATAATGCGCTGTTAAAGGGCAAACTTTGAGTCGATACCATATTGCTGATCCAAATGAGGCAATTTTTGAGGGTCACCAATGACCACTGAAGTCATAAAAAGGTAATTTTTGATATATTAATTCTTTATGTGATTTTTTTTTTATTTTACAACAGGGTATTTTGATACTGAAAGTGGGGTGCCTGTGATGTTACAATAGGTCCATTAATGAATGTCCTACAGGGATATTAATTTCTGCTATAATTCTTGGGATTTGTTCAGTCCAAGGTTACCGTGACATTGGATAGGGTAGGATAATATATCACTGAGTTCAATTACCCTATAACAATTTTGGGTCCAAGGTTATACTGGATTTTTTTTTATTAATAGCCTACTACGTATTCAAATTCATACCTACATTGACCGTATAATTCCTATTGATGAGCGTCAGCCCTTCCCTCCTCCTGTCTCCTGCTTGTAATAGGGTGTACTCTTGCCATTGTTCCAAGCAGTAGACCATGTGGGAACATTGACTAGGACATTGTGCCAGAGTATTCTTTTGGACTTTTGCAAGTCTTTGCACATGTACTTAAAAAAAAGGTCCACCACATATATTCACAGGTGACCCTTGTGGCTGACTACACTATTGTTCACAGGCGATAACAAGTTTTTCATCTTAAACCCTCCCCACGAGGACTCTCCCTTTGATTTACCTATAACTTTATCTGTAACTGCTAAAGTGAACTTAAAATTGTATGGCTAAAGAAGACAATGCGGCAGTTTGATTGTAACCGTATTGTTCTTTGTTGAAAAATCAATAAAGGGTTTTTCCAATTTCAATCTAAATGGGCATGCTGGTGAACAGTCGGACTGTGCTCCCTATTTATCATCAAAGTCCGACAGAAGTGTGTTGCGCACCCCATGTTAATGTGCAGAGCAAACCAAAACAAAGTTTTGCACTCTCTCGTAGCAGTGCAGGGGGCGCCATTTCTCATGAATACTGGGTGCCACAAATCATAAATCTGGGACCCTCTACACAATACTCAGACTCGGCAAGAGCAAGAACAGGTCATGCAGGGGAGTTTCTTAATTCTGCAGCTGATCATTCTTTAGGGCTCTTCCTACTTTATTCATGATCTCCCTGGTTTTTTTATTTTGATGGTGATTACATAAAACACGTAAAGCGGCAGATAGCCTGGCGCCGACATGTGACAGTCCCCTTTTCTGATGCCTAAGTGTAGGAGTATTTGTTCAGGCAGGATAAGCTCCGTATACCTCTTCTAAAACCATGTACTCATCCCGCTTTCTTAGGTTTATAACTCATTGCTGATAAATGATAACCTGCTTTATGATTAAACCGACTGCAACCAGCACAAGTAGATGAGACTTTAATCATTCTGAACAAGCTCCATATAAAACAATTCTACTTCTGGATTGTCGCCACTAAACTCACAGTTATATTGCCCAACGCTCCAAGAGCCTTCCCTATCCTTGTGTCACAGCTATAAGGCCGCACCTGTATCTCCACCACATCATTCTTATTAAAAGTTATCTATAACACCAAGCCCAATATGATTACATAATGTCTTTATTTTATATGCCTGGGATTACCGTTCAGCCATGTGGAGTGCAATCCTTCCCTATCATCACGTAGCTGTCAAATGTTTATGCCTTGTATTCCAGGTGCTTTCTCGATGCAGGAAATTTTGTCTTCCGATATACGGGCAGAGAGTCTGATGAATACAAGAACATGAACTTTTCTGAAACAGTGGGATATTTGTGATTAGTCAAATAAGGAAACCACAGACAAAATGTAATAGCTCTTATTGTTACCCCCAATGCCATATTTAACCCTTTAAACTCCAGGCAGCTTATTGTAACCAGTTTTTAAAACAAAAGACACATGTGCCTGTCGCTTAGTATTCGGTGATTTTACTTTCATCGGAGTTTAAGAATGTTTTAACGATTTTACCGTTTTTTTTGATCTTTGATGAGAAAAGTTTAAATTAACAGTTAATGTGTCTATGTTGTACTCATTGCACTCACAGTTGGGAACATCACCAAGAACAGAGGCCGGAAGCATTTGGGGCTTATTTACTAAGGTCCGCGGCCGCACTTTCAGAGTTTTTGTTTTTCCACCGTTTTTTTTGGGATTCTGCCGCCACTGTGGAACAGATTTTTAACTGGGGATTGTGTCGCACTGATCGGATTGAGGAGCGGCTGTGCTGGCTTTCATGCAATCAGAAATGGAGTCCAAGGGTTTGTCGGACGATCGACTGATTCGGACGGTTGTCAGGAATTAATTTCAATTGTGTCCCGCCCACTTACAACAATGCACCAGAACAGAAGGTGAACTCTGGAGGACTCTGGCGGGGAAGCAACACATGCAGTATATCGGGCGCCACGATCTTAGTGAAATGCGGCATCAGTGCGCAGCATGACTTTGGGGAACTCCACGGACCTGGAAGTACTGTTCCCCATTGTATTGTATGTAGTGGCTGAGCAGGAATGACAAAGATCAGCCACTACACACAATAAGTCTGTGTCTTTCCACTGTTACTATTATAATTTCGGCACCAGAATAAAAGCTTTCACTTAAGAAATTTTGTAAAAAAAGATCCTGATCCCTGACAAATCTGAATTATAAAACATTAGAACAGCCAATATAATTCTATGCAGTTGGAAGAAAGAGCTGAGTGAGAGATCTAATCAACCTACCACATGTTTTGGAGTGTGGGGAGACTGGGGACATGGAATAAACCCACGCAATCACGGAAAGAACATACAAACTCTTGCACAGTTGACCTGGGTGAACCTGAACCAAAGGACCCTGCTGCTGCAAGGCAGATTGCGAACCACTTTAGTAGCCACTGTGGCTGCCCACCTGCTTCTCAATGTGTTATTACGCAAAGAAAAATAAAATATTTTGGAGCCCAAAGGCAATGTTATAGGTTATAAGATAAAGTGTGTTCATATTGTAGCACCTATGGGGGCCCGATTCGCGTTTTTTCTCCCCTCCCCGACGTGTTACCCTAATATTTCCGACTTGGGGGGGGTTGCGCCGATTTCCGTTCCCTGAATTGCCCCCGTGATTTTTTTGGTGCAAGCAAGCGGATTTTGCGCATAGAGCGCTGGCATGCACGCGACAGAAATCGTGGGCGTGGCCGAACGAAACCGATGTATTCGGAAAAACCGCCGCATTTAAAAAAAAAGATGTTGCGGAGCTTGCCACTACCTCACTCAGCCCGGCTGGTGAACTCCGCGCATTCGTTTCGAGCTTTTCAGCGGCAGCACAATGCCGCGCTACCTAGTGGACACGGCGAGGGACTACCTAATGATCCCCTCCCATGGACAAACACATTGCACCGATGGGAGTCTTTGCAATCATAAGAAATATCCAGAAATAGATACAAGGATACCTCCTCCTGCCATATGAACTATATAAGTGCTTCCTCCTGTTCAATGGCCATATTTATTAAAAGCAGTCAAACTGCCTTTCGAATGTGCAGGGTCCACCAAATTATTGAATACTGACCGATGGGGGCTTATTTACTCTCAGGGTCCGGGATCCACTTTCGTCGACTTCCCTACGTTTTCGTATTTTGCGCGGCTGTGGCAATATTAACAGGGCATTGTGTCACTGCGATCGATTTAACATTCAAAATTGGTGGTCACCAGCAAGGCCATCACTTACATGCAACCGGGAAGAAGAAGGTGGAACTCCGGCGGACCTCAAGCGTGGGAAGCGACACATGAGGAAATTGGACGCCAGTCAATCTCTGCACTTCCGAACCTTGTCGGCAACGCCCCTCGGTTATCGCGACGTGACGTGTAAGTATATGTGCCCCACATGTGCGACACAATTCTGTTAAGAACTCCGACGAGCACAGGAACACCCCTTAGGTTCACCATTTTTATGTCTTGTACACAAGTGCAAGCCGTGACACAAAACTATTGCCGACCTTTGCAAGCTCCAAATAGTTCTTTTCTACAGTGCACAGACAGAAAACTAGTGCAATTGAATATACTGGCCAATGGGGCACCATTTACTATATCTGTCCGGAGGAGGTCACATAAAGTGCTTTGTCCGACGATAATGTCTCTCTACCCAATACCACCCCGCGATTCACTAAGATCGTGGGTCCGATAATCCCGCTCAGGTCTGCCAGAGTTCACCTTCATCTTCCTTATATGTAAGTACTTGATTCTTGCGACACAATTTGAAAATTAAATCCTGCGCTCAGTCAAATCAGTTTTGTGTGTCCTATCGGCACGGCCCCAAAATTGTGTCACATGAAGCCAAAAAAGTGCATCACAACAACCCCTATTAATACTTTGCACCAGATCACAAGTCCCCAAGTGCTGTGCTCCAGCAATAGTAGGGATGCGTAGAGAGATGGTAGAAAGTTTGGCAAAGTCAACTGATCCCACAACCAGTCGGGGCTTTAATAATGGCAGTGACCCCAAGCCTCACAGCTAAGATACCAACGCAGAGGCTTCAGAACAACTATGTGACCTTCTGATTGGCCCAGCCAGAAGCCCGGTACCTAAACCCAATGAGCATCTCGGGAGGGGAACTTGAAAATGAACTTCCCGCCAACTTCACCCAGTCCACCTGATGGTACCATTTTTCTGTTTAATAAATTAGCAAAAATATATACATTTCGTTTTTTTACTGTGAAAGGATGGGTGAAGAAGTGTATATTAATGAGCAACAATAATACCTTTTTTCCTCCTTACCACTGGTTGCAATGAGCTATGGGTAAGGAATACTTTCCTTACCCATGAAAGTGCTGCTTCCCTCTTCTTTCAAATTCAGTTCTAGGTTGCTTCAAGAACTTGTCATCAAACCGAATTTAAACTTCCATCAAAGTGTGGTAGACTGTGGTCTTTAATTTGATTTTATTAAAGTTTTAACAGGTCATCCGCATCCCTGGGACATCACAATCCATGCACATGTGGGTGGGGCCCATCAAATGTATGACATTCGAGTCAGCCAACTTGTGTACCTTAGTATAAAGTTGATTATCCTATTCAGTGAAATGCCCGTATGGAAAACTATTTCCATGTTGGCAGCATAAAAAAAAATCAAAGGGTCTTACAGATCCCAAATTGTTCCATGAAAATACTTCTTGAGGCTCTCTCGCTCCTTTGCCTGGCTCAGACCTTTTTCGTCACCCCCTAATTATGCACTGCTCCAGCCTTGGTCATGCCCAGATAAGCCAATAAATGTCATCACTATCACTGTGTTTTCCTGACATGCAGATGTAATCAATTGCCTGCACCATCACCCAGCTGCTGTGTATGAGTCCATCCCCTCAGGTTGATTAAGTCCTGTCTGATAGTTAGTAAGCTCTGTGCCAGCGCACCGATATTGGCTCTGGCTGTCCGCCCTTCTGTTTTTACTTCCAGCGCCTCTTCCTGTGTCCCCTGCCAGACTGTTCGTGCCCTAGAGAAAGCCATGTTCCATTCCCCTATGCTGTTTATTGTTTTTTCCTGTGCTTGACCCGGTTTCCAGTGCCTGACTGCTCTCCGCTGCCCGCTTGACCTATTGCTAAGTCCTCGACTCTGATCCGCTGCCCGTCTAACCTCCTGCCTGTCCCTACTATGATTTTGCTTTGTACATTGCCTTGGCTTTTGCCACACAGACAAGTTTGCGCTCTGTGGAAGACCTGGATTCTGGTCCACTAGGTGGTCGGCTTACATACTCATCGTCCGCATTGGTCATGGATCCCTACCCCAGAAGCCTGTACCGACTCGTTAGGGATCAACAAGATATGTTTATGCTCAAGTGTAGCAACATCATTCTCATTATGTTTGGGTTCACAATGAATGAAACAAATGGTAATTTCCTTTAAGGTTGAAACCATAACCCACATTATTAAAGTGTGTTGTACCAGTTTTCATCGAGTTTGCATTGAAAACAATGTGCAAACTACTGTATTTATAAACAATCTGCCGCCAGTTTTGTGCACCTAAATGGAATGTTAGGTGGCTTAGTCTGTGTGTGCGCCATATGTACACTGACGTGCGCCAGAATTCTGCAAATAACAAAGTTCACCAAAAAAAATGGTGCTCACGTCTGAAGCATTGAAGGGGGGGTCCAGGTTAATGAAGACTGTTCTCCCCAGTTTGATTAATCTGCATACTTCTGCCACACTCCATCCACGCGACAACTGCACATAGTACAGACCTTGCATTAAGCTTTGATCAAATGTGGGCCATTGTGTACTGATACGAAAAAACCCTGAATTTTTTCCATCACAAGGTCTTATTTCTGGTGGTCCCCTCATGGTCCAGATTTTCCAGCATTTTAAAGTAACAAGCAAATTCATTTTTGGATTGTGAATTGTGAAAAACCTAATGCATAAATCTGAGATCTGAGGCTTCCTTTTTATTTTTACAAGGTATTACGTACATTTATGTCAACCCTGTCAAGGAAACCACTGCATGTCTTTATCCTCTGTAGGAAGGGTCATAGCAAGGCGTGGTTTACATTCTGTACTGATCCTTTATGACTTCATCTCTGAACACTGCATCTATTCCCTTGGCAACAATCCATGCTCTGGCTGTGACATAAATAGTTGATTCATGTACAATTAGCTCTGTCTTACTGTTATACTGGAGTGACTGTAAACATTAATATAGAAACTGTGATAAATTATACATCTCATGAAAGACACTTCCATGTAGAAATGTATTCTGGTGACCCTATTAGTTATATTCCGGATGAATTATATATGATGACATAATATGAAGTAAGACGCGACTCTGAACCAGGATAAGCTTGCAATTCGAATTCCAGTACTTACACAAATATGCCTGCAGTGACTGTTAGGAAAGAGCCATGGTCCCAGAGAGATTTCTCATAACACATTGAGAACCAATATAGGGCATGAATAGTTAGGCAAATAGATTAAAACAGAAACAAAATGAAATCAAATGTTGATACAAATTGAACGAAGCAACATACATCCCCTACTTCAGGACAATCGTCTTTACAGATGACTCCTTTGTTAAAGACGGACCCTTTTGCCCACTGTACCTCTGTTTAAGCTCTCTGGATGTTACTTTCTAGCCTCAGACTGTAAAATAATCACCTTTAGGTTTCCTGTCTGAAGCTTTATTGAATAATCCTGGTCCCATTGCAGCAAAAAAAAAAAACTCAATTGTCACTGGGCAAAAAAAATCTTTTGCTGGATCTAACAATGATAAAATATACAGTTTCCGAATTTACATACAAATTCAACTTAATAACAAACCTATGGCTCCTATCTTGTAGTAACCCAGGACTACTGTGCCCACGACACTCCCCTGCCTGTGATCGAAGGACAGATTCCACAATTTAACTACGCATTCTGTTGTAATTGCACAAGAAAAATTGGTTGTTAAACCAACACACTACAGACTGTGCGTACAAAGGCAATTGTGCAAATGAGCCTAAGGGGCTCCAGTCTCCTTAACTTTATTATGCCGGGAGTGCCTCACACTTTTTTGCACAATATTTAAAGTCTTTTTGCATCTCATCCTGTTAGGGTGACACATCACCATTATATCATGGCTTGGTTTAGCAATCCTTGATCCTGTGGTGATTTTCTTTAAAATTTCATTCGAACGTGATATCACTGAAGGCGTGTTTTCCAGTTGTGTTTGAAGCTTTTTGGCCCGCTATGAGGGTTAACATGAAGTCAGTTCCTTCCCACAAGGAATGGGGGTCTTCACAAGGTGAATACTTGGATTCTTTTTCCTTGTCCCATTACAGGCCTTCCCCCCTGTTTCCATGGGAAGCCGAAAGACCCTTTTAAATACTGTGACCTTACTTATTTTCTTTGAGGAAAAATATAATAATACATTCACAAAGAATCTTTTGAGTTTGGGGCACATTTACTTACCCCCCGGTCACCGAGTTCACCGAATTGGCCCGATTATAATGCACCATGCACGATTCACTAAGATCGTGCACCCGATTAATGATGGTGTCACTTCCTCCCACTCAGCCCGCCGAGTTCACCCACCATCTTTTTAGTGTGTATGTTTGGTGGGGGATTTTAAAAAGGGGAACTCCAGACATCATAAGTCTCCGATGACCCCACACAATTGTACAATAAATGATCAATCATGGAGGACTATTCACTAATGAGAGTGCGCGCATACCAGATAAGGACACCAGACGGACAGGGGCGCATAATAAAAGCTCTAGGATGCGAGGGCTGTGTAGAGGAGCGGGGGGGGTTAGATGTTGACACGCCCTTTAAATAAACCACACCCATTTGCAAATACGAGATGATCCCCCATAAGTCAAACCCTTTTTCGCGGTACAAATGGCATATAAATCCATTGAAAAGAGGACATATTCATCCAAGAGCTCGCCCCTTTGTCTTCGATTTCCGGGAGATAGTGCACATGAGCCAAGGGGGAGCCCACACTTTTAAGGAGGCAGAGGTTCTAGATCCCTCCCCCTATGCTGAATCCTAATTTTAGACTCCTCTTTGTCCTGCAGAGGAGCCATCACAACGACCCACGCTCTTCCTTTGCTCCCCACCCCGCTAGGGGCGGGGTCCTAACATCATGACTAATTTGATTGGCACAGACAAGAACAGAAGCCGCAACAAAGTCTTTTTGTGGAAAAGATCGTGAATTCTCCGCTCGTTCAAAAATCCAAACATGGACTTTCATGCGCGCAGACACGCTGTGTAATTGTCGTGTCCCTCTCAGGAGGTCGGAGGGGGGGGCGGCGGTGGGCGCACGGACGCAAGGCGCGGACCGGCCGCTTTTGAAAAATTGCTTTTAGATTTGCAAATTTATTTCTGCCGAGCTCAAGGCAAAGCGTTTGGGTAAATAGATTCATTAATTATGGTCTGAAAGTAAACCAAACAGGCGGAAACGAACAATGCACATCCCTTTTAAATGAATTCCTTTTTAAAGGGAGGTGGCAGGTCCAAAAAACCATTAACAGCTCCGTTAGTAGGGCACAAACAATACTCTCGTTGTCACAAACAGATGAAGTCATGCGAGAAGAAAATCATCTTTTTCTCAATGAGCCTGAAAGTGCACTAGGGGAGGCGCCTGCAAAGTGCAACCATGGCGCGGACATGATTCTCTAGTTTTTCTTTAAAGGCTATTGACGCAGGTTGCGGCATAAAAATCTCAATGAGGCTAAACAGGTGAGGGAATCCTAGGCAAATTGTTATAGGCAAATTTTGAACCAATAAAGCACCGCCCCATGCACCTGTAGTCTGAATTGCATATCCATAAAATATGATTATCTCTGTACTTGCTCTCAATTAAATTTGACGAAAAAAAAAAAACTATGATTGTTCTCTTATGTGGGAGCACATGTGTGGTAGTTTTGTTATTGGTTGGGAGATATTTGGACTGCCACAGACTAATTATAGAGGACATTGTACCACTTCCACACCCTCCAGATCTTCCCCCCCACGTATAGCGTTGATGCACCACCCAGGACATGAACGGCGACAGTTGGAATTTTTCTCTAGCCTAACGTTCTCGCAGCAATCACTGAATTCAGATTTGTCATCCAATAGCCTTTATTGACTCTCTAGTGTCAGTCTGGCCCCGCCGTCCATTGCATTGACACAGCACACGACCCTACTTGACAAAAAAGGAACCAATATTAGTCCAAACCTAAAGGACTGATTATACGGGAATGGTAGGGATAGAAAGAAAATTCCAACAGTGGACCAAAGTGCGAGGCGCCACAATGCACAAGGAGAGTTGGGGATTTTTCCCGGTGGAAGTTCGTCCCCCCTCCCCCCCCCCCCCTCCCTCCACCCCCCTATCTCACACCCCCCCCCTCCACCCCACTCAACCCAACCCCCAAAAACCCCCCCCCCCCCCCCACCCTATCTCACTCTGCATAACAACCCCCCCATATACTGCTGTCCAAGTCCTGACCTGGTCCCCCCCCGGGACCTTCGCTCTCCTCCTACATTCCCTAATTTACAAGTTAGGCATGATGGAATGATAGTCATGGAAATGAGAATTACTATTCAGGCGGTATGACTGCATAGAAGTACCACACCAGACCACATACCAAGGGTCATACCAAAATATGAAAGAGAACTTCTAAAATGTATTATGAACCAGGAAGATCTAAGGATGAACATATG
This sequence comes from Engystomops pustulosus, assembly GCA_019512145.1. Classification (NCBI taxonomy): domain Eukaryota; kingdom Metazoa; phylum Chordata; class Amphibia; order Anura; family Leptodactylidae; genus Engystomops; species Engystomops pustulosus. The sequence continues at coordinate 92,365,332 of CM033649.1, forward strand.
TTTATCCCATTATAGATGCACGCACGTACATGCTATAGCAGGGAAAAGTGTAAGTGATTAGTGACTAAAATCAATTTCATGATTAGATGATTAGCAGCGACTTAAAGGCCACCAGATCTATGGAAGTTATCCCCTGTAAGGCCCGAAGCTTCATTTCCTAAGAGATCAGAGATAATTATATGCCGTTCTTTTATACTTGTAATTCCTAACTCTGATGTATAACATCCCATCAAAGCCGGGTGAAAAGCCAAGATAAGGAGAAAGCGAATCGTAAGTGGGAAATATAATGGCACGTGTTCGTCTTCACCAAGTCTAAAATGCATAAAATCCACAAAAACGAGAAAATAATTGTCACAGACACGACGTCAGGGATTCAATTAGTGCCCACCCCCCCCCCACCCCAATCCCGCGATACCTGTCAGACGGTCTCGGGGATTGATGTTGGCAGGCGGCACTATCGACGCAGATAAGATCACCTGCTGCAATAAATACAGGTAATGGCCTAGAAAATCCTCCGGAGGCTGTCGAGGAGGATTAGGACAAAAGGCGGCTCAGATGCTCATTCCAGCAGGGGATATGGGGCCCATAGTGCAGGCGGGCCTGAACCGAAGGCTGTTTCCCAAACACGTAGAATAGCCACTTGACCACTGAGCCACCATAGGGGGAGCTCACCTTTCATGTATACAGATTATACATACCAGTAAATCCTCAAAGCCAGATAATTACCCATTATTCAGAGGCTTCTAAAGTCTAAAGAGGAAGGGGAGCAACCGTTGATTTGAAGCTCTCTGATGAAAAAGCTGGCTCTCACCTGATCCACCTCCTGTTGGCCCGCAGACCACACCGTGACTAGATTTGCTATAGTCGACTGATTTGTCAGCTTTGGGTAGCACTGCAGAAGATAGGTTGGGTACGATAAGGAAATTCATTCTTTCTTATTATTACATATTAGAAACGGAATTGCGTTTGTCCTACTCAAAATAGCCACTCAGATGGTGCTCATCCTGCCCACCACATCAATATACAGCAAGTGGTGAGGACCTTCTGAGTCAACATGACTTTTCCATGCAGGTCCTCATGACGAGTTAAAGGATAACTTTGTGTGTAGACAAAAATCACAATTTTTTCTACAGATTGTGGATCCGCAATATTAAGGGGTCTAGTTTTGGCAGGCGTGGACGGGAAATCCCTTAATTGGCCCAAAAAGGTCTCCTCCCATCTATCTGTAGAGACGTTTGTGTTGGGCCTCCCAGCTATCTGAAGGATTAAGCTTCTTGATGGTCCCTGGCAGAGCCAGCGGGGGTCGAAGCCAGGTTGGTGGTCCACGTGTTGGGGGTATAGGTTTATAAATTCCCCTATTGTGGACACAATCTGGGTCATATACACTCCCGGCCACTTTTATTAAGGTCCACCATGACTAGTAACCGGATTGGACCCCTTTTGCCTTCAGAACTGACTCATTTCGTGGCATAGATTACAACAAAGGTGATGGAAGCTCCTCAGAGATTTTGCTCAATAGTGAACATGATTGGCATCCACAGTTTGGGCCGAAGATGTTGTCGGTGCACATCCATTATGCGAATCTCCGTTCCACAACATCCCAAAGATGCTCTATTGGATTGAGATCTGGTGACTGTGGAGGCATTCTGTGTCAGTGGACTCATGTCATGTTCAAGAAACCGTCATGAGTGATTCACAGCTTCATGTACATGGCGCATATCGCTGAAAGTAGCCATCAGATGTTGGGTAAACATTTGTGGTCATAAGGGATGGACATGGTCAGCAACAATACTCAGGTAGGCTGTGGAGAGACCAAGGGGCCAAAGACACCATGACCACCACCACCCCAGCTGACACCGCTTGATACCAAGGCAGGAGGATCCTGCTTTATGTTGTGATTACCAATTTCTGACCTACTTCGAATGTCGCAACAAAGACCAACGAGACTCATCAGACAGGCAACGTTTTTCCCAATCTTCTATGTCCAATTTACGATGAGCTTGTGCAAATTGTAGCCTCAGTTTGTTCTAGCTGAAAGAGTGGCAACCCGGGTGGTCTTCGCTGCTGTCGCCCACTGCCCAAGTTGGATAACGTGCGTTCAGAGAGAGTGCTTCTTCTGCCTACCTTGTTGGTAACGGGTGGTGATTTGAGTCACTGTGTGCCCATTTATCAGCTCGAACCAGCTTGCCCATTCCTCCTCTGACTTGGCATGAAAAGGCATTGCCGCCCCACAGAACTGCCGGCTCACTGGATGTTTTTTCTTTTCGACCATTCTCTGTAAAACCCTAGAGATGGTTGGCTGCGTGAAAATCCCAAGAGTGATCGCAGTTTCTGAAATACTCAGGACCAGCCTTCTGGCACCAAACAAACATGCCACGTTCTAAAGGCCTCAAATCACATTTCTTCCACCATATGGGATGCTCGGGAGAACTGCAGGAGATTGTATTGGACCATGTCTACATGCTAGATGACACTGAGGTTGCCGCCATGTGATTGGATGATGTAGAAATTAAGTGGTTAACGAGCAGTTGGGACAGGTGTACCTAAAAAGTGGCCGGTGAGTAGACCCACAGCATAGGACACCTTTCAGGACAAACAGAAGGGTCGGAAGTCACGGATGTGTATCTAATATTTAAAGTACTTATTTTCCTCTCAATAATATATATTTATATATATGTACATTATCTGAAGAATAAATCCAAGTTCCCGAGATGGAATGCAGGACCCCACTTGCCCACTAGAGGGAGGCCAGGGGTCCAGAGTGTAACGATGCATAGAGAAGTTAATTAAAATTAGGATTGATTCTATGGAGTAAAATCCGATGTAAAACGCCTGTGTTATGTCTATAGCCTCAGAGCGCAGCCTCCGTGTCGAAGTAATAGGGTCCCCCCCATGTACGGTATAGGAGGGGAGCCCTTTTATTGCCCCACGCTGGATCCTTCTGTATGTACCCAACACTCTGGAATTAGACTGCGCCGAGACAAGCCGAGAGGGGCACAACAGAGGGCAGCATGCACGCCAACCACACACATGGCAAAAACTCCAGGGGATGAGGGTCTGACAGGAGGACAATTCATCATTGTACTCATCATTCTAAAAACACAGTGATGTCACAGTGACAGGAGATATAACCAGTGATTGTACACCCCCCCCCCCCCAGTCCAGGGTTAATACACCGGTGATGTAAAGACAGAGATAATACACACGGGTAGATGTCACGAGTACAGAGATATACACACAGTGATGTCACATTACAGGGTTAATACAGCGGAGGGCGGCATATGGTGATGTCACAGGTACAGGGATATCTACACACGGGTTGATGTACAGTACCGAGATTAATCACCACAGTGCATGTCACAGGTACAGGGATAATACACCACAGTGATGTCACGACAGGGTTAATACACACGGTGATGTCAAGTACGGGATAAGTAACACGTGATGATGTCACAGTACAGAGATAATACACACGGTGTGTCAACGAGAAGGTACAGATGATAATACACACAGTGATTTGTCACAGTACAGAGATAATACACACCGTGATGTCACAGTACAGGGAGTAATACACACCAGTGGTCACAGTACAGAGATAATACACACAGTGATGTCACAGTACGGGTTAATACACACGTATGTCAAAGTACAGGGTAAACACACGGTGATGTAAAAGTGACAGGGATACTACAACGGTGATGTCACAGTACAGGGATAATACACAGGTACAGTTAATGGTGTGTCACAGTACAGAGATATAACACACGGTGATGTCACCAGCTAACAGGATTTACACACGGTGATGTCACAGTACAGAGATATACACACGGGATGTCACAGTACAGGGATAATACACACGGTGATGTCACAATACAGGGATTATACACACGGTGATGTCACAGTACAGGGATTATATAACAAGCCCCAAAGCAAATAGCGAAGGGGCTGAGGACTGTAGGGGGTGGTTTCAAGCCTCTGGTAGGCTGGTGGGGCTTGCCCCTTTACTCCTCTGTGTGGGTCACAGGAGGTGGTGTTTGGGGCGGGTAAGGACCCGCCCGGTGGTTTTATAAAGTCGAGAGCACGTGGGGGGCAGGGGGACGCAGGGCGCAGCGCTTAGATGCCAGGAGGGGGAGCGCGCAGGAGGCAAACACTTACCCTTTGAGGCCTCCTTCCGATCCGTCCCCCGACGATCTGCTGCACTGGCTGAAGCATGGGTCCCACGTGGTCTGGACGACGCCATCTTTTTCTGGCCCGGGCCGCGTTACCTGGCTGGTGCTGGGGATCCAGGACTCAAATGGACGGGAGGCCTGATCATCCGGATGGACCTTCCTCTATCTTCTGCCAGCTGCTCCTCAGGCACTGCACTGGAGACGCTGCACACGTGGAGGAGGTGAGGAGCACTGGGTGGGTGGTGGTGACAGGGTGGCGGGCCGCCGGGCGGGGGTGGTGGCTGTACCCTCCAGGGTGGAAGCCACTGCAGTGGGTTTCGATCCAGGGAGATGGGTGTCCTCTTCAGGGACGTCCGCTTCTTGAACCGACCCTGCAGCAGGGCGCTGCAGGAGGGTATCCAGCATGGCTGCACCATCCAGGGCCACTTGCTGGATTACTAGATCTTCTAGGGAAGCCATGCTGGGTATTTGCAGAGGTGTCTCTGACTTCTCGCCTCTTCGGTCCAGGGGGCAGAAGGAAAGAGGCCCCCCCACGTGCTCTCGGACTTTATAAAACCACCGGGCGGGTCCTTACCCGCCCCCAAACACCGCCTCCTGTGACCTCACACAGGAGGAGTAAAGGGGCAAGCCCCACCAGCCTACCAGAAGGCTTGAAACCACCCCCTACAGTCCTCAGCCCCTTCGCTATTTGCTTTGGGGCTTGTTAGTATACAGCACTGCCCAGCTTGCCCCCAGTAGTATACAGCCCTGCCCAGCCTGCTCCCAGTAGTATACAGCCCTGCCCAGCCTGCTCCCAGTAGTATACAGCACTGCCCAGCCTGCCCCCAGTAGTATACAGCACTGCCCAGCCTGCCCCCAGTAGTATACAGCACTGCCCAGCCTGCTCCCAGTAGTATACAGCACTGCCCAGCCTGCCCCCAGTAGTATACAGCACTGCCCAGCCTGCTCCCAGTAGTATACAGCACTGCCCAGCCTGCCCCCAGTAGTATACAGCACTGCCCAGCCTGCTCCCAGTAGTATACAGCACTGCCCAGCCTGCGCCATTACCCCCATCGACCACCATTTATGATCCAGAGTCACAGATGTTCTGTGTCTTTCCATGTATTTGCAGGTTTGCATGTAATACCACATCTCCCCTGTAGTGGCCGCTGTTTACTGGAGGTCTCCAGATCTAGATCATAGATGATCGCTGCAGAATCCTCCGATTAAACGGGTCACACGTGATCGGACGTTCCCATCAAGTACTTTCACATAAGTTGGTGACGGTCTCTAGACAATTCACTTCCCCTTTAACCCTCCGATTAATCCCGACATTAGTGTAACTTTATGTAAATTGTGACACTGCCCTCACTTGAACCGAATTTCCTCTGTAAACTCCTGTCATCTCGGCCTCATTCAGATATTTTCTAATAAAACTTGACGTCAATTCTGACCCCGGAGCAACGGAATATAAACAGGAGCCTCCGCTGCGTGTAGGAATGTTGCCGGAAGTAAGGAAAGTTCCTTAGGTCAACGTCCCTTTAATTGCTCTATGCGTATAATACAGAGCCCACTATAAGGAAGCCCATACTGGTGATATACGGGATATATGCATATATGACATTTTAGCAATTGAAATGGAGTCACTGATGTGGTAAGCATCAGGGCATACAAACCAACTCTGACCCCAATGTCTTTCGTGCTGTCTTTCTGCAGCCACTGGTAATAGCGAGCAGCAGTGTAAAGCATAAGGGACGGAGCAGAACCAACTCTGACCCCAATTCCTGCAGCCACTGGTAGAGCGGAGCAGCAGTGTAAAGCATAAGGACGGAGAAGGACCAACTCTGACCCCATTCTGCAGCCACTGGCTTAGCTGCGCTGCAGTGTAAAGCTTGGGGGAGAAAGGAAGCAGATTTCTACCAAAACTCCAACTGACGATGCAGCTAAGCTGGCGCCACAGGGGCAGTGTAAGGGTGCAGTCACACCTTGCGTTTTCATTGAATTTTGAAACGCATTACAACAGCTGAGGAGAGGTGATTTGTCTAATTACATTACTGTTAACATTTAAATTTACAAAACACAAAGCAAACGAAATGTTAACATATGTGTTAACATATAGTTGACACCTATGTTAAAAACATGTGTTAACACGCTGTTAACGTGCTGTTAACACATGTGTTAACATCACATTTACACTGCGTTTTGTAAGAGCAAATGTTAATGTAATTAGGCAAATCACCTCCTCAGCTGTTGTAATGCGTTCCAGACGCAACGAAAACGCAGCGTGTGACCCCCCCCCCCCTCAAGCATGGAGGTAAAATTCAGATTAGGCTGTATTCTAATAGACAGTACAGTTTAATGGGCCACCTATAGCCTTGTACACAAAGGTTATGACCCCTGACCTCTGCCATATATAAGATCAGTGATATAGGATCCCGTCGCTCGTGTGTCGCCTCCGTATATCCCATTAATCCCGGGAATGCGAGGCTGAGAGCGATTTCATGCCGCATTAAACCTTCACACTAATGAATTAATCAGAGAATGAATATACAGCGGATTTATCAGGAGCGGGGGAGAGCGGCACCTCAAGGGGGAACTAAGTGTCCCTAAATGTGGGGGACAAATAAGTCATCAAGGTCACCTGGGACCCACGGGTTATACCGGACGTCACCAGCATGGGGGAATGTAGGGGTTAAACTGCCCCCACTGCCGTATCCTAGATGAAAGGCTTAGATACACTCGCTAAATAGACAGTATCACATGTATAAAGCCTAGATACATATGATACACAGTATCATGTGCAATAAGCTTAGATACATCTGCTGTGCGGACAGTATCACATGTAATATGCTTAGATACATCTGCTGTGCGGACAGTATCACATGTAATATGCTTAGATACATCTGCTGTGAGTAGTGTCATATTCAGAAGGTTTAGATACATCTGCTGTGCAGACGTATCACATGTAATATGCTTAGATACATCTGCTGTGCAGACAGTATCACATGTAATGTGCTTAGATACATCTGCTGTGCAGACGGTATCACATGTAATAAGTTTAGATACATCCGCTGTTCAGACAGTATCACATGTAATACGTTTAAATACATCCGCTGTGCAGACTGTATCACATGTAATATGCTAAGATACATCTGCTGTGCGGACTGTATCACATGTAATATGCTTAGATACATCTGCTGTGCGGACTGTATCACATGTAATATGCTTAGATACATCTGCTGTGTGGACTGTATCACATGTAATATGCTAAGATACATCTGCTGTGCGGACTGTATCACATGTAATATGCTTAGATACAATCTGCTGTGCGGACTGTATCACATGTAATATGCTTAGATACATGTCGTGCAACTGTATCACATGTTAATATGCTAAATTACAGCTGCTGTGCGGACTTTATCCATTAATATGCTTAACTACATCTGCTGTGCGGACTGTAATCACATGTAACTGCTTTAGATACATGTGTCTTTTCGGACATGTTCACATGTAATTCTTAAGATACATCCTGCTCTGCGGACTGTATCACATGTAAATATGCTTAGATACATCTGCTGTGCGACAGTATCACCTGTAATATGCTGATCACAGCTGCTGGTGCAGACGTTATCACTGTCCAGCTTAGATTACATCTGCTGTGCGGACAGTCACATTAATACTTAGATACATCTGCTGTGTCCACGGGTATCACATGGTATACGTTTAGATACAATCCGCTGTTCATACGTATCACATGTAATACGTTTAGATACATCTCTGTGCAGACTGTATCACATGTAATATGCTAGATACATCTGCTGTGCGGACAGTATCACATGTAATATGCTTAGATACATCTGCTGTGCGGACTGTATCACATGTAATATGCTTAGATACATGTGCTGTTCGGACAATGTCACATGTAATATGCTTAGATACATCTGCTGTGCGGACTGTATCACATGTAATATGCTTAGATACATCTGCTGTGCGGAAAGTATCACATGTAATATGCTTAGATACATCTGCTGTGCGGACTGTATCACATACTATGCTTGATACATCTGCTGTGGCGGACAGTATCACATGTAATATGCTTTAATACATCGCTGTTGGCGGACTGTAGCACATTATATGCTAGATACATCTGCTGTGGCGAAAGTAATCACTGTAATATGCTTAGATACATCTGCTGTGCGGACAGTATCACATGACATATGCTTAGATACATCTGCTGTGCGGACTGTATCACATGTAATATGCTTAGATACATCTGCTGTGCGGAAAGTATCACATGTAATATGCTTAGATACATCTGCTGTGCGGACAGTATCACATGACATATGCTTAGATACATCTGCTGTGCGGACTGTATCACATGTATATGCTTAGATACTCTGCTGTGTCGGAAGTATCACATGTATATGCTAGATACATCTGCTGTGCGGACAGTATCACATGACATATGCTTAGATACATCTGCTGTGCGGACTGTATCACATGTAATATGTTTATATACATCTGCTGTGCGGACTGTATCACATGTAATATGCTTAGATACATTTGCTGAGCACAGTATAGAACTCTGATGTGCAGATAGTATCACATTTGAAAGGCTTAGATACATCTACAGTTTGAAAGGCTTAGATACATCTTCAGTTTGAAAGGCTTAGATACATCTGCTTGTCTCCCCCTGGGCAGCCAGTACTACAAATACGAAGTTTAGATACATCTGCTTTGCAGACAGAATCACGCATAATGCTTAGATACACCTGCGTGCATCATGTAGCACCAGCTTAGATACAGCGCATCTGCTCTGTGCAGTGTCACTGAGGATAACACTTAGTTGTCTTTAGTGACTGCATTGGGAAATATGCAATATCATATATTATAGGCTTAGCTACACCAGCGTGGCAGTTACTGTTACATGCATTCGGCTTAGATACATCTCTTGCACAGTATGACACAGAAAAGGCTTGGATACCACAGCCGATCAGATAGATGAAGCTGAGATACATCTACTTCACGACAGTATCACATACAATATACTTAGATACATCTACTGTGCGCCATATAACAGTCTATTGTTACATCCTCATTCCGATACCCTAACTGTCGCTGGACTTCCCCTTTAAGTCCTGGCACGGAAGGGGCAGGCGGCTATTCTTTTAGTAGTCGCCTCATTACGTGACTCAGTCCACTGTTGCCAAAACAAAGATGGGAATGAATCTTCTCTTTGTCCTGTGAGCGGTCTGCGGTGACGCCACGAGGTACGGGGATGGTGTGGTGATAACACCGCTACTATCACTACTACAAACAATATGATATCACGGCTATACGACCTATGACCTGGACATCACGGCCCTGGTGCTCCAGGAGGCTTAAAGACCCTCATGCTGCCAGTCAGTGGTCCCATAAATAGTCTTATATAGAAGGGACAATCCACTGATACAAAGCTCCCAGAATCCCCGCATGGACATTGTATAAAATGGTAAAAATGGTATCCATCAGAATCCACCACTAGTGGGTTCTCATTGCAATACTTTGCTATTAGGCAGTTCAATGTTGCAAAATTATTTGTTGCACGTGGCGGTATCATGAATCCTATTCAGTTCTATGATGCAACTTTGTATAGCGCATTTCTTGGATCAGTGTTATCCATACTCATTGGTGTTGTATATAAGGGGTAGTGTCTGATTGGGGGTCGACACTGATACACGAGAGAGGGGTCCAGAGGGAGAGCTGCTGATATACATGCTGGAAAGTTTTTATGATATGGATGTGCGGGGTCTACAGGAAGAGATTTCCCAATATTTTTTGTTAACAAAGACTTCACAATATGAGACCTGAGTAGTCCGCGTGCGTGCACACGTGTCAGTTATGCCATGCGTTTTCAGAACTCGTAGAAAGGAGATTTGCCTGATTACATATCTTTAACATTTACCTTTACAAAACACATTGGTTAGCATTTGTTAAACACAATGTTAACAAACCACAACTGCATTTACATATGCCTTTTTTAAACACAATGTAACACTATGTAATCAGGCAAATATCCTCTTCTCACGGTTTCTGATCGTTATGCCATGCGTAAACTCACCCTGTAATGGTGTCATGTAATGGCGGTCCACAAGTGGCGCCGGGCAGACAGCAGGCCGCTTCAAGCTTTCAGGATTTTCTTGCCCTTTTTGGCGGGTTCATGTCATCTGGCCTGAGTTCTGGAGTGTCTCACAACTTAGAAAGAAAATTGAAAAAGATCTTTCCTTGATTAGTACACGGCGGATCCTTAATTCCCGGCCCGGTACTCTCCCGCATCTGTTCCGGGATGAGCCAAATGTCACAGATGAAGGCATGAAGAAGATGAGGTCACCACCGCGACAATTTCCTTGAAATTTTCGAAGGACATAATAGAAATTAACCCGTTCATGATGTAATACATTGTGTGCAGCTCCCATCCTGGCACTAGAGGTGTCACTGTTACAGATCACTTGATCGGTTTTACTTTACACACGCATGCTGCAAAGAGCGTTAAGAATCTATATGAATCAAAATTTAGGTGTAAAGTGGGAGTCAAAGGGTTTAGGATATCAAGCCAATCCCCTCTTAGCTGGATAGGTTTAACTAGTACTCTCGGGGGGTCTGAGCACTAAGACCGATGGCACTTTTATTTAGAGCATGTGTGATCTATATCATTATATGAATGGAGCAATGGGCACACATGTGTGACTACCTCTAATGCGTCCTGTGCATTTCCAAGTACAATGATGAGCTGTCTCCCAATATCGGAGTGGTTAGGGATGTAATTCTCTACAGCTCTCCGCAGGAAGAAGATAAGTATTACACCATCCTAAGCAGCAAGTGGGATTCTCTACAGCTCCTAGCGCAGGAGAAATGAATATTACACCATCCTAGCAGCAAGTGTGCCTTCTCTACGCTCTCCTGCGCCGGAGAACTGAGTTACACCATCCTAGCACAAGTGCAATTCTCTAACAGCTCCTCCGCATGAGAAATGAATATTACACATCCTAGCACAAGTGTGACTCTCATACAGCTGCTCCTTGCCAGGGAAAAAAAAAAATAAATGAAGTATACAACATCCTAGCATCAAGCAATTCTCTACCGCTCTCCGCGCAGAGAGATGAAGTATACCCATCCTATAGCCGCAGTGGTGATTCTCTACAGCTCCTCCGCAGAGAGATGAAGTATTACACATCTAGCAGCAAGTGGGACTCTCTACACTCCTGCGTGCAGAGAAATGAATTATTACACATCCTAGCACAGTGCAAATTCTCTACAAGCTCCCCTCCGCAGGGAGATGAATATTTACACCATCCTAGCAGCAAGTGTATTCTCTACAGCTCCTCCGCAGGAGAGATGAACGTCTTACACCATCCTAGCAGCAAGTGTGTTCTCTACAGCTCCCTCCGCGAGAAATTAAGTATTAACACCATCACTAGCAGCAAGTGTGACGCTCTTACAGCTCCTGCGCAGAAATATGAAGTATTACAACCATCCTAGCAGCATTGTACTCTCTACACAGCTCCTGCGCAGGAGAAATGAAGTATTACACCATCCTAGCAGCAAGTGCAATTCTCTACAGCTCCTCCGCAGGAGAAATGAAGTATTACACCATCCTAGCAGCAAGTGTGATTCTCTACAGCTCCTCCGCAGGAGAATTGAGGTATTACACCATCCTAGCAGCAAGTGTGATTCTCTACAGCTCCTCCGCAGGAGATTTGAGGTATTCGACTATGACCGGACTCACGGTCCTGTTGGCTCCAGGGGGTTAAAGAACCTCTCATGCTGCCAGCGTGGGTCCCATAAATAGTCTTATATAGAAGGGACCCTCCACTGATACAAAGCTCCAGATCCCCTTCATGACATTTGGTATAACATGGTAAAAATGGTATCCATCTGAAGCACCACTAGGGGGAGCTCATTGCATACTGTGCTATAGATGTCAATGGTTGCAACTTATTTGTTGCCCGTGGCGGTGATTCTAAGTGATCGCTATTCAGTCTATTATGCAACATTGTATAATCGCCATTATTTGATCATGTTATCTCAATGTGGATGTTGTCATAGGGTAGTGTCTGATACTGGGGTCCCGACCACTGAACCAGCAATGCAATTCTCTACACTCCCCCGCAGGAGATAAGTATTACACCATCCTAGCGCAAGTGTAATTCTCTACAGCTCCTCCTCAGGATAAATTGAGTATTACACCATCCTGCAGCCAAGTGTGATTCTCTACACTCTCCGCAGGAGGATTTGAAGGTATTACAACACCATACTACAGCAAGTGTGATTCTCTCCAGCTCCTTCCACCGGGATTTGAGGTTATTACACCATTCCATATAAGTCATTGCTTTCTCTGTAATAGACATATAGCGGGGTCCTCCAGCACAATATACCTGAATTGGCCCTTTCTACAGCGGAGGACCCTTTTTAAAAAAGGCTACAGCCTACAGTTTAAAGTCTCTGTATTAACATATGAAGGAAGCAAACACCTACCTTTTTATAAGTTCCGTCCAATCTGTCCTTAATACATCGCTGGTTGAGAACATACCGCAAAAAACTATCAAGTTCTTGTTAGTTTCTGCCTTATTAATTGAAGTCTTATATCAGGCTGTTTCTATTCTGGGAAAATGAAAAACACACGACAGAAATGCCGCGTCGGACTGCGGAAGAAGACGTTTCTCCCTACCGAAAGTAATTGTGAGCATCTGAAAGACCAGTAGAGACGCTCTTTCCCCACCTAAAAATAACAAATCCAGATCGGTAAACCTCCGGGGATGATGGAACTTGACCCTGGACTTAGCATTGTGGCCCTGTGGCCTTCATTTTCTCAGCCTGAGATTAAAGGGGTTAATGTCCAAAAGAGTGCAGCATAGGGGGGAAAAATTATAATATATATTTTTTTATATATTTTTTTTATGATCCAGTTTTCTAATGAAAAATCTAATGTTGTGTTGTAATTCTGGCAACTACCACTAGATGGAGCTTAAGAGTTTGCTTCACACTCCCATAAGCTCCCTCTAGTGGTGGCTGCCGGCAACAAGAAATTTGTCAAAGAGGTAAACCTCCTATTTTAAGTTACCCTTTATTCACATAAGGGGGGGGGATAACATGCTGATTATGAGAATGGGGGTATCTTGCCTCAATGGGACATCCAGTGAAGTCAGTAGAGCAGACGCTCTATTTATTTGGGGTATAAGGAACCCCTTTTATTATGATAGACAGGGGACCCACTGATGGCATGATAGGGTGTAATCTGCTATAAAAAACTGGAATACTCCTTTAATTCTATGTCAATGCAGGGGATTTGGAGCTTTGTGTGGGGAAAACTTTATGAAGATTTATAAAGAAGTTAAAGGGGTTGTCCCAACTTTCAATGTTATCCCCTATCCACAGAATAGTGGGGAGCGGATGATCCCCCCCCCCCCCTATTGTGATCAACATGATTTACTATTTCAATTGACTTCTGCTTGTCCCAACCCCCAGTGCATTCTGGTCTACTCTGTGTATGAATATAATTCTAGATTTGAGGTATACATGGTATCTGGGAAAGCTGGGTGATGGGCCTTAAATGGAACCTGTCACCCTAATCAGCCTAATAAAACACTACTAGTATATTGTCAGGCGGCGTAACGCCTTCTAGTTTTTGTTTCCATCATGGCCCGGTGTGATGGCATCATCCAGAAAATCAACTTTGAAGTGAGCTGTACATTGGTTGCATAAAGTCAAGGAGGTGGAGACTGAACACTGAAGTCAAGGTGGGGAGCTCTGAACGCCTCCTCCTCGGACTTCAGGAGATCTGGTTAGTGTGTCTCTGGATGCAGGACCATCATTACGAGTCAGGAACTTTCTGATGGAAGAAGCGAGCTTGACTTCAGTGTTAATCTCCCGCTCCTGACTGTATAACAACCAATTACTCTTTTTTCATTTTAAAGTAGATTTTTCTAGATGATGCCACACACTGGGTCATGAAGGAACGCGATCTGAAGTTGCTCAGTTTGCTTGGAACATCCTGGTAGTTTATTTTAGGTCAAATTCTGCTGACAGGTTCCCTTTTAAGGTAATAGTATAAGTCCACATCGTTAAGTTCACTCCAAAATGGAGCCTGGATAAACTTTCAAGCACGATGCAGAGATCGTGCCTGCCAGGCAGTGTGTGAGGTCTTTCTGCTTGCGTCCTGGTCTGATGTAATTGAGCATGTTCAGACTGCGCTGGTAGTGACAGGAAACTAGATGTATTTGCCGTGAATGATGGTATTGATGGCGCCGGTTCCTGTCATTGTGTTTCCGCGTGGCGCTGCCGTGGGTTATTTCTTAATCCCTCTCAATGTGCTGACAAAGAGGATTGTACAGGGTCTGAATCAGTTCGTTCACACGCAAACATGGATGGGAGATGTATCACAGCGGCCCTGAGATCACCCCAGACGGGAAACATGACGACTCTTCTAAACACAGACGTTCAACTCAGGACACTGCAGACACATGCGAGCACCTGCGGACACTTACCACCCACTCACATCGTGCCCTGTCCTCACTATCCATCATCATCATCTCATAGAAGATGGGGTTAGTATAGATGCAACAACTCCCATCTTTACTCTATGGTGGAAAGACAAAAATACCCCAAAAAAGTTGAGTCTACCCCTGTAAATGCCCCTCGTTGTGTAGCAGGACTTTAAAATTATTATCTAGTAATCATTTATCCGATAATAGTTATAATATTATCCAGATAATTATCTTGTCATTATTCCATTTTTTTTTTATTTGCAGATATTGGGCACCAAAACCATCCCCTGCAACTTTAACTTTTTTTTTTTTTTTTTTTGTACACCTTCTCGCTTTTGTGTAATGGTGCCACTTAGGGGCTCCTGGTTATTTGGAGGACCAACCCAACCCTAAATCAAGAGGAAGAAGAGACTTTAGAAATTGTGTGAGAAAGAAATATCCAGATGTCTTCTTCCGTCATCATCACTTCAACTCAGACCTTGGGAAATCCTAAGAGTTTCCTTTCTTTTTTTTGGTGGGGTCAATCCCATCCTATTTTTGTGGGTTTACCCCAACCCCATTTTTTTTATTTTTATTTTTTTAAAAGACTATGTTGATGAGTTTCCGCCATCATGTCAACTTTTCTACAGATGTATGGTACCTAAAAACCCTCATGCCAACTTTTTTCTAATTTCACAAATTTCACTGGGACCGCCTGAGGGTCCTCCTTCGGTTACTTAGTGTCGGTCAATCCAACCCTAATCCAACATAAGAAGTAGTTGTTCTATCCCATTGTATCCAGCAGATACATCATTGTGTCACATCATGCAGCATCATCATGCAACCTTGCATCATGCAAGACTTCTTCAGATATCTGGTATTAAAAAACCTTCTGCAAACTATTTATTTATCTTTTTTATAACACTTATAATGGCTAGGGCCACTTGATGGTCTCTTGGGTATCTGGTGGGTTCAATCTACCACCATCATGCTATCAACTTTTATCGATTCTGCACTTATCTTTACCATAGTCCCCCTCCCCTGCAACTTTCATCTTTTCCTCATTTACTTATGTTTACCGCATTCTTGATGTTAACATGGACTGTACGGCAGCGGCCCACAACATAATTATATGTATAGCGGGGGGGGGGGGGATACGAGGGATGGATCCACCTTGGTTGTCCTCCAGAAGTCTTGAGCCATAGCGGGGGAATATGTCTGTCATTGCTATAAGCTCCT
This sequence comes from Engystomops pustulosus, assembly GCA_019512145.1. NCBI lineage: Eukaryota > Metazoa > Chordata > Amphibia > Anura > Leptodactylidae > Engystomops > Engystomops pustulosus. The sequence goes on from CM033649.1 coordinate 92,381,221, forward strand.
AATCCAGTTTGTGCTGAAATCTCTATGTACAGAATGATCGGTGCACGTCGTGTCTGCACCCCCGTCCTATCTACTCTCTCTCGCCTTGTGCTTCCCCTCTCTATGCCTGACACTAAGTATTTGCATATTCCTTTCCCCTAATTACTTAGTACGTGGTCTAATCCGCAGCAGGACGAGGCCCCTGGACGGTAGCAGCATCTCACAGCTTATCAGTGGCCGCAGTTGGTTTAGTAACAGACCCTTATGCAGAAATCCGAGATTCAATGGAATTCGGTTTAGGGAAGATGCGGATCCATCCGGACGCAGGACACAGCTGCTCCATCTCCAGCCTCAGCACGCAGATAAGTCTAAGACCAAGTCTGACTATGTACAAACGATTATAACTTCTATCATACTGCCCCTACCTGTACAAGAAATATTAACTACTATAATACTGCCCCCCTATGTACAGGAAAACACTATATACTGCCCCCTATGTACAAGAATATACTCTATAATCGCCCCCATGTTCAAGAATATAACTACTATAATACTGCCCCCTATGTACAGGAAATAACTACTATAATACTGCCCCCTATGTACAAGAATAATAACTACTCTATATACTGCCCCCTATGTACAATAATATACTACTATATATACTGCCCCCTATGTACAAGAATATAATATATAATATCGCCCCTATGTCAAAGTAATAAACTACTATAATACTGCCCCCTATGTACAGGATATAACTACTATTAATACTGCCCCTTATGTACAAGAATATAACTATCTATCATCCTCCCTATGTTCAGAATATAAACTACTATAATACTGACCCCCTATGTACAGGAATATAACCACTATAATACTGCCCCCTATGTACAAGAATAAACTACTAAATACTGTCCCCTATGTACAAGAATATAACTACTATAATACTCACGCCCCCTATGTACAAGAATATAACTACTCTATATAACTGTCCCCTATGTACAAGAATATAACTACTATAATACTGCCCCCCTATGTACCAGGAATATAACACTATAATACTGCCCCTATGTACAGAATATAACTACTATAATACGCCCCCATGTACAAAGAATATAACTACATAATCTGCCCCCTATGTACAAATAATATAACTACTATAATACTGGCCCCCTATGTACAAGTAATATATAACTACTATAATACTGCCCCTTGTCAAATATAACTACTATAAATGGCCCCCTATGTACAGAATATAACTACTATAATACTGCCCCCCCTATGATAACAGGAATATAACTACTATAATACTGCTGCCCCCCTATATACAAAACATATAACTACTAATACGCCCCCTATGTACAAGAATATAACAAACTATAATACTGCCTCCTAATGTACCGGGAATATAACTACTATAATATGCCTCCTATGTCAGAAATAAACTCTATATACGGCCCCATGTACAAAGAATATCACACCTAATACTGCCCCCTATGTACAGGAATATAACTACTATAATTCTGCCCCTATGTACAAGAATATAACTACTATAATACGCCCCCCTTGTACAGAATCTAACTCTATAATACTGCCCCTACTGTACAGAATATACTACTATAATAATGGCCCCCTTTGTACAAAGCATATACTACTATAATACTGCCCCCTATATACAAATAAATAACTACTATAATACATGCCCTATTTACAAGAATTAACTACTATATACTGCCCCCTATGTACAGTGAATATAACTACTATAATACTGCCCCCTAATGTACACAGAAATAACTTCTATAATACGCCCCTGCCCCTGTGTGCAAGATATAACTAACGACTACTAAATAACTTAATACTGCCCCCTATGTACAAGAATATAACTAACTATAATACTGCACCCTGTGTGCAAGAACTATAACTCACTATAATACTGCCCCTCTATGTACAAGAAGTATAACTATATATATTGCCCCCGTGTGGCAAGAATACTACTACTATAAACTGCCCCCATGTAACGGAATATAACTACTATTACGGCCCCCTATGTGCAAGATATAAACATCTATAATACTGCCCCTGTGTGCAAGAATATAACTATCATAATACGGCCCCTATGTACAAGAATATAACTACTATAATCTGCCCCTGTGTGCAAGAATATAACTACTATATACTATACTGCCCCCTATGTTACAAGAATATAATCTACTATAATACTGCCCCCTGTGTGCAAGATAAACTACTATAATACTGCCCCCTATGTACAAGAATATAACTACTATAATAATCACAGCCCCTGTGTGCAAGAATATAACTACTTTAATACTGCCCTATGTACAGGAATATAACTACTATAATACGCCTGCCCCTAGTAACAGGAATATAACTACTATAATACTGCCTCCTATGTACAATAATATAACTACTATAATACTGCCCCCTATGTACAAGAATATAACTTCTATAATACTGCCCCCTATGTATAAGAATATATATCTCCACCAAGAGTATGGGGGGAGATTTATTAGAACTGGAACTAGTTGTCCATGGGCAACTAAAACCGTTTTACCTCAGACACTTCTGATAAATCTCCCCCTATAATCTTGTGAAGTGAATGTTAGTTTATGTCAGCCAGGTTAGTGACTACTATACTTGTACACAGCGGGGGGTCAGTCATCTCTTGCGCTCGGCGCTGTGTGCTCTCTGAGGCTTTATACTTGATTGTGTACATGCTGTTTCAGCACTCGCTGTCTGGACCGATCGGTCCATCCTGAGGTGGGGGGAGACATGATTGTGGAGATTATAATGGAGGGCCTCTGTGTTGTTATTACTGGCCTGTCGTCCATGATGTCAGAGGAGTCACAATGATGTGACTACAAGTAACTCTGTGGTACAGACAGCTGCTCTTGTGTCTAGATGGGTACATGAGGGTGGTGCCATATTTACTAACCATATTTAAGCCAGACTTTAACTCCTATAGCAACCAATGAGAGCACAGTTTAGATTTCTTGCACTGCGTTTACAAATGAAAGCTGCTCTATGATTGGCTGCTGTGGGAAACAAAGATGGTTTCCCTCCAAGACAATCTGGAGCTGACCTACACATTCGTGACTACCACCCTATTTACCTAGGGTTGTCAATAGGACATCTCCTTTAATGGTCTCTGCAATAATCTCCCTAGTAGCATAGGATGGGTGTCACTCTGTAGTTGATCAAATTTGGATCTTTGTTCTCCATTATTGGGTGAAATCACCCAGAGGTTGTTGTCCTTGGAGTTGGGCCCCTCAGGGTTACAGATGGGGGCGCTATTGCATTGTTCTCTATGGATTGTTTTTGCCGTACTCAGTGGTGAAAAGTGGTACTTGCAACATAAATGTCCAACGCAATTAACATTTCCATCAATTATTCCCTAGAAAAGCCATAACCTCTCATTAATCAGTGCGACCAGCACCGCGGGGTAATATTGTATAAAAGAGTCATTTTCATAAGAAGCGAGGCCTCCCCTTAAAGGCAATGTAATCTATTATAACCGCAGTGGATACGGAAAATCTGGGGAGCGAGGTTCATCGAGCGTCACCGTGCGGAATACGTGTCCCCCATGGAGCGCAGATATGGATGTTATCAATAAGCTCTAACAAGTCCACGTCACCACAGGACATAGGGGGGATAGAACAAAGCTCAACCCGCTGGCGCCTTCCAGGGGGGGAGGTCTGTGACAGGGGCATAAATATCTCCAGAAATCACATTATTGTGCTGAAGACAAATTCTAAAAGAGTCTCCTTGTGTCCTCGCATCAGAGGTAGGCACCAGGGCAGTGATCAGGGGTCCTCAGATACTTATATAAAGCCACGGGCATTGTAGTACTGTGACATCACTGTGTGTATTACCCCTGTACTGTGACATCACTGTGTGTATAATCCCCTGTACTGTGACATCACTGTGTGTATTATCCCTGTACTGTGACATCCCTGTGTGTATTATCCCTGTACTGTGACATCACTGTGTGTATAATCCCTGTACTGTGACATCACGTTGTATTAATATCCCTGTAGTGACATCACTGTGTGTATTATCCCTGTACGTGACATCCCTGTGTGTATTATCCTGTACTGTGACATCCCTGTGTGGTATTACCCCTGTACTGTGACATCACCGTGTGTATTATCCTGTACTAGTGAATCACTGTGTGTATTATCCCGTACTGTGACATCACCGTGTGTATAATCCCTGTACGTGACATCACAGGCTGTATAATCCTGTACTTGACATCACTGTGTGTATTATCCCTGTACTGTAACATCACCGTGTTATAATCCTGTACTGTGCATCCGTGTGTATTATCCCTGTACTGTGACATCACCGTGTGTATTATCCTCTGTCTTTACATCACGTGTGTATTACCCTGGTACTGGGGGGGGGGGTGTGACATCACTTTGTTTATATCCCTGTACTGTCATCACCGTGTGTAGAATCCCTGTACTGTGACTCAACCGTGTGTATTATCCCTGTACTGTGCATCAACCGTGTGTATAATCCCTGTCTGTGACATCACGTGGATATTCCCTTACTGTGACATCACCGTGTGTATAAAGCCCTGTACTGTGAATCACCGTGTGTATAAATCTCTGTACTGTGACATCACCGTGTTATTAATCCCTGTACTGTGACTCACCGCTGTGTATATCCCTTACTGTTGACAATCACCTTGTGTATACTCCCTGTACGTTGACTCAACCGTGTGTATAATCCCTGTACTGTGACATCACCGTGTGTATATCCTGTCTGACATCACGTGTGTTAAATCTCTGTATGTGACATCACCGTTTGTATTATCCTGTACTGTGACTCACTGTGTTTTAGAATGATAGGTGACAATGATGATAGTTGTTCCTCCTGTCAGACCCCTATCCCCTGGATGCATGTGGTGGTTGCTGCAGCTGCCTCTGGTTGTTTGCCCACTCTCTGCTTGTGCTCGGGCTCAGTCTAATCCAGAGTTTGGTAAATACAGAAGGATCCAGCGCGGGCAATAATAGGGTCCCCTCCTATCAACCCGTACAATGGGGGGGCCTCTTACTTACTAGCACACGAGAGGGCTGCGCTGCTGATGCGAGACATAAAACCAGGCGTTTACATCAGGAATTTACTCCTAGAATACTCCTATTGTATAATTACTTTCTCTGCTGCATCGTTTACACTCTGGACTCCTGGCTCCCTCTAGTGGGCAAGTGGGGTCCTGCAGTGATCAGTCTCGGGTGAGCTGGATTTATGCTTCAGAACTAATGTAAAAAAAAATTATATAATGATATTATGAGAGACACTAAATTACTTTAAATAATAAATACAATCCTGACTATCCGAACCCTGTTTGTCCTGATGAAGGTGTTCCTATGCTGTGGGTATACCCCTCACGGGCCCCTTTATAGTACACCGTCGCAACTGGCTCTTTACCCTTAAGTTCTAATCAGCAGCATCACATGGCGGCAACTCCAGTGCATCTGGCATGTAGACAACGGATCAAGACAATCTCCGGCATTCATAACCGACATCAGTATGGGGAAATAAAAGGTTTTTGTTGTCGCCTTTGAACGTGGCATGGTTGTTGGTGCCAGAAGGGCTGGTCTGAGTATTTCGAAACCGCTGATCTACTGGAATTTTCACAACCGCACAACCATCTCTCAGGGTTTCAGAGAAATGGTCCGAAAAAAGAAACATCCATGAGCGGTGCAGTTGTCCTGTGGGCGGAAAGCCCTGTTGAGGTCAGAGGTCCAAGGAGATGGGCAGACTGGTTCGAGCTGAATAGAAAGGCAAACAGTGACTCAAATCGCCACCCGTTACACCAAGGTAGGCAAGGCAAACTCTGAACGCACAGTAACGTCCCAACTTTGAGCATACGGGCTACAGCAGCAGAAGACCACACCGGTGGCCACTCTCCTTCAGCTAAGGACCATGAAACTGAGGCTACAATTTGCACAAGCTCATCGAATTGGACAGTAGCAGATTGGAAAACGTTGCCTGGTCCTGTGAGTCTTGATTTCTGCTGTCGACATTCGGATGGTAGGGTCGAATTGCGTCAACAACATGAAGCATGGAGCCCTCCTGCCTTGTATCAGCGCTCAGGCTGGTGCTTGGTGGTTTTCATGATCCATCCTGCCTTGTATCAGCGGTCAGGCTGGGGTGTTGGTGTCATGGTGTCCCTTTGGGCCCCTTGGTAACAACCCACAGCCTACCTGAGTATTGTGCTGCCCATCCATCCCTTTATGAGCACAATGTACCCTGTAACATCTGATGCCTACTTTCAGCATATAAATGCGCCATGTCTAAAGCTTGGAAGCACTCAGACTGGTTTCTTGGTTTCTTGAACATGACAATGAGTTCACTGACTCAATGGCCTCCACAGTCACCAGATTATCTCAATCCAATAGAGCATCGTTGGGATGTGGTGAACGGGAGATTTCGCATCTGGATTGCAGCCGACACTCTTGCTGCACTGTGTGATGCCATCCATGTCCAAATGACAAAATTCTCTGAGGAGCTTCCAGCACCTTGTTGTTCTATATGCCAACGAATATTGAGGCAGTTCTTGAAGGCAAAGGGTGTCAACCCGTTACTAGCATGGTGTACCTATAAAGTGGCCGCCTGAGTGTAATGACCAGATTGTGGCCACATGATAGGTGAATTTTCTAAAACGCTATAAAACCCTCACCTCCAAAAACACGTGAGGCCACCACCTGGGCTTAGACCCCGCTTGGCTTGAGCCGGGACCATCAAGAGCTTATCTTGAAGTACTGGGAGGCGCCACGACAACTCTGTACAGATAGAGGGGAGGATACCCTTTTTGGGCAATTAAGGTTCCCGGTCCTACACCTGCAAAAATATGACCCTTACTAATTGCATCCACAAATCTGTAGAAAAGATGGTGATTTTTGTCGTCCAACCGCAAAGTAATCCTTTTACTGTATTGAGACCTGCAAGGAGAAAAGTCCTGTGACTCGAAGGTCCCCTCTAAAGCAATTGCGGTATACTGATCCATAGGTGGTAGGATAGCACCATAGTGGCTAATTTGAGTCATGACATCCAATTCCTTTCTAATATGTATAATAATAAGAATATTCCCCTTTAGCTAGCGCCAACCTATTCTGGCAGCGCTACAACAAAGCTGACACAGTCAGATATAGCAAATCTAGTCACGGTGTTGCTGCGTGCCGACAGGAGGTTGGGATCAAGGGTGTAGGACAAGCTTTTTCTTCATCGAGTAGCTCAATCGGTTCGTCCCCTTCACTCTTTATACTTTTAGAAGCCTCTAATAATGGGTAATTATGGCTTTGAGGATTTACTGTATGTATAATCTTTATACAGTGAGCTCCCCTAGTGGTGGCAGTATCAAGTGGCTATTACTACTGTTGGGAAACATCCTTCGGTTCATGCCGCCTCCCACTCGGGGCCCCATATCCGTGCTGTAAGTGAGCATTGAAGTCCGCCTTTGTCCTAATCCTCCGTCTACAGCCTCCACGGAGGAGTTTCCTAGGGCCATTACACTCTTATTTAGTGCAGCAGGTGATCTTATCTGCGCAGAGCTCTAGCCCGCGCTAACATCATCCCCCGAGACGCTGATTGTATCTGGATGGGGGGGGGGCACTAATGTGAATCCCTGCGTCCTGTCAGTGGACAATTGATTTCTTTTTGGGGATTTTTATGGCATTTATGACATGATGAAGACGAAACGGTCCATTGTATTTTCCCAACAATCCCCCACGCGATTCGGCTTTCTCCTTATCTTGGCTTTTCAGCCCACCCCGGCTTTGATGGGAAAAAAAAAAATTTTGGGGGGGGTTATACACAGAATTTGGAATTACAATGATAGCACGCATTATATCCTCTATGTCTGAGAAAATGAAGCTGCTGGCCTAAAGGGGAACTCCCATAATCTGGTGCCTTTAAGTCGTCTGCTAATCATCTAAATGGTAAATGAATATTTATCATCGAATCACTTACACCTTTTCCCTTGCTGATAGCATGTTACTAGCAGTGCTCTATATGAAAAACATATGTTCAATCCTGAGCTGCCTGGGTCATAATACATTTAGAATTGGCTCTTTATATTTTGGTATGCCCTTGGTAGGTGGTTCTGGGTGGTACTTCATGAGTCCATTCCAGCCTGGAATAGAATTCGCATTTCCATGACTTATCATCCATCATGCCTAAATTGTAACAATTATGGGAGTCTCCGCACCTCAACCTACTTCCTTCTTTTTTTTGCATGGTTAATTAGAGTGTCACTCCACTGATTCCCCCGCTGTTTTGAATTTTCTTTCTCGTCCCTACCATTCCCTAGTAATCAGTCTTTAGTTTGGACTATATGGTTCTTTATATTGTCAGAGGTAGGCTTGTCGGTGTCAAGCAAGGACCGCCCCTGACACTAGCGAGTCATTAGCATATTTGGAGGACAAATCGCATCTCAGTGATTGGCTCGAGAACAGTTAGGGCTAGAGAAAAATTCAACTGTCCTGGATTCAGTGGAGCAGCACCCTATAGCATGTGGAATGGTAAAATGTCCTCTATAATGGGAGTCTGTTCAGTCCAAAATATCTCCCAAACCAAGAACAGCACCACAATGTGGCTCCCAGCTAGTACTAACCATAGGTTTTTTTTTTTTTTTTTTCTCAGAAGTTTAATGAGGCAATACAGATATAATCATATTTTAATGGATATGCAATCAGCCCTACAGGGCATTGGGGGCGGTGCTTTATTGGTCAAATTTGCCTATAGAACAATTTGCCTATGGATTTTCACTCAACCTTTTCAGCCATCATTGAGATTTTTTTAGCCGCAACCTTAACCTGCGTCATAGCCGTTTAAAGGAAAACTAGAGATCATGCTCCTCCCATGGTGCACTTGCAGGCTCCTCCCCTAGTGCCACGTTCAGAGGCTAAATTGAAAGAAAAAGATGATTTGCTCTGCATGACTTCATCTGTTTGTGACCCACAGAGGTATTGTTTGTGCTCTACTAACGGAGCATTGTTAATAATGGTTTTGGACCTGGCCACACTACTTTAAAGGAATTCATTTAAGGGATTGTGTCAGTTGTTCTTTTATCCGTCCTTTGTTTTTACTTTCAGACACAAATCGAAGAAAATCTATTTACGTAACACCGCTCGCCTTGAGCTCGCAGAAATAAATTTGCAATTAAAAGCAATTTTCAAAGCGTCTCCGTGAGCCCGGCCAGCCCCCTCCGACCTCCTAGAGGGACACAGACATTATCAGTGTCTGCGCGCATGAAATCTCAGGTTTTGGGTGAAGAGCGGAGAATTCACTCTTATTCCCCCCCTTTCCACAAAGACTTTGTTGCGGCTTCTTTCTTGTGTCCAATAAATTAGTCATGTGATTTGTCAGGACCACGGCGGGGGATGGGGAGGCGAATGAGGCGGGGGTCTTTGTGATGGCTCCTCTGTAGGACAAAGGGGTCCTAAATTAGGATTAGCATTGGGGGAGGGATCTAGAAACTCTGCCCTCCTTAAAAGGTGGTGCTCCCACCATTGGCGTCATGTGCACTATCCTACCCGGAAAGCGAGAAGAAAAGGGGGCCGGGCTCTTGGATGAATTTCCTGACTTTTTCTTTCCATGGATTTATATGCACTTGTACCCTGAAAAAGGGTGTGACTTAATGGGGGGGGGATATCTCGTATTTGAAATGGGTGTGGTTTTATGTAAAAGGGGCTGGTCAAATCTCATGCCCCACCCCACTCTACAGCCCTTCTATCCTAAGTAGCTGTTATTATAGCGCCCCTTTCCCCGTGCGGGTGACTTTAGATCTGGTAAATTGCAGCTCATCTCATTATGTGAATAAGTCCTCATTATTGATCATTTCATTGACAAGTGGGTGTGGTCATCGGGAATACGATATGATGTCTGGGATTCTCCTTTAAAACTCCCCCCCCCAGAAAAGCTTATCAGCGACTTAGATCAAAATTTGTGTCCCGTTTTTTTTTTTTTTTTTTTTTTATACCAATCCGCTACCAAGGAGCAGGTCCTGGCATGGCAGAATAATTGCCGCCCCACCTCCCTCATTATACAAGAAGTCGTAAGATAACATCCTCAGGTGCCTTTGATGAAGGATCCGCTCGCGCCATGAAGTTCTAGTCGAGTCTTTGAAAGTGGCATCGGCGACTTCTTGAACAAGCTGCGCTGCCTTCCGTCTGCTCCTCTCGTTTAATCTCTCTTATCGACGCGCTGCAATCACAGGGAGCGCCACAAAGACCGGCGGATTGCGGCGCCTCTTTTGTAGTGCCGCTTCGTCAGGGGGGAGAATGGGGGGCCCCGGTATAATTGCAGCATCTGTCTCGCGATTTCCTTCATATGACTCCTTGTTTTTTATCACCCTCCTGAGCAAAAGGATGACATTCGACAATAGCGGGAATAAATATACAATAATTAAGCGCACCTCTTTCAGAACCCGGCGCCTCCCTACCCACGCCCCCCCTCACAATGCATCCGGATCTGCGCCGCTTGAGCATGCCATATTATACCCTTTCACCCTCATCTGCTGAATGTATTATCTGCCAAATCCAATGAAGGATTCCATTTGTTCGGACAAGGCGGCTTGATCCGTTTTTAAAAAGGGGACGAGCGCTGGGCACATCGCATAATTCGTTAATATGTAAATGCTTCAATCGCAATCAGCACCCGGTGCGGGTGGAAGGGGGAAAGAGATTCTTGGACCTACATGAGACCTCCAACTAGGCAATGCTGCTAAGCTTGTTGTCTGTGGATCCGGGGCTCGACCCACATAAGGGGTCATGAGAGGTGGCAGCCGGGATATATAAGCCACTTGCGTTATACGATAAATCTGTATGAAGGATTAATCCAAGGTTTTCAGGTTACCCCTCATCTACGAATAGATATAACCCGCCTGACGGGCCCCTTCCCATCATTAATGATATGGATAACTTATATCAACTACCTTTAATATTTAAAATCTGTATACCTGCAGCCACCACTAGGGGGAGCCTCCTAATTAAATTTATACATATAGTCAATAATAATTGTGTGAGCAGAGAAACTCCTACTACTGCGAACTGCGCCACTACCTTCATTCACTTCCATTAATCTGACGTCAAACAGCCATAAACCTCCACCAGTGTGGCGCTGTTTCACATCTTTAAGTAGACACCTTCTAACTCATCACCGCATCACCATTTCTTGACTGGATGATGATCCTTCGTCCTTTCTAGTTTTCTGCTGTCTCTTTAAGATAACATTGTGATCCTGAAGGATCTCCGTCTTCTCACCTTGCATGGAGGGTAATGTTTATTCAGACCGGGGTCATAGAAGAAGGTAAAATGTTTTCGGGAATATGTGTCTGCTTCATCCATCTATCTGTGGGGACTTACTGTGAACTTTTAAAGTTTTTAAACGCGGGGCGGTTGCTTAGCTTAACTCTTTTATCATAGCTGCCCATACAATATATTCAGTTTTTAAGCCAAACATGTCATGAAATTAATGTCATTAATGTATAGTAGAGATTGAGAATAAGATTATTTTGGATTCCATGTGGACCCAGTGGGTGTTTTACAGATAGATTTGAATTGTGGCTCCCCCCTCCTCCACGTCCTCAGAGAGGCCTCCGCTGACATCTTGCCACGAGGAGGAGTGCAGAGAACTAGGCCTATCTCGAGCCTCCGAAGCAAAGACTATAGGGCTTCAGACCTGTATACGTTGGTGCCAAAAAAGCAAGGTCAAGAGTGGGCCAAGAATTTTTAGGGTTCAATCTGCAAGCTCTTCCTGGTGGGAGTGCTAGAAGTTCCCAGGGGGTAGGGGTTATAAAAATGAATTATTATGTTATGAACGAGACAAGTTAGTGAGCTGCGGAAGAGACAGGAAGTATTAGTATAGTGGAAAAACTTGGCCATAGGCACTGAAGCCTCTTAAGGCGAAAGTTTGGCAAAGGAGAATTGGGAACTGGGGGGCAACACAGTCCTGGATGGTGGAGTGTGACAGTCTTGATGAAATTATAGAATTCATGCAATCTTATCTTCCACCAACTAGGGGGAGCCACGCCTTTGATGAACTATAGAATTCATGCAATCTGTACCCCACCACTAGGGGGAGGAGGCCCTAGGGGGAGCCATAGTTAGGCAATGGTAGCAAGCTCAAAATGAACAATGAATTGTTGATGATCCCCCATTAATGTACCTACCCTAATCCTCATGGGGTTGGTTCCTTCATTTTTCAGGGGGACAGGACTTGCAAAGCCCCTCCCAAAGTGGCGGAGACCCACTTGATGAGGGTGGGGCCGACCGTCGACGCCCAAGAAGCGGCAAGTTTATCTTTGTCTGTGAGAGGTGCCCAGTCATTTCCCTACAAATAAGCGGCGTCGCACATGTGAAAAGCCCTGATCTTCCCCATTCTTAAAAATGTACAAAAACAGCAGAATAACCAAAACTCACAGTTTCCTCCTTTTATTTTGCTTGTATTGATAATGTTTTCTAATCTTATTCGTACAGTCGTATGTCTACTCATAAAATAAGACCTATAGAAATTACTCTTATTGGCATAAAACCAAGATGTGAACACTGCGCTGGCAAAGTGGGGGGAGGGGGTCCCAGCTGGGGGCGGGGGGCAGGCGTAGCACAGGCAGTACAGTACTACAAGCTGCGTGCCTGTCTGCTGGAGAGAAGATGGTAGACTAGATACTGTCCTCTGATGTCAGTGTAAGTGATGCGTCCACCTACGCCTGGCGTTACAAACTCATATAAAGGGGGTTTTTGCGCACACAAATAACCACGGTTACAAGCGACATCTGTAGCACGGTCGGTCAACGGGAGGGCCGAATGGTAAAGCCCAGGATGATATATGCCCAGGCCACGTCTAAATACAGATATAAGGCGGTGAGATGGCACCCGGTTGCAGCTGCTGTGTGCCCACCCTATGACGGGCTCTTCCAGTCGGTCCAGCATTCCCTGGTATCAAGGCCTGGGCAGCTGGGAGTTGAGTCTCTCCACCAGCTGGAAGCCACCAGTGTAGACACTTCGCGTATCAGAACATAATCAACAATTTAAAGTAATTTTGTAGGTTTTTTTGGGGTAGTCTGCCACCTTACTGGTGCCAACGACAGCTGCACATGAGTAGGTATCATGGGTGTACGTCTTCAATGCAGTGGTGGTATGGAAAAAGGACTTTCATTCGGGTTTCATAGGATTTGGGACTTTGGTGTGGCTAGCGGTGCACAAAATGCATATATACTATAAGTGTTATCAATCTAGATCCTATAAATACAAGAGAACCGAACACACGCTCTAGCTATCTGTGTGTTGTGTCTGGTATTGCAGCCATCGCCGGTATGTTAATAGTAGCAGCGATTTTTTGTTGGGGGGGAAAACGGATCAATTATTCTAGGAATCTAGCTTCTCCAATACCTGGGGGAGTGTCCTCACACTGCTGTGCTCCTGTGCCCTGCATACAGATTTAGTATGGTCCTCGGATAGATATGTGATCAACTTTTTGTTTATTTTCTAGTAGCCAGCAGGACTGTCTTATCGTATATACTGATATAGGTCTATAGTACAGTCCTGCTGCTACTAAGAACATAACAAAAGTATATGAATATAATAACACATATAACTTTTTTTGTTTTTTAATCTCCCGGATTGTAACTTTCCAAGTCACAGTAGGGGTGGTGACCTTGCCCTGCTGTGTTCCTGTGCTCTCTGCAGCCAGTGTGGGTCATTGTCCATGGAGAGATGTGCAATCAGAACCTTTGGGTGTGTTTGTTAGTAGCCAGCAGGACTTGTGATATTTGATATTAATTAGGATTGTAGCTATCCGGTGCAACCGGGGGATGGTCCTTTCAGCCTATTACTCCTTGGTAGCTATAGCAGTTATGTGCCATAGCCGCAACCATTGGTGTTGGGAGCAATTCAGAAAGTGCTCGAGAACACGCAGTGTGAGGACACCCTCCCAGTGCACTAGGGAAAAGCTACAACCTCAAATGATAATCCCATATTCCACAGTCCTCTGCTATGCAACATACACAAAGGTCTGATTACACATCCTCCAAGACCATAAGAACAATTGGCTGCAAAGAGAGCTGAGAGCACAGCAGTGTGGGACACTCCCACAATGCATTTGGAGAAGCTCCAGTTTTGGATTTAAAATCCATATCTCACAGTCCTGCTGCTACTAACAACCTACACAAAGGTCTGGTTATCCAGACATGTAATACCGGACCTACCTGCTTAGAAGAAGTGCTCTTTCTTGAATCCACGGCCCATTTTTGGGAACCCCTTTTAATGCTTTTGACAGTACAGGACGGTAACAACGAGTTGTAGCAGTATAGATAGATGAATAAGCTCTGCCTCTCTATATCCACAGCCTACAAAATACTGTTCTGTGCCTCGACACATACTTCATCTCTTTGCCATCGAGTTAACCTTTTATAGCAGAGACGCTGATTACAAAAATAAAAAAAGCACGATAAACTAAATTGAAAAAGTTTAATTAAACAACTCTGAGATTTTATCTGTGGAGGACGAGTCATTTTTTGGGGGTCGGATTCGTTTTCGGTCCCCAATTATTTTCTAATTGTCTGGGAAAAGATCCAGACTTGGATAGGGGGACTGGACCTGATACCCTGGCCAACACTGAGGACCTCGGAAGGGATTAGAGGGGGATTAACTCACGGGGGGGGGGGGGGTCATCCCTCTAACCTGTCTAAAGGTGGCGTTCCAATTCCTCGTTAAGGAGACCGGCCCCTACATCATCTGTACCAGGTACCTGAATCCTAACCACACTATAGTCTTCAGCCAGAACCCCTGGTACCCAGCGCAATGCCCCGTATACGGTTCTAGAACTTTCCGCAGCTGTAGTCATTTAATTCATAGCTAAAGATTGCCATGATTTTTGTTCTAATTAAATTTGGCCAAAATCCAACAATTTGGGTTAATTTCATAATGAGTTTTATCCGCCACTGCTATCTCTCACTGTCATCCTGATTTCTCATCCGAGATACCGAGTCTGGAACGAGTTATTAGACATCATCAGGATTATTATATATATTATATCTTCAGTAATGGCTGATTCAGAAAGCTATGAGTCGTGATGAAATTGACAGTCCTGTCTGAAGGTCCACACCCCTGGTGTGCGGGAGAGGACCGCCATGAAATCGGGAGATCACGTCGTCCCACAGAAGGTGACGTCCATCCGCTGTAAACTTCGATATTCCAATCATTCCCGAAGGTTTATCAGTAGCGAGAATTATGGCCCCCCCCCCCCCCCCCAACACATCGCCTCACGTCACAAGGACATTGATATAAAATTAATCTCATCAAGTATCACGTTGCTTCTTTGGGTGAAAATAACGAACTTAAAGGGTCGTCCACTTTCAGCAATAATGATAGTGTTTTTTGCAATTAAACAATTTTCTAGTATATTTTCTGGATTTTTTCGATTTCTGGGTCATACCCTGGTCAGTGATGTCACACGGGTCACGGCTCATTATATCCTGTTCATGTGATGTCACGGAGTGCACGGCATTATATTCCCTGGTCAATGTGATGTCACACAGGCACAGTCATTTATCCCGGTAATGTGATTCACACGGGTGCACGGCTACCGTTATATCCCTGGTCCCTGTTGATTGTCACACGGGTGCACGGCTCGTTAATATCCTGGTGATGTGAGGTTCACACAGGTGCACGGCTCGGTATCTCCCGGTCATTGTGATGTCACAACAACAGCTGCAGGCCTCATTAATCCTGGTCATTGATAGTCACACGGTGCACGGCTCATTATATTCCTCGGGTCATGTGATGTCACACGCGGTGAAACGGCTCGTTATTCCTGTCATGTGATGTAAACGGGTGCAACGGCTCGTTATAATCCCTGTTGCTGTGATGTCACACCGTGCACTGCTCGTATCCTCCCTGGGGTCATGTGATGTCACACAGCTGCAGCACGGCTCGTTTACATCCCTGGTCATGTATTGTCACACAGGTGCACGGCTCATTGCATTATCCTGGTCATTGATTTTCACAAGAGGGTTGCACGGGTCTCATTATTCCCTGGATCATGTGTGTCCAACACGGGGCACTCTCATTATATCCCTGGTCTGGATTTCACCGGGTGCAACGGGTATTATATCCCTGGTCATGATGATGTCACACGGGGGCACGTCGTTTATAATCCCTGGTGATGTGATGTCACACAGGTGCACGGCTCGTTAATCCCTCCCTGGTCATGTGATGTCAACAGAGCGACTGCAACGGTCGTTACATCCTGAGTCATTTGATGTCACAACAGTCTCAAGCACGGCTTGTTATATCCCCAATCATGTGATGTCACACCGGTGCACGGCAGTCGTTATAGTCCCTGGTCATGTGATTCTCACAGGTAATGGAGCGTGTACATCACAGTGACATTATATACTAGCTGCACCTGTGGGACACACTGACCAGGGATATTACGAGCCGTGCATCTTGTGTGACATCACTGACCAGGAACCGCGTTTATCAGGAAGAATACTGGAGCTTTCCTATCCAGGGACAACAGTCAGGGAAAAAAAAAACAGTGGAGAGTTTGATACAGAAAAAAACGAAGAAACTGTGAACAGTTCATTACACAAGAACATTATCAAATTATTGCTGAACGTGGGACCGACCCTTTAAAAAGGCAAACACCATGAAAAATATATATATCCGCAGCAAGACCAACACACTAACCCCCCTCCATGTCCCTGTGGGGGAAACACGATCATCAATTATATGAAGGGGCTAAGAATATTTTGGATTTCTGAGAAGGGTCATCTAGACTCTAAACACCCTCTGTGGAGGTCACGACTCTGATGATGGTGAATAGCCCCCTGGGGGGCAAGAGGCACATGGGAGAACCAAATGGCACTGATAAGGTGTGGGCCATTATCAGCCCACCCCCCCCCCAGGGGTTCTGTACAACCCAAAATCAACAACACACATTGCTCTATGTATTTTCCCGGACCCCCCGGATCTGACCCTCATAGCACAATACCATTGGTATACAATTATAATTGGAGGGAGACCCACAGAATCACTCTTCTTGGGGTAAATGTGGTAACATAGCGCTGCCTGATTCCATTAAAGGGGAAGTTGTGGTTCCACATTCTGCACCATCTTGTTAAGGCAATGATGCCTGCGCTAGCCTGGAGATGAGAGCACCCGGGGGACAAGCAAACTCAGTTTGTAAGAAATTGTCCCCCGTTTTTTTGGTGGCCATTTTTCCAATGGGAAAATAGGGTGCTGTAGAATAGTATAGACTGTGTAGAGGAGAGGGGCTCATAGCATAGCCACCAGCAAAAGCGCTAACCATAAGGGTGGTCCCCCTACGATTCCGAACCTCATTTACCTTTACTATATAGGCGGATCATGTTGGGTGGTGGAGCTTAAAGGGGTGCGGAGGATGAAGATGCCCCGGGCCCAAATCTAGGGCCCCGTAGGTGTTCTTATCTATGACACATTCTATATGGGGGCCAAAAGCTTCAAGTTACAGTTTTGCTATGGTGCTTGGGAAAGGGGTCCTGGAAAGTGGTGTAAGCCCTGTCTGTCCAGCAGACCATGATAGGGGCCATTTGCTATGATGGAGCCCCCAGATTACCCTCTACAGTTATGTACCGGGTCTCGGGTTAACTAATCTTAGGTGAAACATGACTTCCATAAGGGCGGGCACCATGTAGGGACGGGTTGCGGGTGCTACAACAGTACCTTATCCGGGGTCAGCCAGGGCAGAACTGGATTGGATATATATGGGCTGGGGGAGGTCGGCTGATACTATGGCGTCACGCACCCCCGGCTCTGCCACCTGGTGAGAGGAGCACAAAGACGGTTGGACGGATTGCACACACGTTAACGACACGTCACAAGCTACCAGGCTGCTTCCGCGGGGGGCACTCCCCTAGATGACGGTCTCGAATAGGTGCTTCTCCTTGCTGAGTCGTAGCCAGAGAGTCGGGAGGGAGCAGTTTGGTTCTGCTATCGGGGTAAGGTATTCGAGGTTGGTGGTTGACCCCCACCGGGGTTTCAGGTGCTGCCACGCTGCAAAAGAAACAACTTAAGTCATACTCAAGGAAAGTCCAGATTGAAGATTTTAATTCTATTATGTTTAACTACTGGGTTACAAACCAACATGGCCGCCATTACTTGCCCCTGCAAGTGTAGTCACTCAGCTTTCCTGAAGGGCAGGGTCCTGGGAAAGCTGTAAACCTCACACAACTTATAAAACTCATTCATAGTGGACCTACTCCGTAGTGATGGATTTGGACTTGGACCTACCTTTAAGGGGTTGTCTATACTGGTATTCACCCAATTAACCCATGCCTCCGGATTTGCTGCAGGTGACCACAGTCGGCTACCCGCCACATCTATTTCATAAGAATGCAAGAGACCCTGGGCTGGCAGAGATGTTGGTTCATTGGATAATCCTGGTCGTCAGGTAATTAGTCAGGTCAATAGTCAAGGTCAGGAGTTAGATAAGGAGGCAAAGGTCAGACTGGGTAAAAGGACAACTTTGATATTACTAGTGACCTAGGAACCTTTTGCTCAGGCACTTAACCCATGATGGATGCTGCTTTAGCTATCCCGGTGGCATGGGAGCGCATTAACCATGGTGTTTACAATGTCTATGTGGGCTCCAGTGAATCTGTGTGCACACTGCTCCAGGCAAACTTGTGGCAGAGTTAGTACTGGCACCACCGCCCCCCGCCTCTGCCCCACCCCCCTCCTCTGCCCCTTCCGACCTACGGATTTGCGTGGCAAGTTTCTGTGCCGCCCCCTACAGGGTAGTTACTGCATTACATAAGCGGGTCCTGGCTGCCGCGGTTCTACCACGTCCCCAGGAGAACCCTTTGGATCGTAAGCAGCTTGCATACACATTCAGTGGGATTCAGAGCATAGAGGCCCGGGCCACCCCAGCCATCGCCCCCGTCGCCACCCACGGTAACATAGGTTTGTTGTTTCACAGAAGGCTGTCTTTAACCAATGAAACACCGAAAATACCCTGAGACGTAAAAAAAATGATACTTAAAAACATGGCAACAATCATCTAGTGCAGATAATAAAGAAAAGAGATTATATAGTTATTGAACCGCTACGATTCCCCACTTGGTGGCCCTGCGTCCCCAGACATATAAAACATAATGATACTACCGTTTCTTAAAACCCACTATCTCCTGTCCTAGTACATGTTTATATTAATATCAGACTCACCACAGACAGAGGAGTCATCACAAGACCATCACCACTTCATGTACGGTATAGGCCGTAACAATCATCCGAGCAATATCTCATAAGACCTGTCCTCCGCACCTGAAACATAACAGAATCCCACTAATATCACACACACAAATCACATCCACATAATTTGCCTCCTCGTATAAACCCAACATTTCCTATTAGAGCCGTTACATAATATGCAACACAAGTCTGTCTATTATAGTAGTTTATATCCTGTACATGGGGCAGTATTATAGTAGTTGATATTCCTGTACCTAGGGGGCATTATTATAGTAGTTATAATATCCTGTACCGTGGCCGAATTATTATAGTAGTTTAGTGATTCCGTACCATAGGGGGCATATATAGTAGTTATATTCTTGTACATAGGGGGCATATTATAGTAAGTTTTTCCTGTACATAAGGTGCAGTATTATAGTATTTATATTCTTGTACATAGGGGGCAGTATTATAGTAGTTATACTTCTTGACATAGGGGGCAGTATGTATAGTATTATTTCCTGTACATAGGGGGCCGTATTATAGTAGTTATATTCCTGTACATAGGGGGCAGTCTTATAGTAGTTATAATTCCTGTACATAGGGGGCATATTATAGTATTTATTCTTGTACATAGGGGTCCTTATTATAAGTAGTTTATATTCTTGTCATATGGGGCAGTATTCTGTAGTTTATATTCCTGTACATAGGGAGCAGTATTATAGTAGTTAGATTCCTGTACATATGGGCATATTATAGTAGTTATATTCTTGTACTAGGGGGCAGTATTATAGTGTTATATTCTTTGTACTAGGGGTCCGTATTATAGTATTTATTCTGTACATAGGAGCAGTATTATAGTAGTTTATTCTTGTACATAGGGGGCAGTATTATAGTAGTTATAATTCCTGTACTATGGTCGAGTATTATAGTAGGTATATTCTTGTACATAGGGCAGTATGATTAGTATTTATTATTGTTATCATAGGGGGCGTATT
The DNA here is from genome assembly GCA_019512145.1 of Engystomops pustulosus. Taxonomy (NCBI): domain Eukaryota; kingdom Metazoa; phylum Chordata; class Amphibia; order Anura; family Leptodactylidae; genus Engystomops; species Engystomops pustulosus. Next base: position 92,401,430 of record CM033649.1, read on the forward strand.
ATAGTATTTATATTTTTGTACATAGGGGGCAGTATTATAGTAGTTATAGTTCCGTACATAGGGGGCAGTATTTAATAGTATTATTCTGTACATAGGGGGCAGTATTATAGTATTATATTTCTTGTGACATATAGGGGGCAGTATTATAGTAGTATATTCCTGTACATGAGGGGCAGTAATAATAAATCGTTTTTCTTGACCTAGGGGGCATTATTATAAGTTATATTCTGTACATAGGGGGCAGTAATTATAGTAGTTATAACTTCGTTGTACATAGGGCATATTATAAGTGGTTATATTTCTTGTACACTAGGGGCATTAATTATAGTAGTTATATTCCTGTCCATAGGGGGCATATTATAGTAGTTATATTCCTGGAACATAGGGGGCAGTTATAGTAGTTATTTTCTTGTACTAGGGGCATAGTTAGTAGTTTATATCTTGTACATCCGACGAGGCAGTATTATCGTAGTTTATTCCTTTGTACATAGGCATATTATAGTTAGGTTATATTCCGGTACATAGGGGGCTAGTATTATAGTATTAATTCTTGTAACCTAGGATGCAGTATTATAGTAGTTATATTCTGTACATATGGGGCAGTATTATAGTAGTTATAATTCGCTGTACTAGGGGGCAGTATTATAGTAGTTCTAATTCTTGTACATAAGGGGTCAGTATTATAGTAAGTTATATACTTGTACATGGGGGCAGTATTATATTAGTTATATTCTTGGTACATAGAGCACAGTATTATAGTATTTTATATTCTTGTACACTAGAGCCACAGTATTATAGTAGTTTATAGTCTTGTACATAGGGGGCAGTATTATAGTAGTTTAGTCCTGTACATAGGGGGCAGTATTATAGTGTTATATCCCTTGTACATAGGGGAAAGTATTATAGTAGTTATTCCTGTACATAGGGGCAGTATTATAGTAGTTAATTCTTGTACAAGGGGCATATTATAGTATTTATATTCCTGTACATAGGGGGCAGTAATATATAGTTATCATTCTTGTACATAGGGGGCAGTATTATAGAGTTATATTCCTGGTACAGAGGGGGCATATTATAGTAGTTATATCTTGTACATAGGGCAGGATTATAGTATTATATTCGTGTACATAGGGGGCCAGTATATAGTATTTTATATTCTTGTACAGAGGGGCAGTATTATAGTTTTATAGTCCTGTACATAGGGGGCGTATATAGTAATTATAGCTCGTACCTAGGGAGGCAGTATTATGTAGTTATATTCTTGTACAGTAGGGGGCAGTATATAGTAGTTATAGTCCTGTCATAAGGGCAGTATTAATAGTAGTTTATCTTCTTGTACATTGGGTTCGAGTATTATAGTAGTTTAATATACTTTTACATCGGGGGCAGTATTAATAAGTTCATATCTTGTAGCCATAGAGTCACAGTATTAAAGTAGTTAATTTCTTGTACATAGAGCACAGTATTATAGTAGTTTAGTCTTGTACTATTGGCAGTATTACAGTAGTTATCTTCCTGTACATAGGGGCAGTATTATAGGTAGTTATATTCTTGTAGCATAGGGGAAGTATTATATTAGTTATATTCCTGTCCATCTCTCTCAAACACAA